>NC_069429.1:21220496-21265214 GCF_026875155.1 Cherax quadricarinatus
GTTCCAGATTGATGCTCCAGATTGATGTTCCAGATTGATGTTCCAGATTGATGTTCCAGATTGATGTTCCAGATTGATGTTCCAGATTGATGCTCCAGATTGATGTTCCAGATTGATGTTCCAGATTGATGTTCCAGATTGATGTTCCAGATTGATGTTCCAGAGATGGGAGACAGCATCAAGGGGTCACAGATGGAAGTTGAAGACTCAGATGAGTCACAGGGATGTTAGGAAGTATTTCTTCAGTCACAGAGTTGTCAGGAAGTGGAATAGTCTGGCAGGTGATGTAGTGGAAGCAGGAACCATACATAGTTTTAAGACGAGGTATGATAAGGCTCATGGAGCAGGGAGAGAGAGGACCTAGTAGCTGTCAGTGAAGAGGTGGGGCCAGGAGCTATGAATCGACCCTTGTAACCACAAATAAGTGAGTACACACACACACACACACACACACACACACACACACACACACACACACACACACACACACACACACGGGGTTTCTAACTGTCCTGTTGAGCGAGTATCTGAACTGCGATATTTCAGTGGAATAAAAGCAGCTGTAGCCAAACACTAGGTACGGCACGTTTCGCTCACACAGTTGGCTTCTTCAGTCACATACAGAGCCAGTAGTCGTAGCAGAGATAATGCAGTCAGTCCCTCTGATTACATTTACCTCTGTATTTGACTGAAGAAGCCTTCTGTGTGGGCGAAACGTTTCGGAATGAAGATACACAACTCTTGCACATGTTTCTTACTCTTGAACTTGTTGGTATTATATACCATTAGCAGTATAGTTGAAGTGGAAATTAGAGAGGATCAGTCCCTCAGTCTTGAAGACAGTGTGACGGTCATATAACGTAACAGTGTGACGGTCATATAACGTAACAGTGTGACGGTCATATAACGTAACAGTGTGACGGTCATATAACGTAACAGTGTGACGGTCATATAACGTAACAGTGTGACAGTCATATAACGTAACAGTGTGACAGTCATATAACGTAACAGTGTGACGGTCATATAACGTAACAGTGTGACGGTCATATAACGTAACAGTGTGACGGTCATATAACGTAACAGTGTGACGGTCATATAACGTAACAGTGTGACGGTCATATAACATAACAGTGTGACAGTCATATAACATAACAGTGTGACAGTCATATAAGGTAACAGTGTGACAGTCATATAACATAACAGTGTGACAGTCATATAACGTAACAGTGTGACAGTCATATAACATAACAGTGTGACAGTCATATAACGTAACAGTGTGACAGTCATATAACATAACAGTGTGACAGTCATATAACATAACAGTGTGACAGTCATTATAACGTAACAGTGTGACAGTCATATAACATAACAGTGTGACAGTCATATAACATAACAGTGTGACAGTCATATAAGGTAACAGTGTGACAGTCATATAACATAACAGTGTGACAGTCATATAACATAACAGTGTGACAGTCATATAAGGTAACAGTGTGACAGTCATATAACATAACAGTGTGACAGTCATATAAGGTAACAGTGTGACAGTCATATAACATAACAGTGTGACAGTCATATAACGTAACAGTGTGACAGTCATATAACATAACAGTGTGACAGTCATATAACATAACAGTGTGACAGTCATATAACGTAACAGTGTGACAGTCATATAACGTAACAGTGTGACAGTCATATAACATAACAGTGTGACAGTCATATAAGGTAACAGTGTGACAGTCATATAACATAACAGTGTGACAGTCATATAACATAACAGTGTGACAGTCATATAACATAACAGTGTGACAGTCATATAACATAACAGTGTGACAGTCATATAACATAACAGTGTGACAGTCATATAAGGTAACAGTGTGACAGTCACATAACATAATAGTGTGACAGTCATATAAGGTAACAGTGTGACAGTCATATAACATAACAGTGTGACAGTCATATAAGGTAACAGTGTGACAGTCATATAAGGTAACAGTGTGACAGTCGTATAACATAACAGTGTGACAGTCATATAACGTAACAGTGTGACAGTCATATAACATAACAGTGTGACAGTCATATAACGTAACAGTGTGACAGTCATATAACATAACAGTGTGACAGTCATATAACATAACAGTGTGACAGTCATATAACGTAACAGTGTGACAGTCATATAACATAACAGTGTGACAGTCATATAACATAACAGTGTGACAGTCATATAAGGTAACAGTGTGACAGTCATATAACATAACAGTGTGACAGTCATATAACATAACAGTGTGACAGTCATATAACATAACAGTGTGACAGTCATATAAGGTAACAGTGTGACAGTCATATAACATAACAGTGTGACAGTCATTATAACATAACAGTGTGACAGTCATATAACATAACAGTGTGACAGTCATATAACATAACAGTGTGACAGTCATATAACATAACAGTGTGACAGTCATATAACATAACAGTGTGACAGTCATATAAGGTAACAGTGTGACAGTCATATAACGTAACAGTGTGACAGTCATATAACATAACAGTGTGACAGTCATATAACATAACAGTGTGACAGTCATATAACATAACAGTGTGACAGTCATATAACATAACAGTGTGACAGTCATATAACATAACAGTGTGACAGTCATATAACATAACAGTGTGACAGTCATATAAGGTAACAGTGTGACAGTCATATAAGGTAACAGTGTGACAGTCATATAACATAACAGTGTGACAGTCATATGAGGTAACAGTGTGACAGTCATATAAGGTAACAGTGTGACAGTCATATAACATAACAGTGTGACAGTCATATAACATAACAGTGTGACAGTCATATAAGGTAACAGTGTGACAGTCATATAACATAACAGTGTGACAGTCATATAACATAACAGTGTGACAGTCATATAACATAACAGTGTGACAGTCATATAAGGTAACAGTGTGACAGTCATATAAGGTAACAGTGTGACAGTCATATAACATAACAGTGTGACAGTCATATAAGGTAACAGTGTGACAGTCATATAACGTAACAGTGTGACAGTCATATAACATAACAGTGTGACAGTCATATAACGTAACAGTGTGACAGTCATATAACGTAACAGTGTGACAGTCATATAACATAACAGTGTGACAGTCATATAACATAACAGTGTGACAGTCATATAACATAACAGTGTGACAGTCATATAACATAACAGTGTGACAGTCATATAACATAACAGTGTGACAGTCATATAACATAACAGTAACATTCCTACAATGTTTTTCCTGAATGATAAACATAAAATAAACAAGTGTCTCGGAAGCTTCCTTCATTAATCTGAAATTGTAAATTGTTTGACGGGAGATGTAATTAGTTCTGGCGGAAGTAGTTGAAATGGAATAATTGCCAGGGTTCACACACACACACACACACACACACACACACACACACACACACACACACACACACACACACACACACACACACACACACACACACATACATGCACACTCAAACAAGCTAAGTGCCTTTCAGAACTACTAACTATTACTACTACTACTACTACTACTACTACTACTACTACTACTACTACTACTACTACACACACCCAGAGATGCAGAGGGGAAAGTAATAGGAGGAGAGGAAGAGGTCAGTTTTCATACATGGACTTCAGGAGACCGAAGGGAGGACATACGATGCAAGACGACTGGGAGAGAAAAAAGAGATTGAAAATATCATCAAACAAATAGGGGAGGAGGACATGACTGAACTGATAAATTTTCAGAGAATAGGCGGATACTCGAGGGGAAGAAATTGGCCAGTCAAATTGATTTTCAAAACAGAAACGGTGCAGAACAAGATCTTGCGGCAGAAACTATGGCTAAAAGAAATGCAAAATACGAAAGGGTGTACCTAGATAGCAACTAAACAAGAACAGAATGACAGAAACTGACAAGATACAAAGACAAATGGGGCAAGAAAGAGAGACAACGCTAGAGTTATTAGGGAACAACCAGAGTTGGGAGGAGCAGCAAGCATACCACTAACAAAACACCACAACCAAACATATTATCCCAAAACAAACCACACTCACAGACCCCACCCCACCTTACAAATTAGACCCTGATGGGTCTCCCACTCCCCCAGCCCCCCTCCCCAAATCCTCCCAGAATACAGTGTTGGAAAAGAAGCTGAGGGTATGGTACACTAACACAAATGGAATAACGAATAAGTGTGAGGAGTGGCACGAAAGAATCACAGAGGCACCACCTGACATCATAGCACTCACGGAAACCAAGCTCACAGGAATGATAACAGATGCCATTTTTCCAACTGGATATCAGATCTTGAGGAAAGATAGAGTTAATAGAGTGGATGGAGGAGTTGCACTGCTCATCAAAAACCAGTGGAATTTTGAGAAGTTGGCAGGAGGGGAGAGAGGGTAAACAAGAGACTACATAGTAGGAACACTTCAGACTGTGGGTCCCAAGGTGTTGATTCCTGCTTTTCTGTGATGTGTATAACACACCACAGAATAGCAGGAGGTTAAGAGAAGAATATGATGAGAGCAACAGAGTAATGGTTCATACACTAAATTTCAATCACAAGGAGATTGACTGGAAAAAACCTGGAGCCACATGGGGGCCCAGAAATGTGGAGGGATAAGATGATGGTGGTGGTATTGAAAAACCTCATGCATCAGCATGTTAGGGATACTACCAGAGAGAGAGGAGAGAATGAGCCAGCAAGACTGGCATATAGAATTTCCTGCATGAGGCTCAGAGAAAGACAACTGGTGGGAAAATCAGTAAATGAAATGATGGAATATGTGACAACAAAATGCAAGAAGGCTGAGAAGAGGTTTGTACCCAAGAGCAACAGAAAAAATGGGAAGACCAGAACGAACCCTTGGTTCACCCAAAGGTGTAGAGAGGCCAAAACTAAGTGCACTTGAGAATGGAAAATGCATAGAAAACAAAGGACCCAAGAAAGTAAGGAGATTAGTTGAAGAGCCAGAAAAGAATATGTCATTTTCGTATTGCCCAACGGCAATATAAAAATGACATAGCATCGAAAGCCAAGTCTGATCCAGAAGCTGTTGAATAGCCACATCAGGAGGAAGACAACAGTCAAGGTCCAGGTAATCAGGCTGAGGAAGGAAGGAGGGGAGATCACAAAAAACGACCGAGAACTATATGAAGTGCTCAACATGAGATTTAAGGAAGTATTCTCAGTGGAGACAGAAAGGACTCCAGAGAGCCAGAATGATGGGGTACACCAACAAATGCTGGACACAATACACACAACCGAGAAGGTGAAGACACTACTAAGTGAACTAGATTCCTCAAAGTGGGTGGGACCTGACAACATCTCTCGATAGGTCCTGAGAGAGGGAGCAGAGATGCTGTGTGTCCCACTAACAGCAATCTTGAACACATCCATTAAAACTGGGCAACTACCTGAGGTGTGGAAGGCAGCAAATGTAGTCCCAATTTTTAAGAAAGGAGACAGACACGCAGCATTAAATTACAGACCTGTGTCATTGACATGTATAGCATGCAAAGTCATGGAGAAGATTATCAGAAGAGTGTTGGAACACCTAGCAAAAAGCACTGTTTCAGAGACGGGAAATCCTGTGTCACAAAACTAATGGAGTTTAACAAGTTGGCAGAAGTAAGATAAAAGAGAGAGGGGTCAGTAGACTGCATTTTTCTTGGACTGTAAGAAGGCTTTCGACACAGTTCCTCACAAGAGATTAGTGCAAAAAGCTGGAGGACCAAGCAGGTATAACAGGAAAGGCACTGCATTGGATCAGAGAATATCTAACAGGAAGACAACAATGAGTCATGGTACGTGACGAGGTATCAGGGTAGGCGCCTGTGACGAGCGGGGTTCCACAAGGGTCAGTCCTAGGACCAGTGCTGTTTCTGGTATATGTCAGTGACATGACGGAAAATTTAAATGTTCATTTCCTTGCAAAGCTTACAACGTGCGGTTTACAACGTGCGGTTTACAACGTGCGGTTTACAACGTGCGGTTTACAACGTGCGGTTTACAACGTGCGGTTTACATATTATAAAATATTAATGACAAAGAAGGCCACTAACATGCCTAGGCATGTCTTACTCTACATTAACACAGGTTATGGAGCAGTACATTTTAACAAACATTATAGCATACCGATATAAAAGTTAGAAAATTGAAGTGATAACATTAATTAGATTGATAATAGTGAAGTTGCACAACATATATAACAACATTAAAATTAAATTAATTAATTAGAATGGTTTTATCTGGGCAAGATACACAGTGTCTATAAAGGCTCCTATATCGGTAGTATCCCAGGCAAACTTAGGGCTAACTTAAGATTATTAGGTAACAACTATACTAGGAATTTTAGTTTACAGTCATTAGGGTGAGAGTTAGTGTAAATTAGGGGGTATTATAGATAATGAGAGTAAGTCTGTTTTATTTTGCCTCGCATGGGCCAGTAGGCCTGCTGCAGTGTTCCTTCGTTCTTATGTTCTTATGATGGGGTGTGTTAGGGAGATAAGGTGTGTGTTAAAGGTGGTTTTGGAAATGATGGATGAGTCTATGGTTCTAGTTTTGGGGCAGGGATAGATTAAGAAGTGTCCTTGTTCAGAACTCTGAACACTGTGTACGTTAGGCAAGTTCTGGAGTATGCAGCACCAGTGTGGAACCCACACCTGGTCAAGCACGGCAAAAAATTAGAGAAAGTGCAAAGGTTTGCAACAAGACTAGTCCCGGAGCTACGGGGATTGTCCTACGAGGAGAGGTTAAGGGAAATCAACCTGACAACACTGAAGGACAGGAGAGACAGGGAAGGACATGATAACGACATATAAAATACTGAGAGGAATTGGCAAGGTCGATAGGGACACGATGTGCCAGAGATGGGACAGCAACAAGGGGTCAAAACTGGAAGCTGAAGACTCAAGCGAGTTACAGAGATGTTAGGAAGTATTTCTTCAGTCATAGAGTTGTCAGGAAGTGATGTAATGGAGGCAGAATCTATACATACCTATAAGAAGAGGTATGATAAAGCTCATGGAGCAGGGAGAGAGGACCTAGTAGCAATCAGTGAAGAGGCGGGCCAGGAGCTATGACTCGACCCCTGCAACCACAAATAGGTGAGTACAAATACAGGAGTACACACAAACACACAGACATAAACGTTCACGAGAGAATATCATTTATCAGAAAGTTGTTATCAGATTACCTTGGTGAGTCTTGAACTAGAAGCAGAGGATATCTCAGCTGATACTGTCTGAGGCATCTCACACACTCACCTCTTTTTAACTCAAGTTAAATTACTATCCTCCTGTGAGAGGTATTGTTACTGTTGTGTGTGTGTGTGTGTGTGTGTGTGTGTGTGTATACTCACCTATTTGTGGTTGCAGGGGTCGATTCACAGCTCCTGGCCCCGCCTCTTCGCTGATTGCTACTAGGTCCTCTCTCTCCCTGCCCCATGAGCTCTATCATACCTCGCCTTAAAACTATGTATGGTTCCCGCCTCCACTACGTCACTTTCTAGGCTATTCCACGGCCTGAATACTCTATGACTGAAGAAATACTTCCTAACATCCCTTTGATTCATCTGAGTCATCAGTATTTTATAAGTCGTTATCATGTCTACCCTGACCCTCCTGTCCTCCAGTGTCGTCAGGCCGATTTCCCTCAACCTTTCTTCGTAGGACAATCCCCGTAGCTCTGGGACTAGTCTTGTTGCAAACCTTTGCACTTTCTCTAATTTCTTGACGTGCTTGACTAGGTGTGGATTCCAAACTGGTGCTGCATACTCCAGTATGGGCCTGACGTAGATGGTATACAGAGTCTTAAACGAATCCTTACTGAGGTATCGGAACGCTATCCGTAGGTTTGCCAGGCGCCCGTATGCTGCAGCAGTTATCTCATTGACGTGCGCCTCAGGAGATATGCTCGGTGTTATACTCACTCCCAGATCTTTTTCCTTGAGTGAGGTTTGCAGTCTTTGGCCATCTAAACTATATTGTGTCTGCGGTCTTCTTTACCCTTTCCCAATCTTCATGACTTTGCATTTGGCGGGGTTAAACTCAAGGAGCCAGTTGCTGGACCAGGCTTGTAGCCTGTCCAGGTCTCTTTGTAGTCCTGCCTGATCCTCATCCGATTTTATTCTTCTCATTAACTTCGCATCATCTGCAAACAAGGACACTTCTGAGTCTATCCCTTCCGTTATGTCGTTCACATATACCAAGAACAGCACAGGTCCTAGGACTGACCCCTGTGGAACCCCGCTTGTCACAGGCGCCCACTCTGACAACTCGTCGCGTACCATGACTCGTTGTTGCCTCCCTGTCAGGTATTCTCTGATCCATTGCAGTGCCTTTCCTGTTATGTGTGCCTGATCCTCTAGCTTTTGCAGTAACCTCTTGTGAGGAACTGTGTCGAAGGCCTTCTTGCAGTCCAAAAATATGCATCGATCCACCCCTCTCTCTCTTGTCTTAACTTCTGTCACCCTTGTCTTTAAAACTCTAGTAGGTTTGTGACACAGGATTTTCCCCTGAAACCGTGTGGTTGTCAATTATACACTTGTTTCTTTCCAGGTGCTCCACATCTCCTCCTGATGATCTTCTCCATGACCTTGCATACTATACACGTTAGTGTACAGGTCTGTAGTTTAGTGCCTCATGTCTGCCCTCCCTTTTTAAAAATTGGGGACTACATGTGCCATTTTCCATACCTCAGGAAGTTGCCCAGTTTTAAATGATGTGTTGAAGATCTTTGTTAATGGCTCACACAATATCTCTGCTCCCTCTTTAAGGACCCATGGAGAGATGTTGTCGGGTCCCACCGCCTTTGAGATGTCAAGTTTCGCATGGCAACTTCTTCACCTCCTCCTTGGTTATATGTACCTCATCCAGCACTTGCTGGTGTGCCCCCCTGTTCTGATTTCCTGGAGTCCTACTGGTTTTCCACTGTAAATACCTCTTTAAATCTTGTGTTGAGCTCCTGACATACCTCTCGGTCGTTTCTTGTGAATTCCCCATCACCCTTCCTCAGTCTGATTACCTGGTCCTTGACTGTTGTTTTCTCCTGTTTGTGGCTGTTACAACAGCTTCGGGCCAGTCTTTACTTTGATGCTATGTCATTTTCATATTGCTCGGGAGCTCCCTTCTTATCTGTGCATATTCGTTTCTGGTCTTTGGCTAATTTCTTTTTTTTTCCTGAGTTCTCTGTCTTCTGTACCTTTCCATTCTCTAGTACACCTAGTTTTTGCCCCCCTTTACACCTTTGGGTGACCAAGGACTCGTTCTGTTCTTCCCATTATTTCTGTTTCCCTTGGGAACAAACCTCTCCTCTGCCTCCTTGCATTTTGTTGCCACATAGTCCATCATTTCTTGTACTGGTTTTCCTGTCAGTTCCCTCTCCCATGAATGTCTTGAAGGAAGTTCCTCATGCCTGATAGTTCCCCCTTTTGTAGTTTGGTTTTTCCCCCCCTATTCCTGCTACTCTCTCCACTTGGAGCTCAACTATGTAGTCGAAGCACAGAACCACATGATCACTAGCTCCCAGGGGCCTTTCATACATGATACCCTCGATGTCCGAACTACTCAAGGTGAATACAAGGTCCAGTCTTGCTGGTTCATCCTCTCCTCTCTCTCTGGTAGTGTGTCTAACATGTTGATGCATGAGGTTTTCCAGTACCACATCCATCATCTTGGCTTTCCATGTTTCGGGACCCCCATGGGCTCCAGGTTTTCCCAGTCAATCTCCTTGTGATTGAAAATCACCCATAACTAGTAACTTTGCTCCCCCCATGTGTGCTCTCCTGGCCACCTCGGCTAGTGTGTCGATCATTGCTCTGTTGCTCTCATCGTATTCTTCTCTTGGCCTCCTGCAGTTCTGTGGTGGGTTGTACATTACTGCAATTATCGCCTTATGTCCCTCAGACTGGATTGTTCCTACTAAGTAGTCCCTTTCGCCTGTGCCATCCATTCCTTCCATTTTCTCAAACCCCACTGGTTTTTTAATGAGCAGTGCAACTCCTCCTCCCCCTCTCCTCCCTCTGTCTTTCCTGAGGATTTGATATCCGGATGGAAAGATTGAATCTGTTATTATTTTGGTGAGTTTTGTTTCTGTGAGTGCTATTATGTCTGGGGATGTCTCCTTGATTCTTTCGTGCCACTCCTCATACTTGTTTGTTATTCTATCGGCATTTGTATACCACACCTTCAACTTCTTTTCTAAGACTGTGGTCTGGGAGGTATAGTGGGGTTGGGGAAGTGGGAGACCTGGTAAGGAACTATGGGTTGTTGCTGTGGGGGTGGAGTTTGTAATGTTGTGGGTGGGGGCATTGTATGTGGCATGGGTGTTTTGATTTAGAGTGTTTGTTTGCACTGGGGTTGACCTGGTTGGAAGGCTTCTGTAGGAAGTTGTGAGGGAGGCTGTATTTGATCTTCCTGGGTCTGGGATCTCCTGTCTGTCTTCTCCATCCCCTCTCTTTCCTCCTTTCGCCTTTGTACCATCTCTCTTAGTTTCTGCCTTTCCTCTTGTCTTCTGTCGCGGTCGAGATACACCTTCCTGTATGCCGGCATGTCCCTTAATCATGCTTTCTTATGCAGGATCCTGTTTCGAATCGCTTCTGCCTTGAGGTCACTTTCACTGGCCGGGTTCTTTTTTTTACAAACCCCCCTATTCTCCGAAAAATTTCCAGCTGGGTCATGTCGTCTTCTCCTATTACTTTCATGATGCTTTCAATTGCTTTGTTTTTCCCTTGTTTTCTTGCTTCATATGTTTCCCCTTCAACTTCCTGGAGCCCATACACAAAGACTGACCTCACCCTTTCATTCTCCCACTGCATATCCCTGTGTATCCCCTCATTTAATTTGGTTTCCTGCACTGCAGCTTTCCTTTCTTCAGTTTCACTAGCTAATGTACTTGGGCTCAGTGGCCTGTCATTTTCCCTTCTCGGCTTTCCTTGGGCTCTGTTGTTGTCTGTTAGGGCCTCCACATAAAGCTTAGCTCTTTCATTTGCTACAGTCTCCTCTGATAGAGCATCTCCATGCAGTTGTGCCCCTTCTTTCCCTACAGTCCCCTTATTTGTGGCTGAGGTAGCAGTCTCTGTTGTCAATCCCAAAATGTTCTTTAGTTCTTTTGGCTGTTTCAGATTTTTCAGTTCCTCTTCTAAACTCTGTATCCTAGCTTCTGCTGCTTTGACATGCACCTCCCACTTCCTGCTTTCCATATCTATCCTCTCTTCCATTCTCATGCTAAGTTCTTCTAGTTTCTTTTCCCATTCATGATCCCTTTTTATGAGCTCTGCTGCCCAATCTTCGTTTGCAGCTTCCTCCTCCTGTCCCTTGGTTTTTCTTGTTGCTCTCTGACAACCCATTTTTGTTTTATCCTGATTGCCTCAGAGTGGGAAACCTATGTAGTTCTGTATGTTAGGTTAGTAGTGTGTATGTTAGAGTGTTGGGGGGGGAGGTAGTGGAGGAACTGTGGCTATGTGGGAGAGGAGTGAGGAGGGGTGGGGAGGGGGGGGGGTGAACGGGGGAGGGAGGGTGAACGAGGGAGAGGGGAGGGATCAGGGGAAGTAGTGAGATGTCGGTGGTGAGGGGGGGAGTGTATGTGTGAGTCTGGATATGTGTGTGTGTGTGTGTGTGTGTGTGTGTGTGTGTGTGTGTGTGTGTGTGTGTGGTGTGTGTGTGTGTGTGTGTTTGTGTGTATGTGTGTGTATGTGTGGGTTGTGTGTGTGTGTGTGGTGTGTGTGTGTGTTTTGTGTGTGTGTGTGTGTGTGTGTGTGTGGGTGTGTGTGTGTGTGTGTGTGGTGTGTGTGTGTGTGTGTGTGTGTGGTGTGTGTGTGTGTGTGTGTGTGTGTGTGTGTGTGTGGTTGTGTGTGTGTGTGTGTGTGTGTGTGTTTGTGTGTGTGTGTGTGTGTGTGTGTGTGTTTTGTGTGTGTGTGTGTGTGTTTGTGTGTGTGTGTGTGTTTGGTGTGTGTGTGTGGTGTGTGTGTGTGTGTTTGTGTGTGTGTTTGTGTGTATGTTTTGGTGTGTGTGTGTGTGTGTTTTGGGGTGTGTTGTGTGTGTGTGTGGGGTGTGTGTGTGGTGTGTGTGTGTTTTTGTGTGTGTGGGGGTTTGTGTGTGGTGTTTTTGTGGTGTTTTTGTGTGTGTGTGTTTGTGTGTGTGTGTTTGTTGTGTGTGTGGGGTTTGTTGTGTTTTGTGTGTTTTGTGTGTGTGTTGTTGGGTGTGTGTTTGTGTTGTGTGTGTGTGTTGTGTGGTTTTGTTGTGTGTTGTGTTTTGTGTGGGGTTGTGTGTGTGTGTGTGTTTTGTGTGTGTTTTTGTTGGTGTGTGTGTTTTTTTGTGTGGTGTGTGTGTGTGTGTGGTGTGTGTGGTGTGTGTGTGTGTGTGGTTTGTGTGGGGTGTGGTGTGTGTTTGTGTGTGTGGGGTGTGTTGTGTGTGTGTGTGTGTTTTGGTGTGTGTTGTGTGTGTGTGTGTGGGGTGTGTGTGGTGGTGTTACTCACCTAGTTGTACTCACCTAGTTGAGTTGCGGGGGGTCGAGTCCGATCTCCTCCGCCCCCTTCATGATCGCCTAGGTCACTCTCCCTGAACCTAGGATAGTAAGGATTCCTCCCAACAGCTGCATATGTTCAGATCATAGTCATGTTGATGTACAGTGGATCCCCGAATTATGATGTTAATTCGTTCCAGGAAGTCTGTTTCGGGATGCCGTTACCGAATGATTTGTCCCATAAAGTATATTGTTAAATAAGATTAGTCCGTACAGTCCCCCAAAAATACACTTACAAAAGCACTTACAAAAATACCTTACATAATTGTTAGGTAGACACATATGCAAACAGTTAGGTATCTTTATTTTGAAACGTTTAGCCTACAAGTAGGCTTCTTCAGTCGAGTACAGAAAGTTGGTAGAAAGCAAAAGAGACTGAGACGATGTAATCAGTCATCTCCTTATGTGTTGAGGTGGTCAGTCCCTCAGTATGGAGAAGAGCATTGTCCTTAAGGTGTGATGGAACTGATTTATTCGTTCTTACAAGTCTCTTCTGTGCTAGTCATAATTTTTCTGTACTCGACTGAAGAAGCCTACTGTGTAGGCGAAACGTTTCATAATAAAGATACCTAACTGTTGCATATGTGTCTTACCTAACAACCTGTCGGTATTTTATACCATTTTAATGTTCACTTACATAATTGTTCAAGTTGGGAGCTGATTGTAAGTCCGGGGTCCACTGTACTTTCATTTCTGACTTGCTGCTTTCTTCTGACAGTTGACTTCTTTCTGGAGGTGTAGGTACAGGGAGTCAGCACTGTGTAGTACTGGTGCAATAGAAGAGGGAACATCTGGATAAGAAGTAGCAGATGGATTTTTCCAAGTTCGGCATTTGGAAGGATCCACCAGACAGAAGCAGCAGTTGGTTGAGTGATCAGTGGGTTCATGTCATATTCTAGGAACACCAACATAGGAATTAGTTTCTCTTATGTACATTAAATTTAAAACCTGTTCCTATTCAAGATTTTACCCGCCATATAACTAATGACTAAAACGTTGTGTAGTTATAAAAATAGGTTAGATAAATACATGAGTGGGTGTAAGTTCGATCTGACTAGCTGGTGCTGCTGGGTCTGGTGCCGTGCTCCTTCCTTAAGTGGAGGTGACCTGACCGGGTGGGCCATTGGTCTAAGCCGGGGGTTCCAGAAGTGTTCCAAAGTGTTCCACAAGTGTTCCACAAGTGTACCACTAGTGTTCCACAAGTGTGCTCTCTGTTCACATCTGTCGTACCACCAAGTGTTCCACAAGTGTTCCACAAGGTGTACCACAAGTGTACACAAGTCTTCCACATGTGTTCCCACAAGTGTACCACAAGTGTCCACATGTGTACACAAGTGTTACCACAAGTGTTCCACACAATGTGTTCCACAGTGTCCACATGGGTTACACAAAGTGTTCCACAAGTGTACCAAAAGTGTTCCACAAGTGTTCCACAAGTGTACTACAAGTGTTCCACAAGTGTACCACAAGTGTACCACAAGTGTTCCACAAGTGTTCCACAAGTGTACCACAAGTGTACCACAAGTGTTCCACAAGTGTACCACAAGTGTTCCACAAGTGTACCACAAGTGTACACATGTATCCAAAAGTGTACCACAAGTGTACCACATGTAGTACCACAAGTGTTCCACAAGGGTCCAACAAGTGTACCACAAGTGTACCACAAGTGCACAAGTGTACCACAAGTGTTCCACAAGTGTACCACAAGTGTACCACAAGTGTTCCACAAGTGTTCCACAAGTTGTTCCTACAAGTGTACCACATGTGTAACCACAAGTGTTCACAAGTGTACCACAAGTGTAGCAAAGTGTTCACAAGTGTAACACAAGTGTAACCACAAGTTCCACAAGTGTACAACAGTGTTCCACAAGTGTACACACATGTGTACCACAAAGTGTTCCACAAGTGTTCCACAAGTGTTCCACATGTGTACCACAAGTGTACCACCCAACAGTGTTCACAAGTGTACCACAAAGTTACCACAAAGTGTTCAACATGTGTACCACAAGTGTTAGAGAAGTGTACCACAAGTGTTCCACAAGTGTACCACAAGTGTACCACAAGTGTACCACAAGTGTTAGAGAAATAAGCTGTACCACAAAGGTGTACACAAGTGTTAGAGAAGTGTACACAAAGTGTACCACAAGTGTTAGAGATGTGATACCACAAGTGTTCCACAGTGTACCACAAGTGTCACAAGTGTACCACAAGTGTACCACAAGTGTTCCACATGTGTACACAAGTTGTACAACAAGTGTTCCACAAGTGCCCTACCACAGTGTTCCAAGTGTACCACAAGTTCCACAAGTGTACCAACAATGTGTTCCAAGTGTACCACAAGTGTACACAAGTTTGTACCACCAGTGTTAGAGAATTGTACCACAAGTGGTACCACAATAGAAGTGTTAGAGAAGTGTGCCAACAAGTGTACACTCAAAGTGTTAGAGAAGTGTTTCCACCAAGTGTACCCACCAAGTGTTCAACAAGTGTACTACACAAGTGTACCACAAGTGTACCAACAAGTGTTCACAAGTGTACCACAAGTGTACCACAAGTGTTCCACATGTGTTCCACAAGTGTTAGAGAAGTGTACACATGTGTTCCAAGTGTACACCAAAGGTTCAACAAGTGTACTCAAGTGTTAGAGAAGTGTACCTACAAGGTACCATCAAGTGTTAGGAGAAGTGTACCAACAGTGTACCACAAGTGTACCACAAAGTGTTAGAGAAGTGTACCACAATGTGTACCCCACAAGTGTTCACAGTGTACCACAAGTGTACCACAAGTGTTTCCACAACTGTACACAAGTGTACAAAGTGTTCACAAAGTCGTACCACAAGTGTTAGGAGGAAGGTACCACAAGTGTTCCACAAGTGTACCACAAAGTGTACCACAAGTGTACACACAAGTGTTAGAGAAGTGTACACAAGTGTAACCACAAGTGTAGAGAGTGAACACAAGTGTACACAAGTGTTAGAGAAGTGTACCAACAAGTGTACCACATGTGTTAGAGAAGTGTACCACAAGTTGTACCACCAATGTGTTTCCACAGTGTACACAAGTGTACACAAGACAAGTGTTTAGTGAAGTGTACCACAAGTGTTAGAGAAGTGAACCACAAGTGTACCACAAGTGTTAGAGAAGTGTACCACAAGTGTACCACAAGTGTTAGAGAAGTGTACCACAAGTGTACCACAAGTGTTAGAGAAGTGTACCACAAGTGTACCACAAGTGTTAGAGAAGTGTACCACAAGCTGTTCCCATATGTTAGAGAAGTGTACACAAGTGTACACAAAGTTGTTAGAGAAGTGTAACAAAGTGTACCACACAGTGTTAGAGAAGTGTTACCACAAGTGTACCATACTAGTGTGAGAGAAGCTGTTCACAAGTGTACCACAAGTGTTAGAGAAAGAGTACCAACAAAGTGTAACACAAGTGTTAGAGAAGTGTACAACAATCCAACGTGTACCACAAGTGTTAGAAGAAAGTGTACCACAAGTGTTAGAGAAGTGTACCACAAGTGTACCACAAGTGTTAGAGAAGTGTACCACAAGTGTACCACAAGTGTTAGAGAAGTGTACCACAAGTGTACCACAAGTGTTCCACAAGTGTACCACAAGTGTACCACAAGTGTTAGAGAAGTGTACCACAAGTGTTAGAGAAGTGTACCACAAGTGTACCACAAGTGTTAGAGAAGTGTACCACAAGTGTACCACAAGTGTTAGAGAAGTGTACCACAAGTGTACCACAAGTGTTAGAGAAGTGTACCACAAGTGTACATAGTGTTAGGAGAAGAGAAGTGTACCACAAGTGTACCACAAGGGGTTAGCAGAAGTGTACCACAAGTGTACACAAGTGTTTAGTGAAGTGTACCACAAGTGTACCAACAAGTGTTGAGAAGTGTTCCACAAGTTGTAACACAAGTGTTAGAGATGTGGTGTACTCATGTGTTCCACAAGTGTACCACACACGCGTGTTCCACAAGTGTACCACAGTGTTGAGAGTGTACCAAAAGTGTACCAATGTGTTAGAGATGTGGTACCACAAAGGGTTACAACAAGTGTTCCACAAGTGACCACCAAGGTGTACCTCAAGGTTAGTGAAGTGTACCACAAGTGTTAGAGAAGTGTACCACAAGTGTACCACAGTGTTAGAGAGGATAAGGTACAAAAGGTACCACAAGTGTTAGAGTAGTGTACCACAAGGTGTTCCACAAGTGTTAGAGAGTGTACCACCAAGTGTACCACAAGTGTTAGAGAAGTGTACACACAGTGTTACCACAAGTGTTACCACAAGTCGTACCACAAGTGTTTTAGAGGAAGTGTACCACAAGTGTACCACATGTGTACCACAAGTTTGTACCACAATGTGTTAGAGAAGTGTACCCAAGTGTACCACAAGTGTAACCACAAGGTTCACAAGTGTTCCAACAAGTGTACCACAAGTGAACCCAGTGTTCCACAAGTGTACCCCAAGTGTTCAACATGTGTACCACATGTGTTCCGCAAGTGCTACCAACAAGTGTTCCCAAGTGTACACAAGTGTTCCACAAGTGTTCCACAAGTTACATTTACTTATAAAGAACTTAGAAATACTACTCATTTCCCAGGAACAAGACAAAATTAGGTAACATTTACACTTACGCAAATTTTGGTACATAATGTAATGAGTGCAGTGACCTAACATAACTTGTGAGACATGTCAACGTTTAGCCCAGGGCGAAACGTGCCTCAGGGAACTCGCTGCTCGACTGCCAAAGCAAAATTTCAAATTCCATATTAATCTTTAATCTTAAGTGATATAACGTGTGTGTGTCAGCCTTTGGTCCATGGTGAGGGTGGTGAGGGTGGTGAGGGTGTGGTGAGGGTGGTGAGGGTGTGGTGAGGGTGTGGTGAGGGTGTGGTGAGTGTGGTGAGGTGTGGTGATGGAGGGCTGTGGTGGGGGTGTGGTGAGTGTTGGGTGAGGGTGGGGTGAGGGTGTGGGGGTTGTTTTGTGGTGAAGGGGTGGTGGGGGTTTGGTGAGGGTGTGGTGGGGTGGTGAGGGTGGTTTGGGGTTTTTGTGAGGGGTGTTGGTTTTGAGGGTGGGGGGGTTGGTGGGGGTGGTGGGGGGGAAAAGGGTTGGTGGGGGTTGGTGAGGGTTTTTGGTGAGGGGGGTGAGGGTGTGGTGGGGTGGTGGGGTTTTGTGGGAGGGTGGGTGAGGGTGTGGGGGGGTGTTGTGGGTGTGGGGGGTTTGGGGGTGGGGTGGGGTTTGGGGGGGGTGTGGTGGGGTTGGTAGGGTGGGAGGGGTGGTGGGTGGTGGTGGGGTGTTGGTTGAGGGTGGGGGGGGTGGGGGGGTGGTGAGGGTGTGGTAGGGTGGGTGAGGGTTGGGGTGGTGGGGTGGTGAGGGTGTGGTAAAGGGGTGGTGAGGGTGTGTGTGAGTGGTGGGTGAGGGTGTGGTGAGGGTGGGTGAGGGGGGTGTGTTGGTGAGGGGGTGGGTTGTGAGGTGGGGTGAGGGGGTTGTGGTGAGGGGGGGGTTTTGAGGGTGGGTGAGGGGTGGTGAGGGTGGGGGTTGGTGGGGTGGTGAGGGTTGTTGAGGGTGGTGAGGGTGTGGTGAGGGTTGGTGAGGGTGTGGTGAGGGGGGGTTTTGAGGGTGGTGAGGGTGTGTGTGGTGGAGGGTGGTTGAGGGTGGTGAGGGGTGGTGAGGGGAGGTGTGGTGAGGGTGGGTGAGGGTGTGGTGAGGGGTGGTGAGGGTGGTGAGGGTTGTGGTGAGGGTGGTGAGGGTTTTGTGGTGAGGGTGGTGGAGGGTGTGGTGGTTGTGTGAGGGTGGTGAGGTGGGTGGGGGTTGGGGAGGTGGTGAGGGTGGTGAGGGTGTGGTGGTGTGTTGGGGTGTGGTGAGGGTGGGGTGAGGGTGTTTGGAGGGTTGTGGTAGGGTGTGAGGGTGGTGAGGGTGTGGTGAGGGTGGGTGAGGGTTTGGTTGGTGAGGGTGTGGTGAGGGTGGTGGGGTTTTGGTGAGGGTTGTGGGAGGGGTGGTGAGGGTGGTGGGGTGAGGGTGTTTGTGGTGAGGGTGGGTGAGGGTGTGGTGAGGGTGTGGTGAGGGTGTGGTTGAGGGTGGTGAGGGTGTGTTGAGGGTTGTGGTGAGGGTTGGTGAGGGTGGGTGAGGGTTTTTGGTGGGGGGTGGGGTGGGGTGGTGAGGGTTGTGGTGAGGGGGGTAGTGGTTGTGTGAGGTGTGGTGAGGGTGTTGGTGAGGGGTGGTGGGGGTTTGTGGTGAGGGTGGGTGAGGGGGGTGTGGGTGTGGTGAGGGTGTGGTGAGGGTGTGGTGAGGGTGGGGTTTAGGGTGGTGAGGGTGGGTGAGGGTTGTGGTGAGGGTGGTTGGGAGGGGTTTTGGTGTGGGTGTGGTGAGGGTTGGTGAGGGTTGTGGGTGAGGGTGGTGAGGGTTGTGGTGAGGGTGTGGTGAGGGTGGGGGAGGGTGTGGTGGGGGGGGTTTGAGGGTGTGTGAGGGTGTGGTGAGCGGGTGTGGTGGGGGGTGGTGAGGGTGTGGTTGAGGTGTGGTGAGGCTGGTGGGGGTTTGTGGTGGGGTGGGTGAGGGTGTGGTGGGGGGTTGTGGTGAGGGTGGGGTGGGGGGGTGGGGTGTGGTGAGGGTGGTGAGGGTGTGGTGAGGGTTGTGGTGAGGTGTGGTGAGGGTGTGGTGAGGGTGGTAGGGTGGGGTGAGGGTGTGGGAGGGTGGGTGGGGGTTTGTGGGTGAGGGTGTGGTGAGGGTGGTGGGGTGTGTGAGGGTTGGTGAGGGGGGTGGGGTGGTGGGGGTTTGGTGAGGGTGTGGTGAGGGTGTGGTGAGGGTGTGGGTGAGGGTGGTGAGGGGTGGTGAGGGTGTGTGGGGGGTTGGGGTGGGGGGGGGGTGTGGGTGGGGGTGGGGTGGGGGTTTTTGGTGAGGGTGTGGTGAGGGTGGTGGGGTTGGTGAGGTGTGGTGAGGGGTGTGGTGAGGGTGTGGTGAGGGTTTTGGTGAGGGTGGGGTGAGGGTGTGGTGGGGGTTTTGGGTGAGGGTGTGGGGGGTGGTGGGGTGGTGGGGGTTGTGGTGAGGGTGTGGTTGAGGGGTGGTGGTGGGGGTGAGGTGGTTGAGGGTGGTGAGGGTGTGGTGAGGGGGGGTGGTGAGGGGGTGAGGGTGTGGTGGGGTGTGGGGGGTGGTGAGGGTGTGGTGAGGGTGTGGTTGGGTGGTGAGGGTGTGGTGAGGGTGGTGGGGGGTGAGGGGGGGGTGGGGGGGGGTGGTGAGGGTGGGTGAGGGTGTGGTGAGGGTTGGGAGGTGTGGTGAGGGTGTGGTGAGGGTGGTGAGGGAGGGGTAGGTTGTGGTGAGGGTGTGTGGGGGTTTGGGGGAGGGTGGTGAGGGGGTGGTGAGGGTGTGTGGTGAGGGGGTGGGGTGGTGAGGGTGTGGTGAGGGTGGTGAGGGTGGTGAGGGTGTGAGGTTTGTGTGGGGTGGTGAGGGTGGTGAGGGTGTGGTGAGGGTGGTGAGGGTGGTGAGGGTGTGGTGGGTGGTGAGGGTGTGGTGAGGGTGGTGGGGGTTTGTGGGAGGGTGGTTTTGAGGGTTGTGGTGAGGGTGGTGGGGTGGGTGAGGGGTTGTGGTGAGGGTGGTGGGGTGTGGTGAGGTGTGGTGAGGGTGTGGTGAGGGTTTGTGGTGAGGGTGGTGAGGGTGGTGAGGGTTGTGGTGAGGTGGTGAGGGTGGGTGAGGGTGGTGAGGGTGTGTAAGTTGGTGAGGGTTGGTGAGGGTGGGGTTTGGGGTGGTGAGGTGGGTGAGGGTTGTGGTGGGGTGTGAGGGGTGGTGAGGGTGGTGGGGGGTGGTAGGGGGGGGTGAGGGTTGGGGGTGGGGGGCGTGGTGGGGGTGTGGTGAGGGGTGGTGGGGTTGTGGTGAGGGTGGTGAGGGTGTGGTGAGGGTGTGGTGAGGGTTGTGGGAGGGTGTGGGTTGAGGGGGGTGGGGTGTGGTGAGGGTGGTGAGGGTGGTGAGGGTGTGGTGAGGGAGGGGTGGGGGTTTTGTGGTGAGGGTGGTGAGGGGTGTGGTGAGGGGGGGTGGTGAGGGTGTGGTGGGGTGGTGAGGGGGGGTTTGAGGGTGGTGAGGGTGGTGGTGAGGGTGGTGAGGGGGTGAGGGTTGTGGTGAGGGTGGTGAGGGTGTGGTGAGGGTGGTGAGGGTGTGGTGAGGGTGTGTGAGTTGAGGGTGGTGAGGGTGTGGTAAAGGGTGGTGAGGGTGTGGTGAGGGTGTGGTTGGGGGTGGTGAGGGTGGTGGGTGGGGTGGTGGAGGGTGGGAGGGTTGTGGTGAGGGTGGTGTGAGGGTGTGGTAAAGGGTGGTGAGGGTGTGGTGAGGGTGTGGGGGTGTTGCTGGGGGTAGTGAGGGTGTGGTGGGGGTTTTGTGGGTGGGGGTTTGGTGGGTGGTGAGGGTGTGTGGGGTGTGGTGAGGGGGTGGTGAGGGTGGTCGAGGGTGTGGTGATGAGGTTGGTGGGGGTTTGGGTGGGGAGTGGGTGTGGGGTTGTTGTGGGGGTGAGGGTTGGTGAGGGTGGGGGAGGGTGGGGGTGGTGATGGGTGGTGAGGGGGGTGGTTGGGGGTTTGGGTAAAGGTTGGGAGGGGGTGGTGAGGGTGGTGAGGGTGTGTTGAGGGTGGTGAGGGTTGTGGGGGGGGGAGGGTGTGGTGAGGGTTGTGGTGGGGTGGTGGGGGGTTTGGTGAGGGTGGGGGAGGGTGGGGAGGGGTGGTGAGGGGTGAGGGGGGGGTGGTGGGGTGTGGTGAGGGTGGTGAGGGTGGGGTGAGGGTGTGGTGGGGTGTGGGTGAGGGGTGGTGAGGGTGGGTGAGGGTGGTGGTGAGAGGGTGGTGAGTGGTGTTGGGGGGGGGTGAGGGTGTGGTGGTGGTGAGGGTGTGGTGAGGGGGTGTGGTGAGGGGGGGTGGGGCGGGGAGGGTGGGGGGTGTGGGGGAGGGTGGGTGAGGGTGGTGGGGGGGGGGGTTGGGGTGAGGGGGTGGGGGTGGTGAGGGTTGGGTGAGGGTGGGTGAGGGTTTGGTGAGGGTGTGGTGAGGGGGGTGGGGGGAGGGTGGTGGGGGGTGGGTGGGGGGGTGGGGAGGGTTGGTGAGGGTGGGAGGGGGTGTGAGGGGGGTGGGTGGGGGGTGTGGTGGGGTGTGGGGGGGGTGGGTGGAGGGGGTGGGTGGGGTGGGTGAGGGTGGGGAGGGTGTGGTGAGGGTTGGTGAGGGTGGTGAGGGTGGTGGGGGTGGGTGAGGGTGTGAGGGGTGGGAGGGTGTGGTGAGGTGTGGTGAGGGTGTGGTGAGGGGGGTGGAGGGTGGGTGAGGGTGTGGTGAGGGTGTGGGGAGGTGGTGAGGGGTGGGGGGGGGTTTGGGTGAGGGGTTGTGGTGAGGGTGGGTGAGGGTGGTGAGGGTGTGGTGAGGTGGGTGAGGGTGGTGAGGGTTGGGTGAGGGTGGTGAGGGGTGGTGAGGGTGTGGTGAGGGGGTGGTGAGGGGGTGAGGGTTTTGTGGTGGGGGTGGTGAGGGTGGTGGTGGGGGGGGTGGTGGTGAGGGTGGGTGAGGGTGGTGAGGGTGGTGAGGGGTGGTGGGTGGGTGAGGGTGGGTGGGGTGGTAATTAGGGGTGGTGAGGGGGGTGGAGGGTGGGTGGGGTGGTGAGGGTTTTGGTGAGGGGGTGAGGGTGTGGTGAGGGTGGTGAGGGGGGGGTGAGGGTGGTGAGAGAGTGGTGAATGTGGTGAGGGTGGTGAGGGAGTGGTGAGGGTGGTGTGGGCGGGGGAGGGAGTGGTGAGGGTCGTGAGGGCGGTGAGGCATTTGGTGAGGGTGGTGAGGGTGCTGGGGGGTGGTGAGGGTGGTGAATGAGTGGTGAGGGTGTGGTGAGGGCGGTGAGGGAGTGGTGAGGTTGGTGAGGGTGGTGAGGGAGTAGTGAGGGGGGGGAGGGTGGTGAGGGTAGTGAGGGAGTAGTGAGGGTGGGGAGGGTGGTGAGGGTGGCGTGGGTGGTGAGGGTGGTGAGGGAAGTAGTGAGGGTGGGGAGGGTGGTGAGGGTGGTGGGGAGTGGTGAGGTTGGTGAGGGTGGTGAGGGTGGTGAGGGAGTAGTGAGGGTGGGGGGGTGGTGAGGGAGTGGTGAGGTTGGTGAGGGTGGTGAGGGAGTAGTTAGGGTGGGGAGGGTGGTGAGGGAGTGGTGAGGTTGGTGAGGGTGGTGAGGGAGTAGTGAGGGTGGGGAGGGTGGTGAGGGAGTGGTGAGGTTGGTGAGGGTGGTGAGTAGTGAGGGTGGGGAGGGTGGTGAGGGAGTGGTGAGGGAAGTAGTGAGGGTGGGAGGGTGGTGTGGGTGGTGAGGGAGTGGTGAGGTGGTGAGGGTGGTGAGGGTGGTGAGGGCAGTGGTGAGGGTGGGGAGGGTGGTGATGTGTGGTGAGGGAGTGGTGAGGGTGGTGAGGGATGTAGTGAGGGTGGTGAGGGAGTGGTGAGGATGGTGAGGGTGGTGAGGGAGTGGTGAGGGAGTGGAGGTGAGGTTGGTGAGGGTGATGAGGGAATGGTGGGGAGTGGTGAGGGGCGTGGCGAGGGTGGTGAGAGTGGTGAGGGAGTGTGGAGGGTGGTGAGGGTGGTGAGGGTGTGGTGAGGGTGGTGAGGGTGTAGTGAGGGAGTGGTGAGGGTGGTGAGGGAGAGTGGTGAGGGTGTGGTGAGGGGGAGTGGTGAGGGTGGTGAGCGAGTGCTGAGGTTGGTGAGGGAATAGTGAAGGTAGTGAGGGTGGTGAGGGAGTAGTGAGGGTGGTGAGGGAAGTAGTGAGGGTGGTGAGGGTGGTGAGGGAGTGGTGAGGGAGTGGTGAGGGAGTGGTGAGGGTGGTGGAGTGAGTGTGAGGTTGGTGGAGGGAATAGTGAAGGTAGTGAGGGTGGTGAGGGAGTAGTGAGCGGTGGTGAGGGAGTAGTGAGGGTGGTGAGGGTGTAGTAGTGAGGGTGGTGAGGGGAGTAGTGAGGGTGGTGAGGGAGTAGTGAGGGTGGTGAGGGAGTAGTGAGGGTATAGTGAGGGAGTAGTGAGGGTGTAGTGAGGTTGGTGAGGGAGTAGTGAGGGTGGTGAGATAGTAGTGAGGGTGGTGAGGGACCAGTGAGGGTAGTGAGGGAGTAGTGAGGGGTGTAGTGAGGTTGGTGAGGGAGTAGGTGAGGGTGGTGAGATAGTAGTGAGGGTGATGAGATAGTAGTGAGGGTGGTGAGGGAAAGTAGTGAGGGTGGTGAGGGAGTAGTGAGGGTGGTGAGGGAGTAGTGAGGGTGGTGAGGGAGTGAGTAGTGGTTGGGTGAGGGAGTAGTGTAGTGATGGTGTTGTGAGGGTGGTGAGGGAGTAGTGAGGGTAGTGAGGGAGTAGTAGTGAGGGTGGTGAGGGAGTAGTGAGTGTGGTGAGATAGTAGTGAGGGGGGTGAGGGAGTACTGAGGGTGATGAGGAAGTAGGGAGGGTGGTTAGGGAGTAGTGAGGGTGGTGAGAGTGTTATGAGGGTTGTGAGATAGTAGTGAGGGTGGTGAGATAGTAGTGATTGTGGTGAGGGGAGTAGTGAGGGTGGTGAGGGAGTAGTGAGGGTGGTGAATGAGTAGTGAGGGGTGTGTGAGGAAGTAGTGAGGGTTGTGAGGGAGTAGTGAGGGTGGTGAGGGAAGAGTATAGGGTGGTGAGATAGTAGTGAGGGTGGTGAGGGAGTAGTGAGGGTAGTGAGGGAGTAGTGATGGTGTTGTGAGGGTGGTGAGGGAGTAGTGAGGGTAGTGAGGGAGTAGTGAGGGTGTAGTGGGGTGGTGAGGGAGAGTAGTGAGTGTGGTGAGAAGTAGTGAGGGGGGTGGGGAGTACTGAGGGTGATGAGGAAGTAGGGAGGGTGGTTAGGGAAGTAGTGAGGGTGGTGGAGAGTGTTATGAGGGTTGTGAGGATAGTAGTGAGGGTGGTGAGATAGTAGTGATTGTGGTGGGGAGTGAGGTGAGTAGTGAGGGTGGTGAGGGGAGTAGTGAGGGTGGTGAATGAGTTGTGAGGGTGGTGAGGGAAGAGTAGAAGTAGTGAGGGTTGTGAGGAGTAGAGTATGAGGGTGGTGAGGGAGTAGTAAGGGTGGTGAGATAGTAGTGAGGGTGGTGAGGGAGTACTGAGGGTGATAAGGAAGTAGGGAGGGTGGTTAGGGAGTAGTGAGGGTGGTGAGATAGTAGTGATTGTGGTGAGGGAGTAGTGAGGGTGGTGAGGAGTAGTGAGGGTGGTGAGGATAGTAGTGAGGGTGGTGAGGGAGTAGTGAGGGTGGTGAGGGGAGTACTGAGGGTGATCAGGAAGTAGGGAGGGTGGTTAGGGAGTAGTGAGGGTGGTGAGATAGTAGTGATTGTGGTGAGGGAGTAGTGAGGGTGGTGAGGGAGTAGTGAGGGTGGTGAGATAGTAGTGAGGGTGGTGAGGGAGTAGTGAGGGTGGTGAGGGAGTAGTGAGGGGTGATGAGATAGTAGTGATTGTGGTGAGGGAGTAGTGAGGGTGGTGAGGGAGTAGTGAGGGTGGTGAGATAGTAGTGAGGGTGGTGAGGGAAGTAGTGAGGGTGGTGAGGGAGTACTGAGGGTGATAGGAAGTAGGGAGGGTGGGTAGGGAGTAGTGAGGGTGGTGAGATAGTAGTGATTGTGGTGAGGGAGTAGTGAGGGTGGTGAGGGAGTAGTGAGGGTGGTGAGATAGTAGTGAGGGTGGTGAGGGAGTAGTGAGGGTGGTGGGGAGTACTGAGGGTGATCAGGAAGTAGGGAGGGTGGTTAGGGAGAAGTGAGGGTGGTGAGATAGTAGTGATTGTGGTGAGGGAGTAGTGAGGGTGTGTTGAGATAGTAGTAAGGGTGGTGAGATAGTAGTGAGGGTGGTGAGGGAGTACTGAGGGTGATAAGGAAGTAGGGAGGGTGGTTAGGGAGTAGTGAGGGTTGTGAGGGAGTAGTGAGGGTTTGTGAGGGAGTAGTGAGGGTGGTGAGGGAAGTAGTAAGGGTGGTGAGATAGTAGTGAGGGTGGTGAGGGAGTACTGAGGGTGATAAGGAAGTAGGGAGGGTGGTTAGGGAGTAGTGAGGGTGGTGAGACAGCAGGGTGAGTAATTAAGAGGGTCAGGGAGGGTAATATAGGGATCAGAGTTGTAATAAGAGATCAGGGGGATATAAAGGGTCAGGAGGGATTATAAAGAGATCAGGGGGATAATAAAGGGTCAGGGGGGATTATAAAGAGATCAGGGGGATAATAAAGGGTCAGAGGGATTAATAAAGAGATCAGGGGGATAATAAAGGTTCAGGGGGGATTATAAAGAGATCAGGGGGATAATAAAGGGTCAGGGGGATTATAAAGAGATCAGGGGATAATAAAGGGTCAGGGGGGATTATAAAGAGATCAGGGGGATAATAAAGGTTCAGGGGGGATTATAAAGAGATCAGGGGGATAATAAAGGGTCAGGGGGGATTATAAAGAGATCAGTGGGATAATAAAGGGTCAGGGGGGATTATAAAGAGATCAGTGGGATAATATAAAGGTCGGGGGGGATTATAAAGAGATCAGTGGGATAATAAAGGGTCAGGGGGATTATAAAGAGATCAGGGGGATAATTTAAAGGGTCAGGGGGATTTTTAAAGAGATCAGGGGGATAATAAAGGGTCAGGGGGGATTATAAAGAGATCAGGGGGATAATAAAGGGTCAGGGGGGGATTATAAAGAGATCAGGGGGATAATAAAGGTTCAGGGGGGATTATAAAGAGATCAGGGGATAATAAAGGGTCAGGGGGGATTATAAAGAGATCAGGGGGATAATAAAGGGTCAGGGGGGATTATAAAGAGATCAGTGGGATAATAAAGGGTCAGGGGGGATTATAAAGAGATCAGTGGGATAATAAAGGTTCAGGGGGGATTATAAAGAGATCAGGGGGATAATAAATGGTCAGGGGGGATTATAAAGAGATCAGGGGGATAATAAAGGGTCAGGGGGGATTATAAAGAGATCAGGGGGATAATAAAGGGTCAGGGGGATTATAAAGAGATCAGGGGGATAATAAAGGGTCAGAGGGATTATAAAGGGATCAGTGGGATAATAAAGGGTCAGGGGGGATTATAAAGAGATCAGTGGGATAATAAAGGGTCAGGGGGGATTATAAAGAGATCAGGGGGATAATAAAGGGTCAGGGGGGTTATAAAGAGATCAGGGGGATAATAAAGGGTCAGGGGGGATTATAAAGAGATCAGTGGGATAATAAAGGGTCAGGAGGGATTATAAAGAGATCAGGGGGATAATAAAGGGTCAGGGGGGATTATAAAGAGATCAGTGGGATAATAAAGGGTCAGGGGGGATTATAAAGAGATCAGGGGGATAATAAAGGGTCAGGGGGGATTATAAAGAGATCAGGGGGATAATAAAGGGTCAGGGGGGATTATAAAGAGATCAGTGGGATAATAAAGGGTCAGGGGGGATTATAAAGAGATCAGTGGGATAATAAAGGGTCAGGGGGGATTATAAAGAGATCAGGGGGATAATAAAGGGTCAGGGGGGATTATAAAGAGATCAGGGGGATAATAAAGGGTCAGGGGGGATTATAAAGAGATCAGTGGGATAATAAAGGGTCAGGGGGGATTATAAAGAGATCAGGGGGATAATAAAGGGTCAGGAGGGATTATAAAGAGATCAGTGGGATAATAAAGGGTCAGGGGGATTATAAAGAGATCAGGGGGATAATAAAGGGTCAGGGGGGATTATAAAGAGATCAGTGGGATAATAAAGGGTCAGGAGGGATTATAAAGAGATCAGGGGGATAATAAAGGGTCAGGGGGGATTATAAAGAGATCAGGGGGATAATAAAGGGTCAGGGGGGATTATAAAGAGATCAGTGGGATAATAAAGGGTCAGGAGGGATTATAAAGAGATCAGGGGGATAATAAAGGGTCAGGGGGGATTATAAAGAGATCAGTGGGATAATAAAGGGTCAGGGGGATTATAAAGGGATCAGAGAGGTTTATCAGGGTTCACAGGTGTTAGTAAAGATTTCAAGTTCAAGAAACCCCGTTAGAGATTTTTGCTATAAACAAATAAGTATATAAACAGACGTGGATGTCCTCAGTAAAGTTGACATTGTGGAGGAATTATCCACACTGTCGTTGTATCCAGTGAACGACAGACTGTGAAGATAAATTACATGTCGTCACTTCGACGGTCGTACATGTCAGTACGCAGGTCCACCACCAACCTACCTTGGGCAACCGGTATGTCATGTCACTTCATTTGAGGTGACGGCAGTTTTAAGTTAAACTATTGAAATGGTTAGGTACGTTTCGTCAGGAAATAGGACAAGGGTCTCCTGACGCGGGTCTTAGGTGATGACCCGCCGTTGGTGGTTTAGGTCATCTGACCGAGGCCTTCCGCTGGCTTACCGGTTCTCTGTTAGGGTGTGTCCCAAGATGGTGATGGAGAACCCAAGTTACCCCCCATCTGAGCAACTCAGACGTAAGATGGTGATGAAGGACCCAAGTTATCTCCCATCTGAGCAACTCAGACGTAAGATGGTGATGGAGAACCCAAGTTATCTCCCACCTGAGCAACTCTGACGTAAATCCAAACACCTCGATAAAGGGTTTGAATGGTGGGAGAAAATTCTGCAAGAAGAGTGTCTCACCTCACTGAGAGAACACTTCTACCTGTACCTGGAGTTTACCTGGAGAGTGTTTCAGGGGTCAACGCCCCCGCGGCCCGGTCTGAGACCAGGCCTCAGCTGTAGTTCCTGAAAACTAGTCGTCTTTAAAACCAGGTGACATAGTGATTATTGACAATAATGGTCCAAGGTTTCAGTGTCCTCTAGGGAAAATAGTGACCATATATCCTGAGACAAATGGAGCCATTAAAATATTTGAAGTTTTGAGAGGTGTAGTGTACAGACAATGGGTAAACTAGTGCCTTTAGAATTAGCGTTGAAAACAGTATTTTTCGAGAGTTTCTCTACTCTCTGAGCCCGGCCATGGGCCAGGCTCGTCTGTTGCTTGCCTGGTCAACCAGGCTGTTGCTGCTGGAGGCCCGCTGCCCCACATATCCATCACAGCCTGGTTGATCTGGCACCTGGTGTAGATACTTGTGCAGTTTCCTCGTGAAGACTTCTACACTTGTTCCAGAAGTGTTTCTGATGTCTTCTGGTAAGATGTTGAATAGTCTGGGACCCCGCATGTTGATACACTAGTGAGAAAAGCAAAAATGAATAATTCACTTATGACTCACGAAATCGTAATGACACGATTGCAAACAGACCACGGTGCTGGCGAGGATTGAACTCGCGGTGAGCGAGTCATGAAACTCACAGCCACGCTGGCGGGAGATTCATTTGTATAAACTTGCATTTGTGGTCACAGTAGTGGCCCATGCTAACCTCCCTATAATGTACAAATATACCTAGTTGGATGAATCTTATTGTGGCTAGCTGGTCTAGTGGCTAACGCGTCGGTCTGGAGTTTTACGCCTCACTAGCCGCTAGTTCAGTCCCCGCCGGTACCGTGGTTAGTTCACCTATAGTGAACACCGTGTGGCCTCCAGTTTACCTGAAGTTTACCTGAAGAGAGTTCCGGGGGTCAACGCCCCCGCGGCCCGGTCTGTGACCAGGCCTCCTTAGGTCAGTGTCCCAGGATGCGACCCACACCAGTCGACTAACACCCAGGTACCCATTTTACTGATGGGGAACATAGACAACAGGTGGAAAGAAACACGTCCAATGTTTCTACTCTGGCTGGGAATCGAACCCAGGCCCTCGCCGTGTGAAGCGAGAGCGTTAACCACCAGGCCACCAGAGCCCCAGTGTGGAGAATTTTTTTCCAACCGGGGCTGTGCAGCATAAGGGAGCGGCGACCCCTCTCGTAAGGGGCCTACCACCCCCTCTCATCCCGCCATCTACGGACTACAAAGGTGTTTTAAAGATTCAGAATGTCTACACCGTAGCAACAGCTCTCATCTTGGACGTGTTTATTACCAAACAAAATTAGACTGTAACAAGTCATAATACCTGGAGAGTGTTCCGGGGATCAACGCCCCTGCGGCCCGGTCTGTGACCAGGCCTCATGGCGGATCAGAGCCTGATCACCCATGCTAGACAGGGTCGTGAGTTGGTGCCTTTCTCTCCTGCTCAGACCCCACGAACTGTATCTAACCCTGTTGTCTTAAGTTCCTATTTTTATAGTCTTATATTAAGTAGAAATTAACTCTCAGTATAATTAATTAGGTACTAAGACACATGACATGTGTCAGAATCAGGGAAGTCAGTTTCTAGACTCAGACACATAGTGTTGCCTGCCATCTATGCTCTTCAGTCATTATGTCAGTATTATTACGCCAAAATGAGACGTGGACGATGCCAAGATTTTGTCTCTAGGATACAAGACCCTTGCAGGTTCAACCCGAGTCAGCGAACGCCCTCGGGAGAACTACCGACGATCACATGCGTAGAATCGTAAATTCGTGGTCGAATCGTGTATATCCGTGTCGCTGTCACTAAATGGTTATAACTATGCCCGGGAAATTTTTTTAATGAGGTGAACTGGTAAGCCAGCGGAAGGCCTCGGTCAGATGACCAAAAGCTTCAGGAAATACTGGTCCTGCTTCCTGACAAGCGTTACCTACCTCTGTGTCGCTTATCCATCCTCGTACGACCATCAAGGACAACTGCACGAAAGATAGTGTTCAAACTCCAATAGTTGTCTTTAGTAAGCGATTTATCGCAAGTAATTCTCTCTATCGTGGACATTATTCACTGACCCTGAGACAATCACCAATTAAATTTATGTGGACAAGTGAGGGTAATTCAAGTGACGTTGGAACAATTGGAACGGTACATAGTGTTGTACCAACACTAGTGTCTAACTAGCACTCCCGTGTTTTCTAGATCATTTATAGGGACAAGAAAAGAAAGAGTGGAATATCGTGCCATCATACGGGTACAATATACATACCCAGGCAATTTCCTATCCTATATGCATTGATGTGGGGGGTTGATAAGGGTAACTGTACGAGGGTCGTAAGACGAGAGTGATTGTCCAAACCTGGGTAAGACTCGCTCGCAACTTTCGAGTGACGTACCTGAAATATTGGAGTAAAAAGGTCTTGAGGGGAGTGATAACCCTGGCCATTATTGTCTAATACAACATGACTCACTAAATCGTAATGACAACGATTGCAAACAAAGCATACCACGGGGGGGGTTCGAAACCCGCGATCACAGAGTCACAAAACTCCAGACCGACACCGAGACAGTTTATGACTAAATCGCGGGTTCTAACTCCACCCGAGAGACGTAGCAGACACATCAAAGACCCAAACTGCTGGTTTTTTAAAATTGTCATCAATTACATAAATCCCTTTTCATGGTTCATCAATGGTATTTAATGCGTTTATCCAAGTGAAATCCCACGCAAGGACACCCCCCTCCCTTAAATAAAGGGAAAGGGAGAAGGCAGCCCGATGGGTTATTCAACTCTCCCTTAAAGGGAAAGGGAGGTACAGTTCTCCTTAAAGGAAAAGGGAGAAGGAATTTCAAAAATTTACTGTCAAACCTTCAGAGATTTAGTGAAATATTTTAAGCTTAGGTTACATGTCAATAATGGTAAGAAAACAGAGCTTATTAAGCTTTGTGGTGGCACGTGAGATTTTAGACGCTGGGAGAGCTGAGCAGGTAGGGAGTTATGTGTGTGTGTGTGTGTGTGTATTGTGTGTGTGTGTGTGTGTGTGTGTGTGTGTGTGTGTGTGTGTGTGTGTGTATGTTGCTAGCTAAAAACCCCAAGTATGGTGTTGATGTCAGAATCGTGAGAATGATGTACATAGTCTATGTTAGGTCCTTAATTGATTATGCTGCTCCCATGTTTATATTAGCTAGAGAAAGTTCTCTCCGACCCTTGGAGCTAATACAGAATGAAGCTCTCAGAATTATTGTTGGGTGTCCCAGATCTACAAAGGTTCTTAATATGAGGAAGGAGTTTGGGTTTATTTCTAGTATCAGTGATAAGATTGTTGAGATTAACACTGTACTCGGTATTAGAATGTTAAGAAATGAACCAGACTCTGTCACAATGAATCTTACTAAGTATCTAGAGGTAAATACACACAGATCAAAATGGTTGTGAAAACGTGCAGTTATATTAAGTTTTATAACCAGCATGAACGTATCACTGTAGACAAGAAGAGCATTTCACCCCCATGGAAGATGTGTTCATTTAATATCACATACCTGCAAGTCCATCCTAAGAAGCTCATTGCTAGTAATCTCTTCCTTAAATCACTTGTTAAAGCAACTGCTCAAGAAATTTCTGGCCTAACTGGCAGCAGTAATAAGTTATCACAAGTTATATACACTGATGGATCTAAACAGGGGTCTTCTGGCGGGGGCTGGCATCTGCTCTTGTTGCCACCTCCCTATTTTAAGAACGTTAAAAAAATATTTGTTGAGTTTAGGCAAAAGAATTAACAACTGGGCGTCTACACTGCAAACTGAATTGTTTGCAATCCTAATAGTGCTAAAGCTAACCTATGACACTGAGCTTGACTCTATCAGCATTACTGATTCTGTCTTTCATTACGGGCCCTTTGGGACACATATATGACTCATTGGAGAAACCAGGTTATACTAAACAATCTAGGAAAAAGGAATTAAGTACAATTGTTATGGATCCATCACACATTGGATTACCCCTTCTGGCAAAGTTGATAGTTAACCAAAATAAACACCCTGAAGGAGAATGTTGACTGTAACTTTGACGTATCTGTGTCTAGCATTAGGAATAATATTAGGAGAGAAGTAAATAATGAAACTGAATATTATAGGAATGCAGTTAGAAGTCTGAGTAGATCTATAACCCACTATGATAACATGAACATAGATAAGTATGTTTATGGAGCAACTTGTAATGTGAACACTGACTGATGTTGTAGTAGCCAGGCTTAGGCTTGGTTACAAGTACTTCTGGCAGTCTGATGTAGTAGCCAGGTTTAAGCTTGGTTACAAGTACTTCTGGCTGTGTGATGTTGTAGCAGCCAGGTTTAAGCTTGGTTACAAGTACTTCTGGCAGTCTGATGTTGTAGTAGCCAGGTTTAAGGAAATATAAACACAAATGCAGTATAAAGTGATCCTTTATTGACAACGTTTCACCCACACAGTGGGCTTTTTCAAGTCACACACGGATCTACCTGGGGTTGGAAGGTACGAGAGTATTTATAGTCATGTGTTGAGGTCAGGTGGAGAATGCTGCATCTGATGATCTACCGGGTGGGGTTATAGAGTCTTGGGTAGCTTGGCAGGGGTATTGGACAAGTGGTGAGTAGACCTTCTGCAGTGTTCTATGTTCTTATGTGGTATAGCGATGAAGAAGTTTCTTGGCGAGTGGTTCAGCTATGTTATAGAAGCTGAACCACTCGCCAAGAAACTTCTTCATCGCTATCCCACATAAGAACATAGAACACTGCAGAAGGTCTACTCACCACTTGTCCAATACCCCTGCCAAGCTACCCAAGACTCTATAACCCCACCCGGTAGATCATCAGATGCAGCATTCTCCACCTGACCTCAACACATGACTATAAATACTCTCGTACCTTCCAACCCCAGGTAGATCCGTGTGTGACTTGAAAAAGCCCACTGTGTGGGTGAAACGTTGTCAATAAAGGATCACTTTATACTGCATTTGTGTTTATATTTCCATTGTGTCGGTATTTTATACCATTTAATTCCAGCCAGGTTTAAGCTTGGTTACAAGTACTTCTGGCTGTGTGATGTTGTAGCAGCCAGGTTTAAGCTTGGTTACAAGTACTTCTGGCAGTCTGATGTTGTAGTAGCCAGGTTTAAGCTTGGTTACAAGTACTTCTGGCTGTGTGATGTTGTAGTAGTAAGGTTTAAGCTTGGTTACAAGTACTTCTGGCTGTGTGATGTTGTAGTAGCCAGGTTTAAGCTTGGTTACAAGTACTTCTGGCTGTGTGATGTTGTAGCAGCCAGGTTTAAGCTTGGTTACAAGTACTTCTAGCAGTCTGATGTTGTAGTAGCCAGGTTTAAGCTTGGTTACAAGTACTTCTGGCTGTGTGATGTTGTAGTAGCCAGGTTTAAGCTTGGTTACAAGTACTTCTGGCTGTGTGATGTTGTAGTAGCCAGGTTTAAGCTTGGTTACAAGTACTTCTGGTAGTCTGATGTTGTAGTAGCCAGGTTTAAGCTTGGTTACAAGTACTTCTGGCAGTCTGATGATGTAGTAGCCAGGTTTAAGCTTCGTTACAAGTACTTCTGGTAGTCTGATGATGTAGTAGCCAGGTTTAAGCTTGGTTACAAGTACTTCTGGCAGTCTGATGTTGTAGTAGAGAGGTTTAAGCTTAGTTACAAGTACTTCTGGCTGTGTGATGTTGTAGTAGCCAGGTTTAAGCTTGGTTACAAGTACTTCTGGCTGTGTGATGTTGTAGTAGCCAGGTTTAAGCTTGGTTACAAGTACTTTGGCTGTGTGATGTTGTAGCAGCCAGGTTTTAAGCTTGGTTTACAAGTACTTTGCAGTCTGATGGGTTTTAGTAGCCAGGTTTAAGCTTGGTTACAAGTACTTCTGGCTGTGTGATGTTGTAGTAGCCAGGTTTAAGCTTGGTTACAAGTACTTCTGGTACTCTGATCATGTAGTAGCCAGGTTTAAGCTTGGTTACAAGTACTTCTGGCTGTGTGATGTTGTAGTAGCCAGGTTTAAGCTTGGTTACAAGTACTTCTGGTAGTCTGATGATGTAGTAGCCAGGTTTAAGCTTGGTTACAAGTACTTCTGGCAGTCTGATGATGTAGTAGCCAGGTTTAAGCTTCGTTACAAGTACTTCTGGTAGTCTGATGATGTAGTAGCCAGGTTTAAGCTTGGTTACAAAATACTTCTGGCAGTCTGATGTTGTAGTAGCCCCGGTTTAAGCTTGGTTACAAGTACTTCTGGCTTGGGGTGATGTTGTAGCAGCCAGATTTAAACTTTATTACAAGTACCCTTCTGGCTGTGTGATGTTGGGAGTAGCCAGGTTTAAGCTTGGTTACAAGTACTTCTGGCAGTCTGATGTTGTAGAAGCCAGGTTTAAGCTTGGTTGAAAGTACTTCTGGCAGTCTGATGTTGTAGTAGCCAGGTTTAAGCTTGGTTACAAGTACTTCTGGCAGTCTGATGTTGTAGTAGCCAGGTTTAAGCTTGGTTACAAGTACTTCTGGTAGTCTGATGTTGTAGTAGCCAGGTTTAAGCTTGGTTACAAGTACTTCTGGCTGTGTGATGTTGTAGTAGCCAGGTTTAAGCTTGGTTACAAGTACTTCAGGCAGTCTGATGTTGTAGTAGCCAGGTTTAAGCTTGGTTACAAGTACTTCTGGCTGTGTGATGTTGTAGTAGCCAGGTTTAAGCTTGGTTACAAGTACTTCTGGCTGTGTGATGTTGTAGCAGCCAGGTTTAAGCTTGGTTACAAGTACTTCTGGCTGTGTGATGTTGTAGTAGCCAGGTTTAAGCTTGGTTACAAGTACTTCTGGCTGCGTGATGTTGTAGTAGCCAGGTTTAAGCTTGGTTACAAGTACTTCTGGCTGTGTGATGCTGTAGCAGCCAGGTTTAAGCTTGGTTACAAGTACTTCTGGCTGTGTGATATTGTAGCAGCCAGGTTTAAGCTTGGTTACAAGTACTTCTGGCTGTGTGATGTTGTAGTAGCCAGGTTTAAGCTTGGTTACAAGTACTTCTGGCTGTGTGATGTTGTAGTAGCCAGGTTTAAGCTTTGTTACAAGTACTTCTGGCAGAGTGATGTTGTAGAAGCCAGGTTTAAGCTTGGTTGAAAGTACTTCTGGCAGTCTGATGTTGTAGTAGCCAGGTTTAAGCTTGATTACAAGTACTTCTGGCTGTGTGATGTTGTAGTAGCCAGGTTTAAGCTTGGTTACAAGTACTTCAGGCAGTCTGATGTTGTAGTAGCCAGGTTTTTAAACTTGGGTTACAAGTACTTCTGGCTGTGTGATGTTGTAGCAGCCAGGGTTTTAAATTGGTTACAAGTACTTTGGCTGTGTGATGTTGTAGTAGCCAGGTTTAAGCTTGGTTACAAGTACTTCAGGCAGTCTGATGTTGTAGTAGCCAGGTTTAAGCTTGGTTACAAGTACTTCTGGCTGTGTGATGTTGTAGCAGCCAGGTTTAAGCTTGGTTACAAGTACTTCTGGCTGTGTGATGTTGTAGTAGCCAGGTTTAAGCTTGGTTACAAGTACTTATGGCAGTCTAATGTTGTAGAAGCCAGGTTTAAGCTTGGTTACAAGTACTTTTTGGCTGTGTGATGTTGTAGTAGCCAGGTTTTAAACTTGGTTACAAAGTACTTATGGCAGTCTGATGTTGTAGTAGCCAGGTTTAAGCTTGGTTTACAAGTACTTCTGGCTCTGTGATGTTGTTAAATAGCCAGGTTTAAAACTTGGTTACAAGTACTTCTGGCTGTGTGATGTTGTAGCAGCCCGGTTTAAGCTTGGTTACAAGTACTTCTGGCTGTGTGATGTTTTTAGTAGCCAGGTTTAAGCTTGGTTACAAGTACTTCTGGCTGTGTGATGTTGTAGTAGCCAGGTTTAAGCTTGGTTACAAGTACTTCTGGCTGTGTGATGTTGTAGTAGCCAGGTTTAAGCTTGGTTACAGTACTTCTGGCTGTGTGGGTGTTGGTAGTAGCCAGGTTTTAAGCTTGGTTACAAGTATTCTGGTAGTCTGGTGATGTAGTAGCCAGGTTTAAGCTTTGGTTTCAAGTACTTCTGGTAGTCTGATGATGTAGTAGCCAGGTGTAAGCTTGGTTACAAGTACTTCTGGTAGTCTGATGATGTAGTAGCCAGGTTTAAGCTTGGTTATAAGTACTTCTGGCAGTCTGATGTTTTAGTAGCCCGGTTTAAGCTTTGGGTTTCAAGTACTTTGGCAGTCTGATGTTGTAGTAGCCAGGCTTAAGCTTGGTTACAAGTACTTCTGGCAGTCTGATGTTGTAGTAGCCGGACTTAAGCTTGGTTACAAGTACTTCTGGCAGTCTGATGTTGTTGTAGCCAGGCTTAAGCTTGGTTACAAGTACTTCTGGCAGTCTGATGTTGTAGTAGCCAGGTTTAAGCTTGGTTACAAGTACTTCTGGCAGTCTGATGTTGTAGTAGCCCGGCTTAGCTTGGGTTTCAAGTACTTCAGGCGTCTGATGTTGTGTAGCCAGGCTTTAAGCTTGGTTACAAGTACTTCTAGCAGTCTGAGTTGTAGTAGCGAGGTTTTAAGCTTGGTTACAAGTACTTCTGGCAGTCTGATGTTGTAGTAGCAGGTTTAAGCTTGGTTACAAGTACTTCTGGCAGTCTGAATGTTGTAGTAGCCAGGTTTAAGCTGGTTACAAGTAAATTCGGCAGTCTGATGTTGTAGTAGACCAGGCTTAAGCTTGGTTACAAGTACTTCAAAGGGAGGTCTGATGTTTGTAGTAGCCCGGCTTAAGCTTGGTTACAAGTACTTCTAGCAGTTGATGTTGTAGTAGCCAGGTTTAAGCTTGGTTACAAGTACTTCTGGCAGTCTGATGTTGTAGTAGCCAGGTTTAAGCTTGGTTACAAGTACTTCTGGCAGTCTGATGTTGTAGTAGCCAGGTTTAAGCTTGGTTACAAGTACTTTGGCTGTGTGATGTTGTAGTAGCAGGCTTAAGCTTGGTTACAAGTACTTCCCGGCTGTTGATGTTGTAGTAAGCCAGGCTTAAGCTTGGTTACAAGTACTTCTAGCAGTCTGATGTTGTAGTAGCCAGGTTTAAGCTTGGTTACAAGTACTTCTGGCAGTCTGATGTTGTAGTAGCCAGGTTTAAGCTTGGTTACAAGTTTCTTCTGGCAGTCTGATGTTGTAGTAGCCAGGTTTTAAAGCTTGGTTACAAGTACTTCTGGCAGTCTGGGAAATTGTAGTAACCAGGCTTAAGCTTGGTTACAAGTACTTCTAGAAATTGATGTTGTAGTAGCCAGGTTTAAGCTTGGTTACAAGTACTTCTGGTTGTCTGATGTTTTAGTAGCCAGGTTTAGCTTGGTTTACAAGTATTCTGGGCGTCTGATGTTGTAGTAGCCAGGTTTAAGCTTGGTTACAAGTACTTCTGGCAGTCTGATGTTGTAGTAGCCAGGTTTAAGCTTGGTTACAAGTACTTCTGGCAGTCTGATGTTGTAGTAACCAGGTTTAAGCTTGGTTACAAGTACTTCTGGCAGTCTGATGTTGTAGTAACCAGTTTAAGCTTTGGGTTTCAAGTACTTCTAGCAGTCTGATGTTGTAGTAGCCAGGCTTAAGCTTGGTTACAAGTACTTCTGGTAGTCTGATGATTTAGTAGCCAGGTTTAAGCTTGGTTACAAGTACTTCTAGCAGTCTGATGTTGTAGTAGCCAGGTTTAAGCTTGGTTACAAGTACTTCTGGCAGTCTGTGATTTAGTAGCCAGGTTAAGCTTGGTTACAAAATACTTCTAGCAGTCTGATGTTGTAGTAGCCAGGTTTAAGCTTGGTTACAAGTACTTCTGCAGTCTGATGTTGTACTAGCCAGGTTTAGCTTGGTTACAAGTACTTTAGCGTCTGATGATTTAGTAGCCAGGTTTAAGCTTGGTTACAAGTACTTCAGCAAGTCTGATGTTGTAGTAGCAGGTTTAAGCTGGTTACAAGTACTTTAGCAGTTGATGTTGTTCTAGCCGGTTTTTAAACTTGGGGTTTCAAGTTTCTTCTAGCAGTCGATGATTTGTAGCCAGGTTTAGCTTGGTTACAATATCTAGCAGTTAATGTTGTAGTAGCCAGGTTTAAGCTTGGTTACAGTACTTAGCAGTCTGATGATTAGTGGCCAGGTTAAGGTTGGTACAAGTACTTCGGCGTTGATGTTGTGTAGCCAGGTTTAAGCTGGGTTAAGTTTCTAGCAGGTGATGTTGTAAGCAGTTTAGCTTGGTTCAAGTATTCTAGCAGTCTATGATTTGTGCCAGGTTTGCTTGGTTCAAAACCTTTTAGCAGTCTGATGTTGTAGTAGCCAGGTTAAGCTTGGTTACAAGTACTTCTGCAGTCTGAGTTGTACTAGGGCCGGTTTAAGCTGGTACAGTACTTTTGCAGCTGATGATTTAGTAGCCCGGTTAAATAGCTGGTTACAATACTTCTAGCATCTGATGTTGTAGGCCAGGTTTTGCTGGTTCAAGTACTTCTAGCAGTCTGGATTTAGAGCAGGTTAGCTGGTCAAGTACTTTAGCAGTTGATGTGTAGTAGGGCCCGGTTAAGCTTGGTACAAGTATCTAGAGTTGAGTTGTACTAGCCAGGTTTAAGCTTTGGTTACAGTACTTTTGCAGTTGGTTTTTGTAGTGCGGTTTAAGCTTGGTTACAAGTACTTCTAGCAGTCTGATGTTGGGACTAGCCAGGTTTAAGCTTGGTTACAAGTACTTCTAGCAGTCTGATGTTGTACTAGCCAGGTTTAAGCTTGGTTACAAGTACTTCTAGCAGTCTGATGTTGTAGTAGCCAGGTTTAAGCTTGGTTACAAGTACTTCTAGCAGTCTGATGTTGTAGTAGCCAGGTTTAAGCTTGGTTACAAGTACTTCTAGCAGTCTGAAAGATTAGTAGCCAGGTTTAGCTTGGTTACAAGTACTTCTCAGCCCGTCTGATGTTGTAGTAGCCAGGTTTAAGCTGGTTACAAGTACTTCTAGCAGTCTGATGTTGTAGTAGCCAGGTTTAAGCTTGGTTACAAGTACTTCTAGCAGTCTGATGTTGTAGTAGCCAGGTTTAAGCTTGGTTACAAGTACTTCTAGCAGTCTGATGTTGTAGTAGCCAGGTTTAAGCTTGGTTACAAGTACTTTTGGCAGTTTAGCAGACACACAGATAATAATCAAAGTGAATACAATGTATGTGGTCAGTCTTATGTTCATCATCTTCAACACTATGTACTTACCTGTCCACTTATTGAAGAATATAGAGGTAGACAGTATAATAATTTATTTAATATGTCAAGATATCTTATTAATGAAAATAAGATACCAGACACATTAAGCAAATTTCATAGACTTACTTGTAACGGATGAGTAAACTATAGATATAAATCCAGATGTACTCCTGTTAACTCTTTTGAGGCCTAGTTCCTAGTTCCTAGGCCTACTGTGTTTCCATATCTCTTTCTTTTAAAAACCATCTAGATTACGGTAGACAGTGATGTTTGCGAAATTATTGCATACACAAATTTTCCTTGCCTTATTTGGCAAGAAGAGCATTGCTATTTAAGCCAAAATCGCAAGTTTTATTTATTCGGCCCCGATAGCCAAGGACTTAAAACCCATTGTTGTTTTGGCACGCTATGATGAGCGAAAACACATGTGGTCTAACCACAGTACAACCCAAATCTACAAGATCAGCAACCACAGAGCTAGGTGTTTTTACCATGATCCGAGGAATACGGTGGGGTGGAAGTAGAAAGAAAATTGCTCAAGGCACCAACACCGTATGTCCTGGATCACGATAAAACACCTAGCGCGCTGGGTGCATGATTCTTGTAGAATTTGGTGGTCCTGTGGGTTAGAGATCATGTGATTTTCGCTCACATGAGGCGGCCAAACAACATAGGGTTCCCAGCCTTGGTAGTCGCAGTGTTGTTTTGATCAATACGACTTGTTCGTGGTTACAGTAAATTTTATATATTTTTATATAAATATTTATATATATTATATATATATTATATATATGTGTGTGTGTGTGTGTGTGTGTGTGTGGTGTGTGTGTGTGTGTGTGTGTGTGTGTTGTGGGTACTCACCATTGTGGTTCAGGGGTCGAGTCTTAGCTCCTGGCCCCGCCTCTTCACTGATTGCTACAGGTCCCTCACTCCTGCTCCATGAGCTTTTTCAAACCTCGTCTAAAACTAGTATGGTTCCCGCCCCACTACATCACTTTCTAGGCTATTCCAGCCTGACAACTTATGCTTGAAGAAATACTTCCTAACATCCCTTTGACTCATCTGAGTCTTCAACTTCCAACTGTGACCTCTTGTTTCGTGGTCACTTCCCTGGAAATTTCCGTCTTTGCCACTTGTCTTTATGCGCAGTATTTTATATGTGTTATTTATGTCTCCCTGACCCTCCTGTCCTCCAGTGTGCAAACTTTGCACTTTATCTATTTTTTGCGCGCTTGATCAAGTGGGGTTCCAAACAGGTGCTGCATACTCCAGTATGGGCCTGACATACACAGTGTACAGCGTCTCGAACGATTCCTTACTAAGGTACTGGAGCGCTTTTCTCAGGTTTGCCAGGCGCCCATATGCTGCAGCAGTTATCTGGTTGATGTGTGCTTCCGGAGACATGCTCGGTGTTATACTCACCCCAAGATCTTTCTCCTTGAGCGAGGTTTGCAGTCTTTGGCCACCTAGGCTATACTCTGTCTGTGGTCTTCTGTGCCCTTCCTCGATCTTCATGACTTTGCATTTGACGGGGTTAAATTCGAGAGGGCAGTTGCTGGACCAGGTGTCCAGTCTGTCCAGCTCTCTTTGAAGTCCTGCCTGATACTCATCTGATTTAATTCTCCTCATTAACTTCTGAATCTAACCCTTCCATCATGTCGTTCACATATACCAAAAATAGCACTGGTCCTAGGACCGACCCCTGTGGGACCCCGCTCGTCACAGGTGCCCACTGTGATACCTCATCACGTACCATGACTCGTTGTTGCCCTCCCTGTCAGGTATTCTCTGATTCATTGCAGTGCCCTTCCTGTTATATGCGCCTGATCCTCCAGCTTCTGCACTAATCTCTTGTGAGGAACTGTGTCAAAGGCCATCTTGCAGTCCAAGAAGATGCAATCAACCCACCCCTCTCTCTCTTGTCTTACTTCTGTTACTTTATCATAAAACTCCAGAAGGTTTGTGACACAGGATTTGCCTTCCATGAATCCGTGCTGGTTGGCGTTTATACTCTTGTTCCGTTCCAGGTGCTCCACCACTCTCCTCCTGATAATCTTCACCATGATTTTGCATACTATACTCGTCATTGGCACGGGTCTATAGTTTAGTGCCTCTTTTCTGTCTCCTTTTTTAAAAACGGGAACTACATTTGCCGTCTTCCGTACCTCAGGTAGTTGCCCAGTTTCCAGGGACGTGTTGAAGATTGTGGTAAGTGGCACACACAGTGTATCCACTTCTTCTCTAAGGACCCAAGGAGAGATGTTGTCCGGTCCCATTGCCTTTGAGGTATCGATGTCCCTTAGTAGCTTCTTCACCTCCTCCTCATTTGTATGTATGTGTCATCCAACACTTGTTGGTATATTCCTTACTGGTGTCCCCCTCTGTTCTGTCCCCCCAGAGGCCTACCTGTCTTCACTGTAAATACTTCCTTAAATCTTATATTGAGCTCATTACATACCTCTTGATCATTTCTTGTGAGTTCCCCACCTTCTTTCCTCAGCCAGATCACCTGGTCTTTGACTGTGGCTATACAGCAGTTTCGGGTCAGACTTGACTTTCGATGCTATGTCGTTCTTGTACTGTCGCTGGGCCTCCCTCCTTATCTATGCATACTCGTTTCTGGCTCTTCTACTAATCTCCTTGTTTTCCTGGGTCCTTTGCCTCCTGTACCTTTTCCATTCTCTGGTGCACTTAGTTTTTGCCTCTCTACACCTTCGGGTAAACCAAGGACTCACTTTGGTCTTCCTATTATTTCTATTTCCCTTGGGAACAAACCTTTCTTCTGCCTCCTTGCACTTTGTTCTTACATATTCCATCATCTCGTTTACTGATTTTCCTACCAGTTCTGTGTCCCACTGAACCTCCTGCAGGAAGTTCCTCATACCTGTGTAGTCCCCCCTTTTATAGTTTGGCTTTTCCCATTCAATTTCTGTTACCTTCTCCACTTGTAACTCTACTATATAATCAAAACTCAGAACCACGTGATCGCTTGCTCCAAGGGGCCTCTCGTAAGTGATATCCTCAATGTCTGAACTGCTCAGGGTGAACACAAGATCCAGTCTTGCTGGCTCATCCTCCCTTCTCTCTCTGGTAGTGTCCCTGACATGTTGATGCATGAGGTTTTCAAGTACCACATCCATCATCTTGGCACTCCATGTTTCGGGACTCCCATGTGGCTCCAGGTTTTCCCAGTCGATCTCCCTCTGATTGAAATCGCCCATTACCAGTAACTTTGCTCTGCTTGAGTGAGCACTTCTTACCACCTCAGCCAGTGTGTCCACCATCGCTCTGTTGTTTTCTTCGTACTTCTCTCTCGACCTCCTGCAGTTCTGTGGTGGGTTATACATCACTCCAATGATTACTTTATGTTCTCCAGACTGAATTGTACCTACTATGTAGTCCCTTTCTCCAATCGTGTCCATGCCTTCCATTTCCTCAAATCCCCATCGTTTTTTTTATGAGCAGTGCAGCCCCTCCTCCCCCTCTACTCCTTCTATCTTTCCTCAGGATCTGATATCCCGGTGGGAAGATTGCATCTGTTATTGTCTCAGCGAGTTTCGTTTCTGTGACTGCTATGATGTCTGGGGATTTCTCGCTGATTCTTTCGTGCCACTCCTCATATTTATTCGTTATTACGTCTGCATTTGTGTACCAAACCATCAGCTTCTTTTCTATCACTGTGGTCCTGGAAGAATATTGGGGTTGGGGGAGTGAGAGCCTTGGTGGGGGCCTCTGGGGGCTGTGGTGTGGGTGGGGTTTGTGATGAAGGGGGTGGGGTCAGAATGCCCATAGGGGGCAGCTGTTGGGGTGAGGTTTGTGATGTGGGGGTTGGTGGCAGAGGGAAGAGTGTGTGGGTTCTGGTTTAGATTTCTCAGTTGCATTGGGATTGTCGCGGTTGGAGTTTCTGCGGGGTGTGTTTGCCCTTCCTCCTGTGTCTGGGTCCTTCTCATCTTAACCATCGCCTCTCTTTCCTCCTTGCGTCTCTGTACCCTCTCTTTCAGTGAAGTCCTTTTTTCTTGTGTTCTGTCACGATCGAGGTATACTCTCTGGTATCCCTGTTTGTCCCTCAGTCGTGCTTTCTCTTGCAGAATCCTGGTTCGAGCTGATTCTTCCTTGAAAATTGCTTTGACAGGCCTTTTCCTTCCACTCGCAAACCACCCAATTCTCCGAAAATTTGTCACCTGGGTCATATCGCCCCCACCTATTGTTTTCATAATGCCTTCAATCATTTTTTCCTCCTGTTTTATTCTTCGAAGTTGTCCCCTTTGGCTTCTTGGACCCCGTAGACAAAAACTGACCTCTCCCTTTCCTCCTCCCACTGAGTCTCCATTTGCAGCCTCTGAAATGTTTTAGTTCCTTCCATTAAAATGTTCTTGCCTGCAATCCCTGTCCTTTCTGAACCTTCTATGCTCAGGGAACTGTCTTTCATGATCAGCTGTTCCTTTCTACTAGAGTTGGCTGTTAGAGTCTCTGCATATAACATACCTTCGTGTGTGTGTGTGTGTGTGTGTGTGTAAACCATTTTTTCAGTTTTATGAGGCTTTACCCTGCAAAATCCGATGGTGAAGACACATAAAGTAAAGCATAATGGTGGGTAATAAAGCCGAAGCTTTATTACCCCTGCGTGCTGCCACCCGCTAGTGAAGACAGTATACTGACTCCTTTGTTACCTGGCTTTATTGTTGCTGCTTCTGTGCTGGCAGTCATTAGTGGTGCTGCCTTCCTTCATTAGTGGTGCTGCCTTCCTTCTTTAGTGGTGCTGCCTTCCTTCTTTAGGGGTGCTGCCTTCCTTTATTAGTGGTGCTGCCTTCCTTCTTTAGGGGTGCTGCCTTCCTTTATTAGTGGTGCTGCCTTCCTTCTTTAGGGGTGCTGCCTTCCTTTATTAGTGGTGCTGCCTTCCTTCTTTAGGGGTGCTGCTTCCTTTATTAGTGGTGCTGCCTTCCTTCTTTAGGGGTGCTGCCTTCCTTTATTAGTGGTGCTGCCTTCCTTCATTAGTGGTGCTGCCTTCCTTCATTAGTGGTGCTGCCTTCCTTCATTAGTGGTGCTGCCTTCCTTTATTAGTGGTGCTGCCTTCCTTCTTTAGGGGTGCTGCCTTCCTTTATTAGTGGTGCTGCCTTCCTTCATTAGTGGTGCTGCCTTCCTTCATTAGTGGTGCTGCCTTCCTTCATTAGTGGTGCTGCCTTCCTTCATTAGTGGTGCTGCTTTCCTTCATTAGTAGTGCTGCCTACCTTTATTAATGGTGCTGCCTTCCTTCATTAGTAGTGCTGCCTTCCTTCATTAGTGGTGCTGCCTTCCTTCATTAGTGGTGCTGCTTTCCTTCATTAGTGGTGCTGCCTTCCTTCATTAGTGGTGCTGCCCTTTCCCTT
>NC_069429.1:21265714-21282414 GCF_026875155.1 Cherax quadricarinatus
ACTTTTTAAAATAACACTAAACATACATCTACAATAATATAGACACCACACTACACTATATACATCACAACACTATACACATCACATTACTAAATAAAAGTCATCACATTACAATATACATCACAGAACTATGCAATATACATCACAACACTACAAAATATACATTACAACACTATACATCTCAACTGCTAGCGCACTGAACTCACAAACTGAGGTTCGGGGTTCGAATCTCTGGTACGACTGGAGAACATTAGGGACGTGTTTCCATAAGACACCTGCTGTCCCTGTTCACCCATCACGAATACCACCTGGTGGTTCACACTTACACTCTCTCACCCATTTGACCATAAACAGAAATATTAATCTCAATCTTAAAATAATGAATCCTGTGATACTCCAATACTGAAACTATATACTGTGCCAAAACAAAACATTCACATTGCTAAACTCACAAACTAGTATTTAGTCACTTAGCCATAATACCAACTTACCTCATAATTTGTAATATTTTAAAATTAAGAATAAAACTAAGTCTGCCCGAAATGCCTAGCCATGCTAGGTGTTCTAGTGGTACACTCCGTAATGCCTAGCCATGCTAGGTGTTCTAGTGGTACACTCTGTAATGCCTAGCCATGCTAGGTGTTCTAGTGGTACACTCTGTAATGCCTACATGCTAGGTGTTCTAGTGGTACACTCTGTATAATACCTAGCATGCTAAGCGTTCTAGTGGTACACTCTGTAATACCTAGCCATGCTAGGTGTTCTAGTGGTACACTCTGTAATACCAGCCATGCTAAGCGTTCTAGTGTACACTCTGTAATACCTAGCCATGCTAAGCGTTCTAGTGGTACACTCTGTAATCACAATTTTACTACATGTAAACCAAACAATAACCAAATTTCTGTAAACTCAGCATTGTAATCCTTATAGAGAATAAACTTTGAATTTGAATTTGAATTTGAAAGTAAAATAGGTACCTGGGTGTTAGTGGACTGGTGTGGGTGGCATCCTGGGACAAAACTGACAATTTGCAGGAAATGCTCAGCATAACAAGTGACTTTCTATATAGTAGTATGTCATTGATGTCAACTATGGTCTGTATACCTTGTACATGTACTTGTATACCTTGTACATGTACTTGTATACCTTGTACATGTACTTGTATACCTTGTACATGTACTGGTATACCTTGTACATGTACTGGTATACCTTGTACATGTACTTGTATACCTTGTACATGTACTTGTATACCTTGTACATGTACTGGTGGTAAATTATACAGCGATCTAAACAAGTTTTAAACCTTATATATAAGATTTACGTTCACCCTCTACCACTCCCAGACACTATATAACCCTTACAGATTTACCGCTTCCAAGTGAATACAACACAATATTGACAAATTAAGTCAGGTATATAGTAATAAATTCCAGATAAATTATGTACACTGAAAAGTGTGTATTTTGGGGCACGTGTATAGCTCGTCAGTTCCCCGGTCTTACAATCACGTTTTTTTTTTCCACTATAATCTACCTTGTACATATTTACTATCACATTTGCTTTGTTTCGTAAGGTGAAGTCCAGGATCTTTCCTTAATTCATGGTGTAACTTAACAAATCTTTGATGACAATTGTGTTGTAGAAGTCTGAGCTGTGTTTAGACCTCTACAAGCAAAGCTTAGAAGTCTGAGCTGTGTTTAGACCTCTACAAGCAAAGCTTAGAAGTCTGAGCTGTGTTTAGACCTCTACAAACAAAGCTTAGAAGTCTGAGCTGTGTTTAGACCCCTACAAGCAAAGCTTAGAAGTCTGAGCTGTGTTTAGACCCCTACAAGCAAAGCTTAGAAGTCTGAGCTGTGTTTAGACCTCTACAAGCAAAACTTAGAAGTCTGAGCTGTGTTTAGACCTCTACAAGCAAAACTTAGAGTCTGAGCTGTGTTTAGACCTCTACAAACAAAGCTTGAAGTCTGAGCTGGTTTAGACCCCTACAGCAAAGCTTAGAAGTCTGAGCTGTGTTTAGACCTTACAAGCAAAACTTAGAAGTCTGAGCTGTGTTTAGACCTCTACAAGCAAAACTTAGAAGTCTGAGCTGTGTTTAGACCTCTACAAGCAAAACTTAGAAGTCTGAGCTGTGTTTAGACCTCTACAAGCAAAACTTAGAAGTCTGAGCTGTGTTTAGACCTTACAAGCAAAACTTAGAAGTCTGAGCTGTGTTTAGACCTCTACAAGCAAAACTTAGAAGTCTGAGCTGTGTTTAGACCTCTACAAGCAAACTTAGAAGTCTGAGCTGTGGTTTAGACCTTCTACAAGCAAAACTTAGAAGTCTGAGCTGTGTTTAGACCTCTACAAGCAAACTTAGAAGTCTGAGCTGTGTTTAGACCTCTACAAGCAAACTTAGAAGTCTGAGCTGTGTTTAGACCTCTACAAGCAAAACTTAGAAGTCGAGCTGTGTTTAGACCTCTACAAGCAAAACTTAGAAGTCTGAGCTGTGTTTTAGACCTCTACAAGCAAAACTTAGAAGTCTGAGCTGTGTTTAGACCTCTACAAGCAAAACTTAGAAGTCTGAGCTGTGTTTAGACCTCTACAGCAAAACTTAGAAGTCTGAGTTGTGTTTAGACCTCTATAAACAAACTTAGAAGTCTGAGCTGTGTTTAGACCTCTACAAACAAGCTTAGAAGTCTGAGCTGTGTTTAGACCTCTACAAACAAAGCTTAGAAGTCTGAGCTGTGTTTAGACCTCTACAAACAAGCTTAGAAGTCTGAGCTGTGTTTAGACCTCTACAAGCAAAGCTTAGAAGTCTGAGCTGTGTTTAGACCTCTACAAACAAAGCTTAGAAATCTGAGCTGTGTTTAGACCTCTACAAGCAAAGCTTAGAAGTCTGAGCTGTGTTTAGACCTCTACAAACAAAGCTTAGAAGTCTGAGCTGTGTTTAGACCTCTACAAACAAAGCTTAGAAGTCTGAGCTGTGTTTAGACCTCTACAAACAAAGCTTAGAAGTCTGAGCTGTGTTTAGACCTCTACAAGCAAAGCTTAGAAGTCTGAGCTGTGTTTAGACCTCTACAAGCAAAACTTAGAAGTCTGATCTGTGTTTAGACCTCTACAAGCAAAACTTAGAAGTCTGAGCTGTGTTTAGACCTCTACAAGCAAAACTTAGAAGTCTGAGCTGTGTTTAGACCTCTACAAGCAAAGCTCAGAAGTCTGAGCTGTGTTTAGACCTCTACAAGCAAAGCTCAGAAGTCTGAGCTGTGTTTAGACCTCTACAAACAAAGCTCAGACCTCTACAACAAAATTGTTCTCAAAAATTGAAATTATACCCTGAATTAAGTAAAGATCCTGAACTTCACCTTACGACAACAGACAAATGAGAGAGTAATAATGGACAAGGTAGATTATAGTGGGAAAATGAACATGATATTAGAAGACGGGGGAACTTAGGTGTCTCTTCAGTCTAACTAATTAGCCAATAACTCCTAGATAGTTGCAGCTTAGTGGCCCACATATTTCCTGTGATAGTGATTCAGTGTTCTGATAAGATTGTTTGATTCCCTGATACAGTGTTGTTACCGGCTGTCAGGCAGGTGATGGAGTAAGCCAGGCACCTGATGAGTATTATCTTGGGATTAGCAACCCAGGAGTTAGTAAAACAGGATAACCCAAATAAGCCAGGCATTGTGACCCACTTCCACTAAGGGGTCTTTGGTATTCTCCCCCTGGGATGCTACCCACAGCACCGAACACCCAGGTACCTAATTGCTGAAGGTTTTTTTTTTAGTTTAATATGTTTATTATGCACCCCATACCCATCCTGTGGGCGGTAGTCACCCCATACCCATCCTGTGGGCGGTAGTCAAAAGATTACAGAGGTACATAATTGGTCCAGGGACTGGACTCCAAAGTTTTGATAGCTGAGCAAGTTACAGAGGTAATGAATTCACAATTTACAAAGGTAATGAACTCACAAATTACAAAGGTAATGAACTCCGGGTAGGTCTAGTCACAATCATGACAAGTTACAAAGGTATTTACAGATTACAGAGGTACATAATGGATCCAGGGACTGGCCCCCAAAGTTTGGATGGCTGAACTAGGTACAAGTAATGAACTCACAAGTTACAAGGTAATGAATACTGTAAGAATGGTTACTTTACGTTTATACATGGCTACAATCATGAACAAATTATAGTGTAATAAGCAATTCACACTTCCACACCCGGTCACAAACTGTAGTGAGTTATTGGTGCAAATATTGATTGAGTCACACACACACACACACACACACACACACACACACACACAACACACACACACACACACACAACACAAACCACACACACATACACAACACTCATACAAACCACGCAACACACACCATACCAGTGAAGAGCAACCGGTGAAGAGGCGGGGCCAGGAGCTAAGACTCGACCCCTGCAACCACAAATAGGTGAGTACACACACACACCCACTCATCACATCACACACTCATACACATACACACACACACACACCACACACACACACACACACACACACACACACACACGGGCTGTGGCTCGTACGTTGGTTTGCGTGCAGCCAGCAGCAACAGCCTGAAGGGTGAAGAAGAATTTTATCCTGATCAACAACTCTAAAGGGTTAATAACCCAGCAGAACCCGAGTGGCTTAATTCCACCATGATTCATTTGTTATGCCCCTTCCCAGGATGCGACCCACAACATCTGATTACTCCCAGATACATATTATATACTAACATAGCCAGCAGGTTCTAGGACACCTATCCTCATCTCCCGTCTCGCCTAGAATTCTACCCTAGGTACTTTTGCTGTGAGCCGAACTAGCTAACAACCGCTTGTGCCCTCCTACCCCGTGCCTTATCTTCCTGTTATCACGAGGAATACATGTTATCATGTTATCTTGCTTACAGGTACACCTCGTCCTGGTACAGAGGCTCCAGAGGTGCCTCCATGCCATTCTCGCCCCTACCAGCGGTGACCTGAAGGCCGCTAGAGTCTGCTGACTACCGATAAACAATAAGATAACGGATGGTTTTTACCTTTATCTTATAACCAGTGTAGTGGATGAGTGGTATATGTGGTGAGCCGGGGAACTAGTTGGTGTACCAGGTGGTGGGAGGCGCTAGTAGTGCCTTGGTACCTCAAACAGGTGGTTATCCGACGTACACACCCTAGTGTCAGCCAGCATCTGTTGTCTCTCAGACGACCCCAACACCAGGTCTTAACGACCCATAACCAACCCCGGGTCCTAACCACCCTAACATTACGTCCTAACGACCCTACCACCAGCACCAGGATTATATAAACAAACTATACGCAATCTGGAAAGATAGTGTTGAAAAAATTGCAGTGTTATACCAGTAGAACCCCTCACTGAGGACCTCTGACCACTACTACTGCTACTACTACTACTGCTACTACTACTACTGCTACTACTGCTGCTGCTACTGACTCTCACAATAGAATTATGCTCAGATATATCGTACTGGCTACGTTGGTGGGCAGCGCCTGCGCGGTGAGTCTATCAGTAATGCTTAAAGCCCTGTAATATTACTAATAATATTATTAATAATAATCTTTATTTCTACAAGTACATGATACAACTTATACAGACCATAACTGACACCTATGGCATACTACATAGAAAGCCCCTGGTTATGCAGAGTATTTCCCGCAACTTAGGCCAATTTTATCCCCAGGATGCGACCCACACCAGTCAACTAACACCCAGGTATCTACTTACTCCTAGGTGAAAATGGACAGCAGGTGTCTTAAAGAAACATGCCCAGATGTTTCCACCCGTAGATCACTGTAGTACTCACCTATATGTAGTTGTAAGGGTCGATTCATAGTTCCTGGTCCCTGGTGTGTGTGCGTGTGTTCACCTAATTGTGGATGCGGGGAGGGGGGGTTCGAGTCACTGTCAACCAGTTTTAGAGACTTCTAACATCTTAAGAGTTACCTTACCTATATTTAAAGTCACTTATCGAGTCATTCTTCACCGTCACATACACATCAGTCCGCTTTACAGCCTAGTGAAGTAGAGAATTATCTGACGTCTCTGTGCCCTCGTAAGTTTATGTACAGGTACACATAGAGGGATGTTAGGAAGTTGTCAGGAAGTGGAATGGTCTGGAAGGTGACGTAGCGGAGGCAGGAACCATACATAGTTTTAAGACGAGGTATGACAAAGCTCATGGAGCACGGAGAGAGAGGACGTAGTACCGATCAGTGAATAGATGGGGCCAGAAGCTATGAATCGAAACCTGCACCCACAATTGAGTACAAATTATCATACATACTCCAGCAAGGCGTTCCCTGTGATCGTATTTGCTTGGAACTCCTCTACTTTTATGCATCATTGCAAGCTCCTGATGTGTTGATTGCAACACAAAAGGCCTAGAACTCTCATTCAACCCCTCCCCCCTCTTGTGGTTGCTTGACACAACATATTGCGTAAATTACCCACTAGAATAACCTTAAAAAAAGGGTTAGACAAAGTAACTTTATTTCCAGTGGTGCTTACATGGACCTGGAATTACCTGGAGAGAGTTCCGGGGGTCTACGCCCCCGCGGCCCGGTATCCTTGATTCCTTGTCCTTACCTGGAGTATACGTGGAGGTGTTTCGGGGGTCAACGCCCCGGGGCCCCGGGTTTGAGTCAGGCTCCTGGTGGATCAGGGCCTGACAAACCTTACCCAAACTAGTGGCTCCCTGCAGCCCCTCCTCCAGGAGCACAGCTTTTCATTTGCGTAACTACGGACATAACTACGGAATAGAACATGCCCTTAAGTGCCCCCCAATTTCTGTATAAAAAGAGACAGTTTACACATAGTGTATTATTACCCAGGATAACCCAAAGATTAGTTTTTTACCCCCAGAGTGGATAGTTTATTCATGATCGGGGTGGCCCGGTGGCCTGGTGGCTAAAGCTCCCGCTTCACAAACGGAGGGCCCGGGTTCGATTCCCGGCGGGTGGAAACATTTCAACACGTTTCCTTACACCTGTTGTCCTGTTCACCTAGCAGCAAATAGGTACCTGGGTGTTAGTCGACTGGTGTGGGTCGCATCCTGTGGGACAAGATTAAGGACCACAATGGAAATAAGTTAGACAGTCCTCGATGACGCACTGACTTTCTTGGGTTATCCTGGGTGGCTAACCCTCCAGGGTTAAAAATCCGAACGAAATCTTATATTATCACCTCATATCCATCCTGTGGACGGTAGCACAAGAGCATATGGATACACAAAAGGCCCAGGAACTAGGCCCCAAAGGGGTAACAGGAATACATATGGATTTATATCTACATATCTATATGTGTGATGAATGGTTTTGAAAACCGACAAGTTGAAGAATTGAGACACTTATGCAACACATGGGAATCTTGAAGAAACGTTTCGCCACACAGTGGCTTCATCAGTCCAATACAAAGTAGAAATGGGTAAGGAGAGTAAAGTTGAGGAAATCATCCCCCAACCCGGATTCGATGTTTCGTCCATCACTCTTGTATAAGTGCAGCATAGGGCCAGAGAGGTGGCATATCTACGGTGAGATGATTGAAGCAGGAGGGCGGATCTTGTGGGACCTGCCATATGTAGTGGTCACGCCAAAGGTTTGGGCAAGCGTTGAAGTCTTCTGTACAAATTCCATGAGTTGCCCGTGTCTGACGTGTGATGAATGGTTTTGAAACCGACAGTTGAAGAAATTTAGCACTTATTCAACACAGGGAAACTTATTGAGAAACGTTCTTCATAAAGATTCCATGTGTTGCATAGTGTTCAATCTTTCATACTATAGTTCCTTATCTGTTCAAAACAAATTTAGGAATTTGCCCTTTGTAATCTGGTATCTATTTTCAAATAAGACACTGACAGTCACTAGGTTTATATGTCTTCTCTGTTACCCCAAAAGTGGACAACTAAGACAGTGTTCAAGAGATGACCATGTCTAACAATAATTGCATTTAGTTTGTCATATCTGTGTGTCTCCCAAGCTCAAAGTATTGTACCAAGCTAAGCCCGGCCACTACATCAGCCCGTACTTTAACCAAGCCTAAGCCAGGCCACTACAACATCAGTCAGTACTTGAAACCAAGCCTAAGCCAGGCCACTACAACATCAGTCAGTACTTGTAACCAACCCAAGGAGGGCCACTCAACATCAGTCAGTATTGTAACAACCTAAGTCTGGCCCCTACAACATCAGTCAGTATTGTAACCAAGCTAAGCCTGGCCATACAACATCAGCCAGTACTTGTAACCAAGCCTAAGCAGGCCCAAATAAACACAGTTTAGTACTTGTAACCGAATACACTAGACTTCATCTTCACTAACAATTATTGATAAGAATGTCACCAATCAAAAACAATATACTCAGATCACACTATTGAGGTTCAGACATGTATGCGTGGAGCCCCCAGACCGACCCTAAGAGACTAGTCACCCAGGGAGCATTCACCAAATTCAACTTCAATAACAAAAAACATAAAGTGGGACCAAGTAAACCAAGTCCTAACCGTATAAGCTGGAAGATATACTAAACAACACGACCCAAACTTATGCCTAGAACAGATTAACTCGGGGGCACTCGATGTATGCACAAGGCTTTTCCTCTAAGAAAAAGGAGGAGTAGATGTAAAAAAGAAAGAGACAGGCGCTCCCTTTACAGGCGACGGAAAAGAATAACCCGAGCGGCTAAAAGAGGTCAAAATATCTGAAATGCGTAGGGAGACACTGGTCAGAGAAATAGCAAGCATCGAACTTAAGCTAAAAGAATCCTTTAGGAGTCAGGAATCGCGGGAAAAAACTAAAAGCCATAAATGAAATCGAAAAGAAACCCAAAGTATTTCTTCTCCTATGCCAAATCAAAGTCGGGAAAACAACATCCAGTATTGGGCCCTACTTAAACAAAAATGGGTCCTACACAGATGACAGCAAGGAAATGAGTGAGCTACTTCAGTCCCAATATGACTCAGTTTTTTAGCAAGCCGCTAACCAGACTGGGGTCGAAGATCAAAATGATTTTTTTATGAGCCACAAAATTTGGTTAACAAAAAGCCATCCGTTTATCCGACCCCAAAATGACTTCGAACAGGCGATAAATGACATGCCTATGACTCTGCCCCGGGGCAGACTCAGGGAACTCCGTGTTCATCAAGAATGCAAAAACCCCCTATCACAGCCTTTTCCACCTTGGGGAGAGGGAGCATGGACACGGGGTCGTCCCACATTACAAAAAACAACAACATCCCCACTCCAAAAAGGGGGCAGTAAAGCAACAGCAAAAGAATACAGACCGAAGCACTAACACCCCATATCATAAAAATCTTTGAAAGAGCCCTAAAAAGCAAGACACCACCCACAAAAACCCTCATTACACAACCCGGGGCAAAAATGGGTTTAGAACAGGTCGCCTTGCTGTCTAACTATTAGACACCAGACAAGTCCTAAATGCACAAAAGATAAAAAGAAGCAGATTTTAAATATTCAACTTTCAAAAGCCTGGGAAAAGTGTGACCAGGCTAATGGGCAAAAAATGGGGCCCTAAAAAAACGGGAAAATGGTCGAGGATCTATAATTCCTCACTAACAAACACAGAGGAGTCGTCAACAAGTAAAGTCCGGGGGCGCTCGGTGAAAACTCTATTCCCCAAGGCACGTACTCGCTCCCATCTTGTTTCCCATCCTCATATCCGACATAGACAAGATGTCAGCCCAGCACCGGTCTTCCTTTGCAGAGACACCCAATCTGCATGACAGTGCCCACTGCAAAACTGCAAGGCCCAGGCGGACATCAACCCAAACTTTCGTGGGCGCAGAAAACAATATGAAATTCAAATGAAAATTTCAATACTCAAGGGGAAACACGAGGAAATAAATCTCAAACAAGTACAAAACAAATTCTGGCCACAAAATAGAGGAAACACCAACTCAAAGACCTGGGGGTGATCATTTGGAGGATCTCACCCCTTTAAAGGGCCAAAACATTTTTCAATCGCATCTGCTAGAAAAAAGACAGGAGGATAGAAACCTTTTAAAAATAGGGAGGCCAAACCCATGAGACACCTTTTGGGCATTTTTCACTGGCGGAAAATTGCTGCACACTCACCCTTTTCAAGCAGGGAAATTTCTGACCCAGAAAATGTACAGAGAACTTTTACGGCGCGCATTAGATAAAAAAACCTCAATTACTGGGGGCGCTTTAGGTTCCTGAACCTGTTTCCCTGGAATGCAGGCGGGGGAAAAACATTTATTAATACACCTGGAAAAATCCTAAGGGACAATACCGAACTTGCACCAAAATCACTCACTACGAAAGCAAAAAACTTGGAACGATTCAAATCCCCCCCTGAAAAGCAGGGGGTCACTAGCATTAAAGACCAACAATAATGTCAGGGCCCAGACTGTTCAACTGCCTCCCCGCATACATAAGGGGGATTACCAACAGACCCCTGGCAGTCTTCAAGCTGGCACTGGACAAGCACCTAAAGTCGGTTCCTGACCAGCCGGGCTGTGGCTCGTACGTTTGTTTGCGTGCAGCCAGCAGCAAAAGCCTGGTTGATCAGCTCTGATCCACCAGGAGGCCTGGTCAAGACCGGCCGCGGGGGCGTTACCCCGGACTCTCTCCAGGTAAACTCCAGGTAAGCCTAAGCCAGGCCATTACAACATCAGTCAGTACTTGTAACCAAGCCTAAGCCTGGCCACTACAACGTCAGTCAGTACTTGTAACCAAGCCTAAGCCTGGCCACTATGACATCAGTCAGTACTTGTAACCAAGCCTAAGCCTGGCCACTACAACATCAGCCAGTACTTGTAACCAAGCCTAAGCCTGGCCACTACAACATCAGCCAGTACTTGTAACCAAGCCTAAGCCTGGCCACTATGACATCAGTCAGTACTTGTAACCAAGCCTAAGCCTGGCCACTACAACATCAGCCAGTACTTGTAACCTAGCCTAAGCCTGGCCACTACAACATCAGCCAGTACTTGTAACCAAGCCTAAGCCTGGCCACTATGACATCAGTCAGTACTTGTAACCAAGCCTAAGCCTGGCCACTACAACATCAGCCAGTACTTGTAACCTAGCCTAAGCCTGGCCACTACAACATCAGCCAGTACTTGTAACCAAGCCTAAGCCTGGCCACTACAACATCAGCCACTACTTGTAACCAAGCCTAAGCCAGGCCACTACAACATCAGTCAGTACTTGTAACCATGCCTAAGCCTGGCCACTACAACATTAGTCAGTACTTGTAACCAAGCCTAAGCCTGGCCACTACAACATTAGTCAGTACTTGTAACCATGCCTAAGCCAGGCCACTACAACATCACTCAGTACTTGTAACCAAGCCTAAGCCTGGCCACTACAACATCAGTCAGTACCTGTAACCAAGCCTAAGCCTGGCCACTACAACTTTAAAGTCAGTACTTGTAACCATGCCTAAGCCAGGCCACTACAACATCACTCAGTACTTGTAACCAAGCCTAAGCCTGACCACTACAACATCAGTCAGTACTTGTAACCAAGCCTAAGCCTGGCCACTACAACATCAGCCAGTACTTGTAACCAAGCCTAAGCCTGGCCACTACAACATTAGTCAGTACTTGTAACCAAGACTAAGCCTGGCCACTACAACATCAGTCAGTACTTGTAACCAAGCCTAAGCCTGACCACTACAACATCAGTCAGTACTTGTAACCAAGCCTAAGCCTGGCCACTACAACATCAGTCAGTGTTCACATTGCAAGTTGCTCCATAAACATACTTATCTACGTTCATGTTATCATAGTGGGTTATAGATCTACTCAGGCTTCTAACTGCATTCCTATAACAATCATTTTCATTATTTACTTCTCTCCTAATATTATTCCTAATGCTAGAACAGTTATACCAAAGTTATATTCTACATTCTCCTTCTGGGTACTCTTCTTGGCTAACATATCAACTTTATCATGAAGGAGTAATCCAATGTGTAACCCACAGCACTTTGACTGATAACCCAAAGAAGTCAGACTTATTTCCATTGTGGACCTTCTAATGTCTTATTTTGACCTTAAAAGTTAAAATGCGTATCATATATTCATGTTTTCTCCTGTTTGTAGCTGTCTAAGCATTTTTAAATTATCTTCAAGCATGTCATTTGCAGGGTGTCCCGTGGCTGGGTTGCTAGCGCACTCGCCTCACAAACTGAGGTCCGGGGGGTCGATCCCCGGTACGGGGTGGAAACATTAGTACGTGTTTCCTTGAGATGCCTATTGCCCATGTTCACCTAGCAGTAAGTAGGTACCTGGGTGTTAGTTACCTTGCACCTACTGTCACTGCTCACCTAGCAGTAAGTGCCTGGGTGTTAGTCGACTGTAGCGGGTAGAATCCTGGGGAAGGGGTGATACATTTTACAGCTCTTAGCCTGTGATTTGAGGCCGGATAACAGCTCTTGGGCTCTAAATTCAACGCTATGACAAGAAAGAACTCAATCTACTTAGACAAGACTTCATGTCCCTGTGAATGTAGGTAAACGAGAGAGAGAGAAAGAAAGAGAGAGAGAGAGAGAGAGAGAGAGAGAGAGAGAGAGAGAGAGAGAGAGAGAGAGAGAGAGAGAGAGAGAGAGAGAGAGAGAGAGAGAGAGAGAGAGAGAGAGAGACGTGTCTGGAATACTGTCTGCTACTTGCCTCACCCACGCAGTGCTCTGACTTAAATACAATACAACGCACATAATATATATACACTGCCAGATGTATCTAGGTGTATATACACGGAGAGTTCCTCTCCCCCAGGATGCCACCCACAACAGTCAACTAACACCCAGGTGCCTAGTTACTGCTAGGTGAACAGGGACAGCAAGTGTAAGGTGACTAACACCCAGGTACCTACTTACTGCTAGGTGAACAGGGACAGCAGGTGTAAGGTGACTAACACCCAGGTACCTACTTACTGCTAGGTGAACAGGGACAGCAGGTGTAAGGTGACTAACACACAGGTACCTACTTACTGCTAGGTGAACAGGGACAGCAGGTGTAAGGTGACTAACGCCCAAGTACCTACTTACTGCTAGATGAACTGGGGTCAACTCCACCGCGGCCCGGTCCATGACCAGGCCTCGTGGTGGATCAGGACCTGATCAACCAGGCTGTTACTGCTGGCCGCATATAAATATAAACCAGCTGGTCAGGTACTGACTTTAGGTGCCTGTCCAGCTCCCTGTTAAATACAGCCAGGGGTCTTGAAGACAACCTGGGGTCTTGAAGACAACCAGGGGTCTTGAAGACAATCAGGGGTCTTGAAGACAACCAGAAGTCTTGAAGACAACCAGGGGTCTTGAAGGCAGCCAGGGGTCTTGAAGACAACCAGGGGTCTTGAAGGCAGCCAGGGGTCTTGAAGATAACCAGAAGTCTTGAAAATAACCAGAGATCATGGAGAGCCAAGGGTTTTGAAAACAGCCAGGGGTCTTGGAGACAGCCAGGGGTCTATCGGTAATCCCACTTATGTATGCTGGAAGGCAGGTGAACAGTCTTGGGCCCCTGACGAGTGAAAGGCGGTGAATTTGAGTACAACTTACACATGAGTTAACACTATCAAAACTTATTGGGTAACATTGATAAGTGCATTGGCAAATGTGTCTGTAAATGGGTTTGGGTTTATGAAGGACCTGCCTAGTATGGGCCAGTAGGCCTCCTGCAGTGCTCCTCCTTATGTCCTCGCTTTACCACCTGACTGAACTAGTGTTGTGCCTAGCAGGCCACTCTCACCCTGGATCAAGAGCTTTATGTCGTGGCTGGCATCCTGGGAGGTGTGTGTCTGCTGCTCACCATAGCTGCTATCTACAACACCGTCACCATTATCAGGTATTCTTCATTATTATCATTATACAGCATTCATCATAACCATCATCATCATCCAGAGGTATCGTTCACTATTATCATTATACTCATCATCCTGAGATATCAATCACTATCATTACAAAGCATTCATCATAACCGTCATCATCAGGTATTGTTCATTATTATACATAAACACAAAAGAAATTCTGTCAATATATTTGTCTTATCATTCTTGTCAGATATCACAAATGATCTCAATCCTGGTGAAGTCTGCTGCAGCAGGTCTGTGGGTGGTGAAGTTTGCTGCAGCAGGTCTGTGGGTGGTGAAGTCTGCTGCAGCAGGTCTGTGGTGGTGAAGTTTGCTGCAGCAGGTCTGTGGGTGGTGAAGTTTGCTGCAGCAGGTCTGTGGGTAGTGAATGTTTGCTTGCAGCAGGTCTGTGGGTGGTGAAGTCTGCTGCAGCAGGTCTGTGGGTGGTGAAGTCTGCTGCAGCAGGTCTGTGGGTGGTGAAGTCTGCTGCAGCAGGTCTGTGGGTGGTGAAGTTTGCTGCAGCAGGTCTGTGGGTGGTGAAGTTTGCTGCAGCAGGTCTGTGGGTAGTGAAGTTTGCTGCAGCAGGTCTGTGGGTGGTGAAGTCTGCTGCAGCAGGTCTGTGGGTGGTGAAGTTTGCTGCAGCAGGTCTGTGGGTGGTGATGCGTTTGCTTGCAGGTTGTGGGTGGTGAAGTTTGCTGCAGCAGGTCTGTGGGTGGTGAAGTTTGCTGCAGCAGGTCTGTGGGTGGTGAAGTTTGCTGCAGCAGGTCTGTGGGTGGTGAAGTCTGCTGCAGCAGGTCTGTGGGTGGTGAAGTCTGCTGCAGCAGGTCTGTGGGTGGTGAAGTTTGCTGCAGCAGGTCTGTGGGTGGTGAAGTCTGCTACAGCAGGTCTGTGGGTGGTGAAGTCTGTTGCAGCAGGTCTGTGGGTGGTGAAGTCTGCTACAGCAGGTCTGTGGGTGGTGAAGTCTGTTGCAGCAGGTCTGTGGGTGGTGAATTGTCTGCTACAGCAGGTCGTGGGTTGGTGAAGTTTGCTGCAGCATGTCTGTGGGTGGTGAAGTCTGCTACAGCAGGTCTGTGGGTGGTGAAGTCTGTTGCAGCAGGTCTGTGGGTGGTGAAGTCTGCTGCAGCAGGTCTGTGGGTGGTGAAGTCTGTTGCAGCAGGTCTGTGGGTGGTGAAGTCTGTTGCAGCAGGTCTGTGGGTGGTGAAGTCTGCTACAGCAGGTCTGTGGGTGGTGAAGTCTGTTGCAGCAGGTCTGTGGGTGGTGAAGTCTGCTACAGCAGGTCTGTGGGTGGTGAAGTTTGCTGCAGCAGGTCTGTGGGTGGTGAAGTCTGTTGCAGCAGGTCTGTGGGTGGTGAAGTTTGCTGCAGCAGGTCTGTGGGTGGTGAAGTTTGCTGCAGCAGGTCTGTGGGTGGTGAAGTCTGCTACAGCAGGTCTGTGGGTGGTGAAATCTGTTGCAGCAGGTCTGTGGGTGGTGAAGTCTGCTGCAGCAGGTCTGTGGGTGGTGAAGTCTGCTGCAGCAGGTCTGTGGGTGGTGAAGTCTGTTGCAGCAGGTCTGTGGGTGGTGAAGTCTGTTGCAGCAGGTCTGTGGGTGGTGAAGTCTGCTACAACAGGTCTGTGGGTGGTGAAGTCTGTTGCAGCAGGTCTGTGGGTGGTGAAGTCTGCTACAGCAGGTCTGTGGGTGGTGAAGTCTGCTGCAGCAGGTCTGTGGGTGGTGAAGTCTGCTGCTGCAGGTCTGTGGGTGGTGAAGTTTGCTGCAGCAGGTCTGTGGGTGGTGAAGTTTGCTGCAGCAGGTCTGTGGGTGGTGAAGTCTGCTACAGCAGGTCTGTGGGTGGTGAAATCTGTTGCAGCAGGTCTGTGGGTGGTGAAGTCTGCTACAGCAGGTCTGTGGGTGGTGAAGTCTGCTGCAGCAGGTCTGTGGGTAGTGAAGTCTGCTGCAGCAGGTCTGTGGGTAGTGAAGTCTGCTGCAGCAGGTCTGTGGGTGGTGAAGTCTGCTGCAGCAGGTCTGTGGGTAGTGAAGTCTGTTGCAGCAGGTCTGTGGGTAGTGAAGTCTGCTGCAGCAGGTCTGTGGGTAGTGAAGTCTGCTGCAGCAGGTCTGTGGGTGGTGAAGTCTGCTCCAGCAGGTCTGTGGGTGGTGATGTCTGCTGCAGCAAGTCTGTGGGTGGTGAAGTCTGCTGCAGCAGGTATGTGGGTGATGATGTCTGCTGCAGCAAGTCTGTGGGTGGTGAAGTCTGCTGCAGCAGGTCTGTGGGTGGTAAGATCTGCTGCAGCAGGTCTCTGCTGTGGGCATTACAGTCCTACCCAGTTTAAACATAAATCACAATACTGTGGCTGGAACTTACAGCTTCACCACAATATCTCACTCTCTCCTGGACACACTCAAACAAGCACTGTATTTTCTGGCATATAAGGCGCACAACGGAAGTATCATACTGCAGAATTAACACTCATATTCAAGGGCTTAAATTACCCTCTTACTTTATGCTGAAACCTAACCCAAAGCATAGCCTTAACCCCGACCTTGAACATATAAGGTGCAGGCTGATTTTCCAAGACCTTTTGTGGGGGAAAAAGGTGCGCCTTATATGCCGGAAAATACTTGACATAACTATAGTACAGGATGGATTGAAACCTCTGGCTTCCACCTGTTGTTTCTTGCAATAGTCATGAAAAAAATTAACATTACTATGTTATTATCAATAGGAAGATGCTGAAAACAATATGGCTTTTACCACTACCACTTTGATCTGTCTTTTATTGGTGGATAATTTTCATGTATGTTACTACATATGTGCAGAACCATGGGAGGAGTTGAATGATAGCTTTAGGTCTTTCGTGTTGTAATCAACATTAAAT
>NC_069429.1:21282914-21306523 GCF_026875155.1 Cherax quadricarinatus
AATATCCCAAACCCTCCTTTCAATGCAGCATTGACTTCCCATTTCCAGGACTCAAGTCTAACCGGTTCCCTGAATCCCTTCACAAAAAAATTACCTGCTCACACTCCAACAGCTTGCCAGGTCCCAAAACCATTCATTCCATTCACCCCTACTAACTGCTAACGCACATGCGGGAAAGCCCAAGCCCCCTCACCCAAAAACCCTTTTTTTCCCCCCTTCCTCCAACCTTTCTGAGGATACCCCACCCTCCCCTTCCTTCCTCTACAGTTTATTTTGCCCCTTAAGTCATTCTACTTTTTCCTTCTCTCTAAATGCCCAAAAACCACCTCAAAAACCCCTTTTCAGCCCTCTGACTAATCTTTTAGTAACTCCACACCTCCTTTTTTCCCCACATTTGAATTCTCTTCTTTAAAAATTTTTACCCACACATTGCCCTTAGAAAAAAAATTTTCCCACGCCCCCGGGTTTCCCCCTCATGCAGCCTTTAAAAAACCCAAGTTTCCACCCGTTTAAAAAAGGGATAAAAATCTCGGGAAAACGACAGAGGAGGTTGACAAAGATGATCCCATTTATCAAAAATCTCCCTATGAGGACAGACGGGGGGGCCCCCTGAATCTGCACCTCTTGAAACGTAAAAAAAGGGGGGGGATATGATCGGTGTATAAATGGAAAGGGAAAATAAATAAGGGATGTAATTGCGGCTGAAAATTTCCACCCAAAGAGAGGACCGCGCAAGGTTTTCAATTGGAAAATTCAGATTCGGGGAAGGATTTTGGGAAAGCACTGTTTGGTAATAGAGTTGTGAGGGTGGAAAAACCCCCAAAGTACAGTTATTCAGGTTTAAAAACATTGTGTAGTTTTAAAAATAGGTTAGATAAATACACGAGTGGGTGTGGGTGGGTGTGAGTTAGACCTGACTAGCTTGTGCTGCTGGGTCTGGTGTTGTGCTCCTTCCTTGAGTGGAGGTGACCAGACTGGGTGGGTCATTAGGCTAATCCCGGGGGATGGGTCATTGGGCTAATCCGGGGGGGGGGCATGGACCTGCTCCGCATGGGTCAGTAGACCTGTTGCAGTGTTCCTTCTTTCTTATGTTCTTATATAAGAGTGTTGGTACCACTATACTTTCATACATTCCCTTCTTTGCCTCCATGGATACATATACGTACACTGCGAATTTATTTTAATCGCTATTTTAGGTATTAAAGTATTTTTGACTGGTGGTGGCAGGTTACATACTGTTTTAAAAACCCTAATGTAGTTGAAAGGCTTTAAGCCCAGGAATGGGTCTACTATGAAACTAATGAAGCTTAAGCCTCAGGGCCCCAAATCCCTGAGGGGCCCCAGAAGCCACTTTAGTCCACACTGATTAAAAATTGTGGGTCTAATGTATGAGGAGTTGCATTGCAAAGGGGCCCCCATAACAGTTCAAGCTTCAGTGCCCCTTGAATGACTAGTTAGGGCTCTTGAACGACTAATTAGGGCCTTTGAACAACTCTAGTTAGGGTCCTTGAACGAGACTGGTTAAGTCCCTTGAACGACTAGTTAGAGCCCTTGAGTGGCCAGTTAGGGCCCTTGAATGACTAGTTAGGGCTCTTGAATGATTAGTTAGGGCCTTTGAATGACTAGTTAGGGCCCTTGAATGACTAGTTAGGGCCCTTGAACAACTTTAGTTAGGGTCCTTGAACAACTTTAGTTAGGGTCCTTGAACAACTTTAGTTAGGGTCCTTGAACAACTTTAGTTAGGGCCCTTGAACAACTTTAGTTAGGGTCCTTGAACAACTTTAGTTAGGGTCCTTGAACAACTTTAGTTAGGGTCCTTGAACAACTTTAGTTAGGGTCCTTGAACAACTTTAGTTAGGGTCCTTGAACAACTTTAGTTAGGTCCTTGAACAAACTTTAGTTAGGGTCCTTGAACAAATTAGTTAGGGCCCTTGAACAACTTTAGTTAGGGTCCTTGAACAACTTTAGTTAGGTCCTTGAACAACTTTAGTTAGGTCCTTGAACAACTTTAGTTAGGGTCCTTGAACAACTTTATTAGTCCTTGAATAACTTTAGTTAGGGTCCTTGAACAACTTTAGTTAGGGTCCTTGAACAACTTTAGTTAGGGTCCTTGAACAAACTTTAGTTAGGGTCCTTGAACAACTTTAGTTAGGGTCCTTGAACAACTTTAGTTAGGGTCCTTGAACAACTTTAGTTAGGGTCCTTGAACAACTTTTTAGGGTCCTTGAACAACTTTAGTTAGGTCCTTGAAACAACTTTAGTTAGGTCCTTGAACAACTTTAGTTAGGGTCCTTGAACAACTTTAGTTAGGGTCCTTGAACAACTTTAGTTAGGGTCCTTGAACAACTTTAGTTAGGGTCCTTGAACAACTTTAGTTAGGGTCCTTGAACAACTTTAGTTAGGGTTCCTTGAACAACTTTAGTTAGGGTCCTTGAACAACTTTAGTTAGGGTCCTTGAACAACTCTAGCATGTCATTTCCTTGAATGTATCTACCTGGACTTCCTACACATTTCTGCAACACTGCAAGCTCCTGATGATGTGTTGATTACAACACGAAAGACCTAAAGCTATCATTCAACTCCTCCCATGGTTCTGCACATATGTAGTAACACACATGAAAATTATCCACCAATAAAAGACAGATCAAAGTGGTAGTGGTAAAAGCCATATTGTTTTCAGCATCTTCCTATTGATAATAACATAGTAATGTTAATTTTTTTATGACTATTGCAAGAAACAACAGGTGGAAGCCAGAGGTTTCAATCCATCCTGTACTATAGTTAAGTATGTCAAGTATTTTCCGGCATATAAGGCGCACCTTTTTTCCCCCACAAAAGGTCTTGGAAAATCAGCCTGCACCTTATATGTTCAAGGTCGGGGTTAAGGCTATGCTTTGGGTTAGGTTTCAGCATAAAGTAAGAGGGTAATTTAAGCCCTTGAATATGAGTGTTAATTCTGCAGTATGATACTTCCGTTGTGCGCCTTATATGCCAGAAAATACAGTGCTTGTTTGAGTGTGTCCAGGAGAGAGTGAAATATTGTGGTGAAGCTGTAAGTTCCAGCCACAGTATTGTGATTTATGTTTAAACTGGGTAGGACTGTAATGCCCACAGCAGAGACCCCGCTGCAGCAGATCTTACCACCCACAGACCTGCTGCAGCAGACTTCACTACCCACAGACCTCTGCAGCAGACTTCATCACCCACATACCGCTGCAGCAGACTTTACCACCACAGACCTCTGCAGCAGACTTCACTACCCACAGACCTGCTGCAGCAGACTTTCACTACCCACAGACCTGCTGCAGCAGACTTCACAAAACCCACAGACCTGCGGGCAGCGGGACTTCATACCCACAGACCTGCTGCAGCAATTTTCACTACCCACAAAACCTCTGCAGCAGACTTCATCACCCACATACCCCCTGCAGCAGATTTTCACCCCCCACAAAACCTGCTGCAGCAAAATTAAATACCCAAAACCTGCCCCAGCAGCCCTTCACTACCCACAGACCTGCTGCAGCAAAACTTCCCCACCCAAACCAAACCTGCAGCAACTTCACAAACCCACAACCGCTGCACAGACTTCACCACCCACAACCTGCTGTAGCAGATTTCACCCCCACAGACCTGCGGGCAACAGTTTTTCACCACCCACAGACCGGGCTGTAGCAACTTCACCACCCACAGACCTCTGCAGCAAATTTTCACCCCCCACAGGCCTGCCCCAGCAAACTTCACCACCCACAACCTGAAAGCAAAAATTTCCCAACCACCCACAAAAACCTGCTGCACAGACTTCACCACCCACAGACCTGCTGTAGCAGACTTCACCACCCCGGGGACCTGCTAAAAACCAGACTTCACCCCCACAGACCTTTTTGTAGCGACTTCACCCCCCCACAGCCCCTGCTGCAACGCCCTTCCCCACCCACAACCTGCTGCAACGGGATTTCCCCAAACCCAAACAGCCCTGCGCAGCAAACTTCACCACCCCCCAAACCTGTTTCCCAGAAACTTCACCACCCACAGACCTGCTGCAGCAGACTTCACCACCCACAGACCTGTGCGGGCAAACTTCCCCCCCAAACAGACCGGCTGAAAGCAGTTCACCACCCAAAAGACCTGCTGCAAAGACTTAAACCCCCCCAAGCCCTACTGAACAGACTTCCCCACCCACAGACCGGGCTGCAACGACTTCACCCCCCCACAACCTCGCAACGACTTCACCACCCACAGCCCTGCTGCAGCGACTTCACCACCCACAGACCTGTTTGCAACAGATTTTCACCCCCCAAAGACCGCTGTAGCCAGACTTCCCACCCACAGCCCATGCTGCAGAAAACTTAAACCCCCCACAGACCGGGTTTGTAGCAGACTTCACCCACCCCCCCAAGACCTGCTGCAACAACTTCACCCCCCCGACCTTGCAGCAGATTTAAACCACCCACAGCCCCTGCTGCGCAAACTTCACCACCCACAGCCCCTCTGCAGCGATTTTCACCCCCCAAAGACCTCTGCAGCGACTTCACCCCCCACAAACCCTGCAGCAGCCCTTCACCCCCCCACAGATTTTGCGCAGCGACTTCACCACCCACAGACTGCTGCGCAAATTCACCACCCCCCCAAGACGCTGCAGCAGACCTTCACCCCCACAGACCTGCGCAGCGGGAATTTACCCCCACAGACCTGCTGCAGCAGACTTCACCACCCACAACCTGCTGCAGAGCCCTTCCCCAAACCCCACAGACCTGCGCAGCAGACTTCACCACCCACAACCTGCTGCACGGGACTTCACCCCCCCACAGACCTCTGCAGCAGCCCTTCACCCCCACAACCTGCTGCAGCGGGACTTCACCACCCCCCGACCTGCGCAAAAAATTTTCACCCCCACAAAACCTGCTCCCAGCAAACTTCACCCCCACAGACCTGCTGAGCAGACTTCACCCCCCACAGCCCTTTGCTGTGGGCAATTCCCACCCACAGACCTGCCCCAGCGGGCCTTTTACCACCCACGACCTGCTGCAGCAGACTTCACCAGGTTTGGGGATCATTTGTGATATCTGACAAGAATGATAAGACAAATATTTTGGGACAGAATTTCTTTTGTGTTTTGAAAAAAATTAATGAACAATCCCTGATGATGAGGGTTATGAGGGAAGGTTTTTGTAATGAAAGTGATTAAAATCTCTTATAATGAATAAATGAAAAAAACCTAAAAAGGGTTTAGGGTGTTGTAGATGCACTATGGTGAGCAGCAGACACCCCACCTCCCGGGATCCCCCAGCCACGACAAAAAGGGTTCTTGATCCAGGGTGAAGGGGGCCTGCAAAGGGCCAAAAACAAGTTCAGTCAGGGGGAAAAGCGAGGACAAAAGGGAGGGAGCACTGCGGAGGCCAAACTGGCCCATACTAGGCATTTTCCCTTCAAAAACCCCAAACCCATTTACAGACACATTTCCCAATCACTTATCAATGTTACCCAATTTTTTTTGGGATAGTTTTAACTCATGTGAAAGGGTTGAAACTAAAATTTCACCCCCTTTTTCACTCGTCGGGGGCCCAAAAGACTGTCACCCCCCTTTCCAGCATACTTTAAGTGGGTTTCCGATAGCCCCCTGGTTTTCTCCAAAAACCCCTGGCGTTTTCAAAACCCTTGGCTCTCCATGTTTGGTTTTTTTCAAGACTTTTTGGTTTAATTTCAAGCCCCCTGGCTGCCTTCAAGCCCCCCTGGTTGTTTTAAAAGGGGACTTTGGTTGTCTTCAAGCCCGGGTTGTCTTCAAGACTTCTGGTTGTTTTTCAAGCCCCCCTATTGTCTTAAAGGGGCCCCCCGGGTTGTTTTTCAAGACCCCGGGTTTGGGTTCTTAAAGACCCCTGGCTGTATTTAACAGGGAGCTGGAAAGGCACCTAAAGCAGTCCCTGACCAGTGGTTTTATTTTTAGGCGGCCAGCAGTAACACCGGGTTTGATCGGGTCCGTTTCCACCACGGGGCCCGGGTTTCATGGCCCGGGCCGCGGTGGAGTTGACCCCATTTCATCAAAGCATAAGTGGGGTACTTGGGGCCCCTTTAAATCACCTTCCCACCTGCTTTTTCCCTGTTAAACCTAGGTAAGTAGGTCCCTGTGTGTTAGTCACCTTACACCCCCCGGGTCCCTTTTCACCTAGCAGAAATTGGAACCGGGGTTTGTTAGCCCCCCTTAAAAACTTGCTTCCCTTTTTCACCTGGGCAGAAAACTGGGGCACCTGGGTGTTAGTTCCCTGTTGTGGGTGGCACCCCGGGGGGAGGGGAACCTCAGTTATTTACACCTAGATACAACTGGGAGTTTTTATTATATTAAGTGCGTTGTATTTTATTTAAGTCAGAGCACTGCGTGGGTGAGGCAAGTACAGACAGTATTTCCCGCCCCGTTCTCCTCTTCTCTTTTCCCCCTCTCTCCCTCTCTCTCTCTCCTTTTCTCTCCTTTTCTCCTCTCTCTCTTCCCCTCCCTCTCTCCTCTCTCTCTTTTTTTTCTCCTTCCCCTCGTTTACCTTTCATTCACAGGGGCATGAAGTTTTGTCTAAGTAGTTGGTTCTTTTTTGTCATAGCGTTTGAATTTAGAGCCCAAGAGCTGTTATCCGGGCCCCAAATTCCCCAGCTAAGGCCCGTAAAAAAGTATCACCCCTTTCCCCCGGATTTTACCCGTAAAAGTCGAAATAACACCCAAGGGACTTTGCTAGGTGAGCAGTGACAGTAGGTGCAAGGGAAAATAACACCCAGGTACCTCTTAAATGGCGGGAACAAGGGCAATAGGGCATCTCAAAGGGAAAAACGTACAATGTTTTCCCCCCCGTACCGGGGGTGACCCCCCGGACCCAAATTTGGAGGCAGTGCGTAGCAACCCAGCCACCCGGGGCACCCTGCAAATGACATGTTGAAGATAAATTTTTAAAAAATTTCTTAGACAGCTACAAAAAGGAGAAAAAAACTTTAAAAAAAGATACGCAATTTTTAAATTTTAAGGGCAAAAAAAAGACATTAGAAGGTCCCCAATGGAAATAAGGGCTGACTTCTTTGGGTTATCAGTCAAAGTGCTGTGGATTAAAACCCTTGGATTACTCCTTTTAAGATTTAAAATTGATATGTTACCAAGAAGAGGACCCAGAAGGGGGAAAAGTAGGGAAATAATTTGGTAAACTGTGTCTAGCATTAGGAAAAAATAAATTTGGAGAGAAATAAAAAATGAAAATATTGTTAAAAGGAAAAGCATTTTGAAGTCTGAAAGATTTTTTAAAAAACCCCCTATTTTAACAGAACGTAGATAAGTATGTTTTTTGGGCAACTTGCAATGTGAACACTGACTGATGTTGTGTGGCCAGGCTTAGGGTTGGGTTACCAAAGTACTGACTGAAGTTGTAGGGCCAGGCCCTTTGGCTTTGGGTTTCAAGAAAAGACTGATGTTTTTTAGTTTCCCGGGTTAGGCTTTGGGTTTCAAGTACTTTACTGTTGGGTTTTAGTGGCCTGGCTTAGGCTTGGTTACCCAAATTTCTGACTGATGTTTTTATGGCCAGGCTTAGGGTTGGTTACAAGTACTGGGTGATGTTGTAGTGGGCCCCGGCTTAGGCTTGGTTACAAAGGGACTACTGATGTTTAGTGGCGGCTTTTTCTTGGTTACAAGTTTTCTGACTGATGTTGTAGTGGGCAGGCTTAGGGTTGGTTAAAAAGTAAAATGGAAATGGGTGTTTTTAAATGGTTTAGGCTTAGGGTTGGGTTTCAATTTCGATGGGTGTTGTAGTGGCCCGGCTTAGGGGTTGGTTACAAAATACTGGGCTGATGTTGTTTTGGCCAGGTTAGGCTTGGTTACAAGTACTGACGGTGTTTTGGGTCAGGCTTAGGGGTTGGTTAAAGACGACTGATGTTGTAGTGGCCCCGGCTTTGGCTTGGGTTTCAAGTATGACTGATGGGTTGTAAGGGGTCGGCTTAGGGTTGGTTAAAGTACTGGCTGATGTTGTAGTGGCCAGGCTTTTGGCTTGGGTTTTCAAGTACTGGGGTGATGTTTAGGGGCCCGGGTTAGGCATGGTTACAAAAAAACGACTGAAAGTTGTAGTGGCCAGGCTTAGGCTTGGTTACAAGTACTGACTGATGTTTTTTAGTGGGCCCGGCTTAGGCATGGTTACAAAATACTGGGCTGTGTTGTAGTGGGCAAAGGGTTAGGCTTTGGTTTCGGTTTCTGACTGATGTTTTTAGTGGCCAGGCTTAGGCTTGGTTACAATTCTGATTTATTTTTTTTTTGGGGCCCGGGTTAGGCATGGTTTACAAGTTTCTGACTAAAATTGTAGTGGCCAGGCTTAGGCTTGGGGTTTCAATTTCTGACTAATGTTGTAGTGGCCAGGCTTAGGGTTGGTTACAAGTACTGACAAATTTTTTGTAGTGGCCCCGGGTTAGGCATGGGCCCCAATACTGATAAGTTGTAGGGGGCCAGCTTGCATGGTTTCAAGTACTTTACTGATGTTGTAAATGGCCCCTTTGGCTTGGTTTCAAGTATTGGGTTTATTTGTAGTGGCCAGGGGTTAGGCTTGGTTCAAGACTGGGGTGTTGTAGTGGCCAGGCTTAGGGTAGGTTACAAGACTGGCTGATGTTTAAATGGCCAGGCTTAGGCTTGGGGTTTCCCAAAACGCTGATTTCCCTTTTTGGCCCCGGCTTTTTGGCCCTTTGGTTTTAAAATATGGCTTTATGTTGTAGTGGCCAGGGTTAGGCTAGGGTTTCAAGAAATGGCTTTAGGTTTTGGTGGCCCGGCTTAGGCTTGGTTTTCAAGTACTGGCTGTTTTTGTAGTTTGGGGCCCGGCCCTTTGGCTTTGGGTTTCAAGTACTGGCTGAGTTGGGGCCAGGCCTTTAAAGGTTTTGGTTACAAGTAAATGACTGATGTCAAAAGTGGGCCCGGCCTTTGGCTTGGGTTTCAAGTACTGGCTGATGTTGTATGGCCAGGCTTAAGGGTTGGTTTCAAATACTGGCGGGTGTTGAGTGGCCAGGGTTAGGCTTGGTTTTCAAGGGACTGACTGATGTCATTTTGTTGGGCCCGGCTTTGGGTTGGTTACAAGTTATTTACTGACGTTGTAGTGGCCAGGCTTAGGGTTGGTTTCAAGTTTCTGACGATGTTTTAGTGGCCTGGCTTAGGCTTACCTGGGGTTTTTTCCTGAGAGAGTTCCGGGGGTCAACGCCCCCCGGGCCCCCGGGCTGTACCAGGCCTCCCCGGTGGATCAGAGCCCGATCCCAAAAAAGGGTGTTTTCGGGTGGCTGCACGCAAACCCCAAAGTACGAGCCACAGCCCGGCGGCAGGAAACCGATTTAGGTGCTTGTCCCTGCCAAACTTGAAAACGGGGCCCGGGGTTTTGTTGGTAATCCCCTTAAAGTAGCGGGAGGCCCGTTGAACAGTCTCGGGCCCCCTGACACTTATTGTTGGTTCCCTTTAAAAGGGTAGACACCCCTGCCCTTTTTTAAAAAGGGGGGGGTTTTTGAATCGCGCCAAATCTTTTTGCTTTTGTGTGATGATTTTTGTGTGCAAGTTCCCGGGACTATCCCCCTAAGGGGTTTTTCCCGGTGAAAAATCATGGGGATCTCTCCCGCCTGCATTCCAGGGAATACAGGTTCAGGAACCTCAAGCGCTCCCCCGTAATTGAGGTGTTTTTTTTCTCCATTTTTGCGCGCCGGAAAGTTCTCTGTACATTTTTTAGGTTCCCGCCCAATTTTTGCCTGCAAATTTAAAGGGCTGTTTTGTGTGCAGAAATTTTCCAGCCTAGATAGAACAAGTGACCTGAAGAGTGTCATCATGGGCTTGGCCCCCCTGTTTTAAAGGTTCTCATTATCCATCCTGTCATTTTTCTAGCAGATGCGATTGATACAATGTTATGGTCCCTTGAAGGTGAGATCCCCGACATGATCACTCCCAGGTCTTTGACGTTGTGTTTCGCTCTATTTTGTGGCCAGAATTTGTTTTGTACTCTGATAAGTTTTATTTCCTCGTTTTTTACCATATCTGAGTAATTGAAATTTCTCATCTTTTGAACTTCATATTGTTTTCTGAAAGCCCACGGGAAAGATTCGGTTGATGTCCGCCTGGAGCCTTGCAGTGTCTGCAGTGGAAGACACTGTCATGCAGATTCGGGTTCATCTGCAAAGGAAGACACGGTGCTGTGGCTGACATCCTTGTCTATGTCGGATATGAGGATGAGGAACAAGATGGGAGCGAGTACTGTGCCTTGTGGAATAGAGTTTTCACCGTAGCTGCCTCGGATTTTTACTCTGTTGACGACTACTCTCTGTGTTCTGTTAGTGAGGAAATTATAGATCCATCGACCGACTTTTTCCTGTTATTCCTTTAGCCGCATTTTGTGCGCTATTACGCCATGGTCACACTTGTCGAAGGCTTTTGCAAAGTCTGGTATTTATTAAATTGGGCATTCTTTTTTTTTACTTTTCTAGTGTTTAGGACCTTGTTCTTGGTGATTTTTAATAGTTGAGTCAGCAAGCGCGTGTTTACCCCCCTTTTGGGGGTGGGTTGGTTTGTAACTGAGGGTTTCCCCCTAGGATGGGGTGGTGATTGGCTTCTTGGATCTTTAAAGTTTTTATGATATGGGGCTAGTGCTAGGCTTGTCCTTTGCTGTTCACGCATTTGGGGTGGAAATGGTGGCTTGTTGTTTTTTTGGAAAAAAACTTTTGCACGACCCCTTTGGGTTCCTTGCTCTTCATAGGGATTGGAAAAAGGGCTCCTATGTTCGGCTTCTTGGGAGTTCTTGTAAAAGGGGCCCAAATAGGTGGCCTGGGGAAAGGAGAAGAAATACTTGGGCTTGTCATTTATGGCTTTTGTTCCCCCATTTGGCTCAGGTTTTATACTATCGATGGCTTGTTTTCCTGGGGGCTCTCCTTTAAAATATTTTATTTTGCCTCTGTCTTTTCGGCCTGAAAAACCCCGGTCTTTTGTTTTACTCACCCCTTCCTTTTTTTGGGAAATCCTTGTGTAGGACCATTTTTTTAAAGAAAAGGGGTCTGTGTTGTTTGTTTATTTGGCATAGGGGGAAAAAATTTTGGGTTTTCTTGTCATTTATTTTTTTTTATTTGGATTTTGATCTCCTTATAGTTCCTTTAGCTTGGTTCAGCTCATTTCTCTAAACCCAATTTTTGTTCTAGATTTGATATATGGGATTTTCTTTTGCTCTGTTATTACCCATGTTTGGTTAAAGACGCCTGTTTTTTTTTATTTTACAGTCTCTTTTTTTCCCTTAGGGATTAAAGCCTGTGATATGAGTGCCAAAGTTAAATCGGGTTTAGGGCCTTCGTTGGTTTGTGTTCAAGTATATTTTTTGGGGGCTTTACGGTTAGGACTTGATTTTATTGGCCTTTAGTTGTTATTTTATGGCTTAAATTTGGGGGAATGGCTTTGTTTGTTCATTATTTCGGTTGGGAGCCAACAGTTGAAAACTTAAAATTAGTTGTTAGAATTGGGTTTTTGATAGGGTGCATTTCTTATAGAATCATCAATTTAAAATATGTGAATGAAGGTTTTATGAAATTTTGGTTCCCAAGTATACTGATTTTAAAATTTCCCTGCAAAAGGTTGGTTAAATATGGATATGTTGAAGTGGAGGCACTTTTCAAAAGGGGAAAATTTTTTTGGAAGAAACGTTCTTTAAAGACCCCATGTGTTATGTGCCTTCTTATTTGGTTTAAAAATGTAATTTGTAGGGCCGGGCCTAGGTTGGGTTTACAAAGACTTAGTTGAAATTTTGGAGTGCCTTTTACTTAGGCGGTTTACAAGATGCTTTGTTCCTCTTAGCGGGTTAAAGCCCCCTTCTGGCCCTTGGGAACTACAATTTGAGGGATAAACAATCAATTAGTGTTGGGGGAATATTTCCTCTCTTACCACTACTTAATTTCCCACTTTTGAGGGAATAAGAACCACGTAAAAACCCTTTCTTCAAGATTCTATTTTGATTAGATGTTCTAAAAAATTTTCAATTTGGCTTTAAAATTAAAACTATAGATATGTAGATAAAAATCCATATGTATTCCTGTTAACCCTTTGGGGCCTAGTTCCTGGGCCTTTTGTGTATCCATATGCTCTTGTGCTACCGTCCACAGGATGGATATGAGGTGATAATATAAGATTTCGTTCGGATTTTTAACCCTGGAGGGTTAGCCACCCAGGATAACCCAAGAAAGTCAGTGCGTCATCGAGGACTGTCTAACTTATTTCCATTGTGGTCCTTAATCTTGTCCCACAGGATGCGACCCACACCAGTCGACTAACACCCAGGTACCTATTTGCTGCTAGGTGAACAGGACAACAGGTGTAAGGAAACGTGTTGAAATGTTTCCACCCGCCGGGAATCGAACCCGGGCCCTCCGTGTGTGAAGCGGGAGCTTTAGCCACCAGGCCACCGGGCCACCTGATGCATGATAAACTAGCCACTCGGTGGTAAAATCTAATCTTTGGGTTATCCTGGGTAATATACACTATGTGTAGCTGTCTCTTCTATACAGAAATGGGTGGCACTTAAGGGCATGTTCTATGTCCGTAGTTATGTCCGTAGTTACGCAAATGAAAAGCTGTGCTCCTGGAGGAGGGGCTGCAGGGAGCCACTAGTTTGGGTAAGGTTTGTCAGGCCCTGATCCACCAGGAGGCCTGATCTCAGACCGGGCCTCGGGGGCGTTGACCCCCGAAACACCTCCACGTATACTCCAGGTAAGGACAAGGAATCAAGGACACCGGGCCGGGGGCGTTAGACCCCGGAACTCTCTCCAGGTAATTCCGGGTCCTGTAAGCACCACTGGAAATAAAGTTACTTTGTCTAACCCTTTTTTTAAGGTTATTCTAGTGGGTAATTTACGCAATATGTTGTGTCAAGCAACCACAAGAGGGGGGAGGGGTTGAATGAGAGTTCTAGGCCTTTTGTGTTGCAATCAACACATCAGGAGCTTGCAATGATGCATAAAAGTAGAGAAGTTCCAAGCAAATACGATCACAGGGAACGCCTTGCTGGAGTATGTATGATAATTTGTACTCAATTGGGGGTGCAGGTTTCGATTCATAGCTTCTGGCCCCATCTATTCACTGATCGGTACTACGTCCTCTCTCTCCGTGCTCCATGAGCTTTGTCATACCTCGTCTTAAAATATGTATGGTTCCTGCCCCCGCTACGTCCCCTTTTCCAGACCATTCCACTTCCTGACAACTTCCTAACATCCCTCTATGTGTACCGGTACTAAATTACGAGGGCACAGAGACGTCAGAAAATTTTTCTTACTTCACTAGGCTGTAAGCGGACTAAAGTTATGTGACGGTGAAGAATGACTCGATAAGTGACTTTAAATATAGGTAAGGTAAACTCTTAAGATGTTAGAAGTCTCTAAAACTGGTTGACAGTGACTCGAACCCCCCTCCCGCATCCACAATTAGGTGAACACACGCCCCACCAGGGACCAGGAACTATGAATCGACCCTTCCCAACTACATATAGGTGAGTACTACAGGATCTACGGGTGGAAAACATCTGGGCATGTTTCTTTAAGACACCTGCTGTCCATTTTCACCTAGGAGTAAGTAGATACCTGGGTGTTAGTTAAACTGGTGTGGGTCGCATCCTGGGGCTAAATTGGCCTAAGTTGCGGGAATACTCTGCATAACCAGGGCTTTCATGGTAGTATGCTTAGGTGTCAGTTATGGTCTGTATAAGTTGTATCAGTACTTGTAGAAATAAAGATTATTATTAATAATATTTTGTAATATTACAGGGCTTAAAGCATTACTGATAGACTCACCGCGCAGGCGCTGCCCACCAACGTAGCCAGTACGATATATCTGAGCATAATTCTATTGTGGGGAGTCATTTAGCAGCAGCAGTAGTAGCAGAGTTAGTAGTAGCAGTATTTAGTAGTAGCAGTAGTAGTGGCCCAGAGGTCCTCAGTGAGGGGTTCTACTGGTATAACACTGCAATTTTTTCAACACTATCTTTCCAGATTGCGAAATAGTTTGTTTATATAACCCTGGTGCTGGTGGTAGGGTCGTTAGGACGTAATGTTAGGGTGGTTAGGACCCGGGTTGGGTTAAATGGGGGCGTCTGAGAGACAACAGATGCTGGCTGACACTTGGGTGTGTACGTCGGATACCACTGTTTGAGGTACCAAGGCACTACTAGCGCCTCCACCACCTGGTACACCAACTAGTTCCCCGGCTCACCACATATACCACTTTATCCACTACACTGGTTATAAGATAAAGGTAAAAACCATCCGTTATCTTATTGGTTTTTCGGTTTGTCAGCGACTCTAGCGGCCTTCAGGTCACCCCTGGTAGGGGCGAGAATGGCATGGAGGCACCTCTGGAGCCTCTGTACCCCGGCGAGGTGTACCTGTAAGCAAGATAACATGATAACATGTATTCCTCGTTTATAAAAGAAGATAAGGCACGGGGTAGGAGGGCACAAGCGGTTGTTAGCTAGTTCGGCTCACAGCAAAAGTACCTAGGGTGAATTCTAGGCGAGACGGGAGATGAGGATAGGTGTCCTAGAACCTTGCTGGCTATGTTAGTATATAATATGTATCTGGGAGTAATCAGATGTTGTGGGTCGCATCCTGGGAAGGGGCTAAAATGAATCATGGTGGAATTAAGCCACTCGGGTTCTGCTGGGTTATTAACCCTTTAGAGGTTGTTGATCAGGATAAAATTCTTCTTCACCCTTCAGGCTGTTGCTGCTGGCTGCACGCAAACCAACGTACGAGCCACAGCCCGGCTGGTTTGGTGATTTGGTGTGTGGTGTTGTGTGTGTGGTGTGTGTGTGTGTTTGTGTGTGTGTTTGGGGGGTGTGGTGTGTTACCATTTTGGTCCAGGGGGCCCCGGATTTTGCCTGGCCTTTGGTTATTTCATGGTTGGGTGTGTGTGGTGTTGTTTGTTATGAGTTTGTGTTGTGTGTTGAGTGGGTGTTGTGTGTGTTTTTTTGTGGTTTTTGGGGTTGGTTTGTCTGGGCCCCCCTTCATTTTTCACCCTATAGTTGTGTGCGGTTGAGAGTTGGGGAAGTGTGTTTTTTTTGTTTATGTTGTGATTGTTTCGTGTTTTTTGTTTTTTTTGTGTTGTGTGTGGTGTTTTGTGGTGTGTTGTTTTGGGGGGTTGGTTTTGTCTACTCAATTTGAAATAACCTTTGTAAAGTTGGGTGTGTAAATTCCATTCACTTATTTTTTATTTTGGAGTTAATTAACCTTTAGTAAATTGTGATTCATTACCCCTTTTTAACTTGTCAGCCATCCAAAAATTTGGGGCCCAGTCCCTGGACCATTATGTACCTCGTAATCTGTATAACCAGAAGGTATGGGGTGATAGCCCCGGAGGTTTCATTACTATTAATTTAAAAAAAAAATTACTTTAGTTTGTGTTCTTCTTGAACTCCAGAATCCAAAACCCCTTTGGGAGGGGCCAATCCCCGGCCAATTTGGGGACCCTGTTTTTTACTCCGGGCCCAAGGATTATGGGTGCATAATAAACATAAAAACTTTTAAAAAAAAAACCTCAGAATTATACGGGTTTTGGGCCCCAGTGCAACCTTCCAGGGAGGTAATTTAAGACAAGGAAATAGTTCCACTCTTCTTATTTGGGTTACCTTTACTAACTCCTTGTCCATTAAATTTTCTCTCATTGCTGGCTTAATTTATCACTTAATCCGGGTAAAACAAATTTTTGGGATAACAATTTTTTGAACACTTTTTAATTTTAAAAATCCAGGAATTTTGTGGGCCACAAGCTGCAACTATCTGAGTTTTGGGTTGTAGAGGTTTAAAAACACCACAGTTCCCATTTTCTTTATAGTCTAACCCAGCTAAATTTTAATTTTTGTAACTAACCTCAATTTGTTTTGTGTAAGGTTAAGTCAGCTTCTAATTTCAGGGTTAAATTTAGACAATTTTTTTGTAGAGGTCTGAGCTTTGTTTGTAGAGGTCTAACACAGCTCAGACTTCTTTAAACTTTTTTGTAGAGGTCTAAACACAGCTCAGACTTCTAAGTTTGCTTGTAGAGGTCTAAACACAGCTCAGATTTCTAAGTTTGTTTTTAGAGGTCTAAACACAGCTCAGGACTTTCTAAGCTTTGTTTTTAGAGGTCTAAACACAGCTCAGACTTCTAAGCTTTGCTTGTAGAGGTCTAAACACAGCTCAGACTTCTAAGCTTTGTTTGTAGAGGTCTAAACACAGCTCAGACTTCTAAGCTTTTTTTGTAGAGGTCTAAACACAGCTCAGACTTCTAGCTTTGGTTTAGAGGTCTAAACACAACTCAGACTTCTAAGTTTGTTTATGAGGTCTAACACAGCTCAGACTTCTAAGTTTTGCTTGTAGAGGTCTAAACACAGCTCAGACTTCTAAGTTTTGCTTGTAGAGGTCTAAACACAGCTCAGACTTCTAAGTTTTGCTTGTAGAGGTCTAAACACAGCTCAGACTTCTAAGTTTTGCTTGTAGAGGTCTAAACACAGCTCAGACTTCTAAGTTTTGCTTGTAGAGGTCTAAACAGCTCAGACTTCTAAGTTTTGCTTGTAGAGAAAGGGTTTTTTGATTAAACACAGCTCGATTCTAAGTTTTGCTTGTAGAGGTCTAAACACAAACTCAGACTTCTAAGTTTTGCTTGTAGAGGTCTAAACAAGCTCAGACTTCTAAGTTTTGCTTGTAAAAGGTCTAAACACAGTCAGACTTCTAAGTTTTGCTTGTAGAGGTCTAAAACACCAACGTTTTCAGATTCCTTAAGTTTTGCTTGTAGAGGTCTAAACACAGCTCAGACTTCTAAGTTTTTGCTTGTAGAGGTCTAAAAAACAGCTCAGACTTCTAAGCTTTGCTTGTAGGGGTTTTAAACACAGCTCAGACTTCTAAGCTTTGTTTGTAGAGGTCAAAAAACAGCTCAGACTTCTAAGTTTTGCCTGTAGAGGTCTAAACACAGCTCAGACTTCTAAGTTTTGTTGTAGAGGTCCTAAACACAGCTCAGACTTCTAAGCTTTGCTTTAGGGGCTAAAACACTCAGACTTCTAAGCTTTGTTGTAGGGTCTAAACACGCTCAGACTTCTTGCTTTGTTTTGTAGAGGTCTAACACAGCTCAGGGCTTCTAAGCTTTGCTTGTAGAGGTCTAAACACAGCTCAGACTTCTTTAAACTTTGCTTGTAGAGGTCTAACACAGCTCGACTTCTTTCACACAATTGTCATCAAGATTTGTTAAGTTACACCATATTAAGGAAGATCCTGGACTTACCTTAGAAACAAAGCAATTGTGATAGTAAATTGTACAGGTAGATTTTAGTGGAAAAAAAAAAAAGTGATTGTAAGGACGGGAACTGACGAGCTATACACGTGCCCAAAATCACACTTTTCAGTGTACATAATTTATCTGGAATTTATTACTATATACCTGACTTAAATTTTTAATTTTTGGTGTTTATTACTGGGAAGCGGTAATCTGTAAGGTTTATATAGTGTCTGGGGTGGAGATGGGGTGAACGTAAATCTTATATATAGGTTTAAACTTGGGTTTTGATCGCTGTATAATTTACCCCAGTACTTTTACAGGTATAAAGTAATGTACAGGTAACTCATGTACAGGTGTACAGGTTATACAGTCTTGGTTACAGTCATGTGAAAGTTACTGTACGGTATAAGTATGTAAAGGTCAGCCTGGGTTATGCTTTGAAACATTGTTTGCCTTTCTGCAAATTGTCAGTTTTGTCCCAGGATGCCACCACACCAGTCACTCACCCAGGTACCTATTTTACTTTCAAATTCAATTCAAATTCAAAGTTTATTCTCTATAGGATTTCAATGCTGAGTTTACAGAAATTTGGTTTTGTTTTGGTTTACATTGTAAAATTTTTAAGGGGTAATAAAGTTAGTGGTGGGTTTTCAGGTGTACCACTAGAACCTTAGCATGCTTTGTTTTAAGGTTAACACAGGAACTTAAACTGCTATTTAAGGTGTAACAAGCTTACAATTCTAGGTATTGGAGTGGTCTAACACGTGGCTTCATTAAGTTCCCTAGAAACTAGCAAGGAAGCTTCAGATTTCATGAACACCTAGCATCAGATTCGAGTTACACTAGAAATACAGGAGGATTTGGGACTTATTTTACAAAAAAATATATAAATTTATAAGTGTTTATGGCATACAAATACAGTTTTAGTAATGTAAGTTTGTTTGGGGACGTATATATTCAGTTTGGAATACCGGACTTATTTAAAATGGAAATTAATATTTTTGTTCTTTAAAAGGTGAATTAAGTGCCCAATGTTTCGTATGTGACGGAAAAGTGTCTTGGAACACGCCTAATTTCCTCGTACGGTTGAAATTTTAGTTCAGTGCGCTAGAGTTGAGTGTATAGTGTTGTAATGTAATTTTGTAGTGTTGTGATGTATTTTTCAAATTTGTAGGGAAGTAAAGTTTTTTATTTAAAAAATGTGGTTTATAGTGTTGTAGTATATATTAGGTCTGTTTGTTTTTGAATGTAGTTTTGTAGATGAAATAGTATAAAAGGTTTTTATTTATTAATTAAAAAGTTTTTTTTTATAGATTATTTTTGGTTTGATGTTATTTGTGGTTCTGTGTATTTATAAGATGGAAACAAAGCGCAAATGACCGCACTTGTTTTCTTGGCGCCCGGGATAACATCGGATAGGTTTGTTTTAACCCAAATTTTTGGCTCTCATAAAAAAATCATTTTGATTTCGCTCTCGTGGGGTTGGGGCCCTTGCAAAAAAAACTGAGATATTACTTAGTCTCACTCTTTTTCCTTGCTGTCATCTTTTGGGCCCCATCTTTTTTAAGTAGGGCCCAATACTGATTTGTTCTCGATTTTGTTTGGGCAAGAAAGAAATTTTTTGGGTTTCTTCGATTTCATTTTTGCTTTTATTCTTCCCGCGTTCCTGCTCCTAAAGTTTCCTTTAGTTTGAGTTCGATGTTTCTATTTCCTCCCAGTGTCTCCCCCATTTCAGATATTTTGACCTTTTTGCCGCTCTTTATTTTTTTCCTCCCTGTAAGGGACCCTGTCTCTTTCTATTTTACACTCCCTCCTTTTCTTAGAAAACCCTTGTGCATACATCGAGTGCCCCCAATTAATCTTTCTAGGCATACTTTTTGGGGGTCTGTGTTGCTTAGTATATCTTCCCAGCTTATATGGGTTGGGATTGATTTACTTGGCCCCCCTTTAAATTTTTTTGTTTTTGAATTAATTTTGGGTGAATGCCCCCGTGATATCTCATTATGTCGGGTTTGGGGGTCCACGCTACATGCGAACCTTTAATTAGTTGGTCTGAGTAATTGTTTTGATATGGTGACATTTCTTATCAGATCATCTTTTTAGTGAAAATGAGGGCTAGTGATTTTTGGTTCAAGTACTGACGAGTTTAGTGGCCGGCTTTGGTTTTTACAAAACTGGCTGATTTGAGGGCCAGGCTAGGCTTGGTTCAAGAGACTGATGTAGTGGCCAGATAGGGTTTTTTAAATACTGATGATGTTATTGCCTGGTTAGGTTTTGGTTAAAAGTATGATGATGTTTAGTGGCCGGGGTTAGGCTTGGTTACAAGTATGATGATTTGAGGGGCCGGCTTGGCTTGGTTTTTAAGTCTGGGGATGTTTAGTGGCCTGGGGTTAGGGTTGGTTTTCAATCTTTTGGCAGCTTGGAGACCACAGTGATGACAAAAAAGCAAATTATTGGTTTTAACTATGGTCACCTCTTGAACACTATTCTTAGTTGTCCCCCTTATTGAGGAAATACAGAAAAACAGTAAATAACCTAGTGACAGTCAAAATCTTTTTAATGAAAATAAAACCCAAAAACTAACAAATTTCCCAAATTGCTTGAAAAATAAGGAACAAGATATGTAGATATAAGTCCATAGTATTCCGTTAACCTTTGGGGCCTGTTCCGGGCCTTTTTTGATCCTATCTCTTGTCTCCCTCCACGGGGGTAAGGGGAAATTAAAGATTTTGTTTGGGTTTTAAAACCCCGGGGGGTTTCCCCCGGTAACCCAAAAAGTCAGTGGGTCACAGGACGAATTTTTATTGTGGCCTTTTAAACTTGTCCCACAGGATCGACCCCAAAAATTGACTAAAAACCCAGGACCTATTTGCTGCAGGGGAACAGGACAACAGGGGTAAGGAAAACGGTCGAAATGTTTCCAACCCCCCGGAATCGAACCCGGGGCCCCCGGTTAAACGGGGGCTTTGCCACCCGGGCCCCCGGGCCCCCTGATGCATGAAAAACTAGCCATCTCGTGGTAAAATCTAATCTTTGGGTTATCCTGGGTAATATACACTATGTGTAGCTGTCTCTTCTATACAGAAATGGGTGGCACTTAAGGGCATGTTCTATGTCCGTAGTTATGTCCGTAGTTACGCAAATGAAAAGCTGTGCTCCTGGAGGAGGGGCTGCAGGGAGCCACTAGTTTGGGTAAGGTTTGTCAGGCCCTGATCCACCAGGAGGCCTGATCTCAGACCGGGCCTCGGGGGCGTTGACCCCCGAAACACCTTCTCCACGTATACTCCAGGTAAGGACAAGGAATCAAGGACACCGGGCCACGGGGGCGTAGACCCCCGGAACTCTCTCCAGGTAATTCCAGGTCCATGTAAGCACCACTGGAAATAAAGTTACTTTGTCTAACCCTTTTTTTAAGGTTATTCTAGTGGGAAATTTTAAAACGCAATATTTTGTGTCAAAGCAACCACAAGAGGGGGAGGGGTTGAATGAGAGTTCTAGGCCTTTTGTGTTGCAATCAACACATCAGGAGCTTGCAATGATGCATAAAAGTAGAGAAGTTCCAAGCAAATACGATCACAGGGAACGCCTTGCTGGAGTATGTATGATAATTTGTACTCAATTGTGGGGCAGGTTTCGATTCATAGCTTCTGGCCCCATTTTATTCACTGATCGGTACTACGTCCTCTCTCTCCGTGTTTCCAGAGCTTTGTCATACCTCGTCTTAAAACTATGTATGGTTCCTGCCTCCGCTACGTCACCTTCCAGACCATTCCACTTCCTGACAACTTCCTAACATCCCTCTATGTGTACCTGTACATAAACTTACGAGGGCACAGAGACGTCAGAAAATTTTCTTCCTACTTCACTGGGCTGTAAAAGCGGACTGATGTGTATGTGACGGTGAAGAATGACTCGATAAGTGACTTTAAATATAGGAAAGGGTTTAACTCTTAAGATGTTAGAAGTCTCTAAAACTGGTTGACAGTGACTCGAACCCCCCCTCCCCGCATCCACAATTAGGTAAAACACACGCACACACACCAGGACCAGGAACTATGAATCGACCCTTACAACTACATATAGGTGAGTACTACATGATCTACGGGTGGAAACATCGGGGCATGTTTCTTTAAGACACCTGCTGTCCATTTTCACCTGGGAGTAAGTAGATACCTGGGTTTTTTAGTTAAACTGGTGGGGGTCGCATCCTGGGGAAAAAATTTGGGCCTAAGTTGGGGGAAATACTCTGCATAACCAGGGGCTTTCTATGTAGTATGCCATAGGTGTCAGTTATGGTCTGTATAAGTTTATCATGTACTTGTAGAAATAAAGATTATTATTAATAAATTATTAGTAATATTACAGGGCTTATTAAGCATTACTGATAGACTCACCGCGCAGGCGCTGCCCACCAACGTAGCCAGTACGATATATCTGAGCATAATTCTATTGTGAGAGTCAGTAGCACAGCATAGTAGCAGCAGTATAGTAGCAGTAGTAGTAGTAGCATATAGTAGTGGTCAGAGGTCCTCAGTGAGGGGTTCTACTGGGATAACACTGCAATTTTTTTCAACATATCTTTCCAGATTGCGTAATAGTTTGTTTATATAATCCTGGTGCTGGTGGTAGGGTCGTTAGGACGTAATGTTAGGGTGGTTAGGACCCGGGGTTGGTTATGGGTCGTCTGAGAGACAACAGATGCTGGCTGACACTTGGGTGTGTACGTCGGATAACCACCTGTTTGAGGTACCAAGGCACTACTAGCGCCTCCCACCACCCGGTACACCAACTAGTTCCCCGGCTCACCACATATACTACTCATCCACTACACTGGTTATAAGATAAAGGTAAAAACCATCCGTTATCTTATTTTTATCGGTTTGTCAGCAGACTCTAGCGGCCTTCAGGGCACCGCTGGTAGGGGCGGAATGGCATGGAGTCACCCTGGAGCCTCTGTACCCCGGGCGAGGTTTACGTAAGCAAGATAACATTATAACATGTATTCCTCGTGATAACAGGAAATAAGGCACGGGGTTTGGAGGGCACAAGCGGTTGTTAGCTAGTTCGGCTCACAGCAAAAGTTTCCTAGGGTAGAATTCTAGGCGAGAGGGGGGGAGATGAGGATAGGTGTCCTAGAACTTGCTGGCTATGTTAGTATATAATATGTATCTGGGAGTAATCGATGTTGTGGGTCGCATCCTGGGGAAGGGCCCTAACAATGAATCATGGTTGGAATTAAAACCACTCGGGTTCTGCTGGGTTTTAACCTTTATGGTTTTTGATTTAGGATAAAATTCTCTTCACCCTTCAGGCTGTTGCTGCTGGCTGCACGCAAACCAACGTACGAGCCACAGCCCGGCTGATTAGGAACTGACTTTAGGTGCTTTTCCATGCTTGTGTGTGTGGTGTGTGTTGTGTTTGTGTGTGTGTTTGTGTGTGGTGTAAGTTACCATTTTTTTCCTAGGCACGTCGATTAGACACTAGGCCTGTTGTATTTGCGATGTGTGTGTGTGTGTGTGTGTGTGTGTGTGTATGTGTATGAGTGTGTGTGTGTGTATGAAATGGGTGTGTGTGTGTACTCACCCATTTGTGGTTGCGGGGTCGAGTCTTAGCTCCTGGCCCCGCCTCTTCACCGGTTGCTCTTCACCGGGATGAGTGTGTGTGCGTGTTTGATGAGTTTGTGTATGGGGTGTGTGTGTGTGTGTGTGTTTATGTGTGTGTGTGTGTGTGTGTGTGTGTGTGTGTGTGGTTTTGTGGTGTGTGGTGTGTGTGTGTGGTGTGTGTGTTGTGTGTGGTTGTGTGTGTGGTGTGGTGTGTGTGACTCAACAATCAACATTTGCACCAATAACTCACTACATTGTGACCCGGGTGTGGAAGTGTAAATTGCTCATTACACTTAATTTGTTCATGATTGTAGCCATGTATAAACGTAAGTAACCATTCTTACAGTATTCATTACCTTTGTAACTTGTGAGTTCATTACTTTGTACCTAGTTCAGCCATCCAAACTTTGGGGCCCAGTCCCCGGATCCTTATGTACCTCTGTAACTGAAATACCTTTGTAACTTGTCATGATTGTGACTAGACTACCCGGAGTTCATTACTTTGTAATTTGTGAGTTCATTACCTTTGTAAATGTGAATTCTTACCTCTGTAACTTGCTCAGATATCAAAACTTTGGAGTCCAGTCCCTGGACCAATTATGTACCTCTGTAATCTTTTGACTACCGCCCACAGGATGGGTATGGGGTGCATAATAAACATATTAAACTAAAAAAAAACCTTCAGCAATTAGGTACCTGGGTGTTCGGTGCTGTGGGGACACCCAGGGGGGGAATACCAAAAAACCCCTTAGTGGGAAATGGGG
>NC_069429.1:21307023-21342899 GCF_026875155.1 Cherax quadricarinatus
AGTTCTAATAATAATAAGGAATCAAATTTATACAAACCAAAGGATATATTCATGTATGAGACTGCTACAATTTGGTGAAGGGCAATACTGCTTTTCGTAGGTAATTTGTTAATAAATGAGCTTGGTTGTCTAGTCATGAAGTTTTAATATTTGGGTAATTAGTAGATTTACTGGTAATGTTAGTGAGTATTGAGTATTTAGTCTAGGGTGATTAAGTGATTTTTGAGAAAAGTCTTCAATTGATTTTCAGACCAGGTTACTTTAGTATTTTCTGGTAATGAATTCCAAATTTTGGGACCCTTTATGTGCATAGAGTTTTTACACAGTGTGATAAGGACACGGGGTACATCAAAAAGAGATCTGTGTCTTGTGTTATGGTCGTGTGTCCTGTTAAGATTGGTGAGGAAAAGTTTGAATGGAGGGTTTATATTTGTGTGTATTGTTCTATTTATGTAGTAGGTGCATAAATAAGTATGGATGTTCTTAATGGTGAGCAGATTTAGACTTCTGAATATTGGTGGAGTATGCTGTTGGGAGTGGGAATTTGTTATCATTCTGACTGCTGCCATTGCTGGGTTATTAGTGGTCTTAGGTGATTTGATGTTGCTGATCCCCATGCACAAATTCCATATGCGAGATAAGGGTAGATGAGTGAATGATACAGTGTAAGGAGAGCTGATTGTGGAACATAGTATTGTATCCTTGATAGCATGCAAACAGTCTTAGAGATTTTCTTGGTTATTTGTTGTATATGTGTTTGGAACTTGAGGCTACTGTCAAGGTGGATTCCTAGGAATTTTCCCTCCACGTGTCTTGTGACGGGTGATCCGTTTAGCGTTATGTTAAGTGGAACATTTGCAGCTTTGTTTCCAAACTGATTGAAGTAGGTTTAGTAAGTATTCAGTGTAAGTTTATTAGTCATCATCCAGGCAGATATTTTCTGCAATTTGGCATTGACTGTGTTGGCGAGTATGACTGGGTTTGGGTGCAAGAAGACATATGTAGTGTCATCTGCAAATAACATGGGTTTGAGTAGCTGTGATGCATTCGGTAGGTCACTGATGTAAATGAGAAAGAGGAGTAGTCCAAGGATGCTTCCCTGTGGGACTCCTACTGTGACTGGTTGTGTGGAAGAGTTTGCACCATTTGTGTACACATATTGGCTTCTGTCGCTAAGATATGACTTTAGGTAGTTGAGGGAGTGGCCTCTTATACCATAGTGTCTTAATTTAGTGTACAGCAGTTCATGGTCAACTGTATCAAAAGCTTTACGTAAATCAATGAAAATTCCCAGCGGGACTTCTTTCCTTTCGAATGAGGTATATATTAGTTCTAGCATGTGTATGATAGCATCATTTGTGCTTTTATTATTCCTAAATCCAAACTGACAGGGGTTTAGTATGTTATGTGAGACGAGGTAGGAATAGATCCATCTATGAATTAATTTTTCAAAGATTTGAGAGAGAAGTGGTAAGTTAGATATTGGTCTATAGTTATTCAAGTCAGCTTGGTCACCTCCTTTGTGTATCAGAGTGACCCTCGCTATTTTGAGAATTGTTGGGAAGGTGGAGGATTCAATGGATTTGTTAAAGAGTGTTGCAATAATTGGTGACAATACTTGAGAAGCTTTTTTGTACATAAAAGTTGGCAAGTTGTTTATGTCTCCTGCCTTGTTTTTAAGGGTGTTGATGATGCGCAAGACTTCTGTTGGGCTGGTTGAAGCAAGGAATAGTGTGTTCGGGAAGGTGCTCATGAGGTAGTCTGATGGATGGGTGTTTGAGTTTGGGATTTTGCTTGCTAGGTTCTTTCCTATGGTGGAGAAGAAAATATTGAGTCTGCTTGCTGTTTCAGTTGGTGGGCGTAGCATGCAAAGAGTACGTAACCTTTATTCGGCGCATGTACACACCCTCTTTGAAAGGCTATCTCCCCCAACCAGCGAACCAGCACTAGGATCGGACGATGGGGCCCCGTCATTCGATCAGCACCCAGGCTCAGCCAATGAGAAGATGGTTCTGGCAATCGCAAAGGTGTTGTGGGTGCCACCAGCCTGTCTGCCCTTGTCATTTCCATTCTAGAGCTGGTTGAAGCACGGTCTGCTCTCTAGTGGCATCTATTCTGCCTTGCTTACTGTGGCATGCATTAATTTCTATTGTGTACATAGTGTATATAGTGTACATACTTCTGTTCTTATTTGGTGAAAGGTTAATATAAGTAAAAAGTTTTTCTGCTGTGTTTATTTTGCTCCCTTTACACCCAGGATAACAGGCCTTTGAATTCCTGGGTTGTAATATGGGTAGCCTGTCCAGGAGCTGGAGCTGGACTTAGAGCATGAGTTGAGCCTAGGGTGATGCTGGAGCAGGAACATTGTGCAGCTTGCTGTCTGGCATTGCATTAGCTTTGCCAACGCTTTACGAAACTTTGCATGTCAGCCTTGCATTGGGGTATGAGTATTCTGCAGTCGTACTGTGCATAGCTAAGCATGTATTGCGAATAGCGTGTCATGTTGGGGTATATCGCCTAAACGAGCCAGACGTCTAGTGTCTGAATACACTTTATTAAACTTGTCTAAATTTTCTCTACAGTGTTGCTGGCAAATTGCTCGTTCCATTGGCACTGATTACGAACGCACTCTCACAGCTGCGCAGCTTCGTACTCTTATAAGTATCAAACTTCGTGAAGAGGAGGTGGCACATCAAACTCCTCCCTCTACGGTAGAAAGGAGTAAAAACCCAATGTTCTTGCAGGACGAAAATGATACATCAACTGAGTAAAATCGTCATTCTCATGTGACAGGGTTGTCTGAAGGCGAATTGGCTGCGTTGGCACTTGAGTTGGCGAAAATCAATCTTGAGCAAACTAGGGAACAGAGGGCATATGCCAAGGAAAAATTTGATAGGGAAAAAGAAAGAAGGCAGTTTTCTCAAGTTGTAAAAGACTTTAGTTTACAGAAAGCAGTACAGCTGGTCCACCGCTTCAATGAGGCAGAACCAGAACAATTTTTCAAAACTTTCGAAAATCAGGCTCGAGCCTTGAGGTGGCCGGAACAGCATTGGGCATCACTGGTTCACACAGCGTTGTTTGGAAAGGCACAGGAATTTACGTCAGTGTTAAATGACACTGATTTTACCAATTATAAAGTCATGAAGACCACAGTTCTTGGAGCATACCAATACATCCCCGCTAAGTATAGGAAGTCATTCAAGTTAGGAAGACAGCTTGGTCAATCCCTGGTGGATTTTGTGCGACAGCAGACCAAAGCTTTTAATAGGTGGTATAAAGCAAGTGGCGTCGCCACTTTCGATGACCTCGTGCAGCTCATCCTAGTCAATAACCTGCTGGAGTCTGTGGGACCAGAGGTTAGTCTTTCTGCAGGATCGTGTCTTAACCACTGCAGTGGAGGCAGCCAGGTTGGCTGATACCTTCGAAACCAACCGCTCCTTGTCCGAGTGGTCCCATCTCTCTTTTCAACAGCCTGGCATGAGCAGAGATCGTCAACATTGGAGGGTGAAGTGCCAGCTGGAGGGAGAATGTCTACGTCAGCCAACTAAGTCACCTGGTGAGCCACGCTACTCAACTTATGGTCAACCTGGTGAGCGACAAACCACTCAACATGGTGCAACTCGACAACAGTATCCAGAGCGACACCAGTTGCAACGTCAGCAGGGAGGTAAGGTCAAGCCTGTCACCTGCTTCCTATGCAATAAAGTAGGTCTCATCTGCCCAAACTGCCCGAATTAACCCCAACCATTAGAGAAAATCATTAGTGTCCCTAGTAACATGTCCCTGAAAGAAGTAGAGAAAGGGATGGTTCCTTATTACTGTCAGAGTCGTATTTCCCTTCAGGAAGACTCAAAAACAACTGAAGTCAGAACCTTTAGAAACACTGGAGCATATTGCTCGCTTATAAAAGAGGAGTACCTCCCCTTTCTGAACACACTTCATTACAATCCTCCGTTTTACTTGAAGCATTTGGAGGAGCTATTTTTCTGTCCCCTTGCATAGAATCTATGTACAGTGCAAATATTACACTGGATATTTGACTGTAGGTGTATCCGAAGGATTTCCTATGAAAGACGCCATGTTATTACTGGGTAATAACATTACCACTGCTAGTGTATGATGATTAATTCTTCTCTGGTGTTGGCCATAACTCGGGCAACATCCCAAGGGTTGTCTGGCAGGAATGCTGACCTATCCTTGGACCACTCTGATCTCGGAATAGTCAATTAGTTTTATGAGGAAAACTGGCCAGAGCCTTGTAAATTTAATGAACAGACCCAGATCAAGCCTTCCTATTCCAGGGTTGCAGGATTGCCAGATATCTCTGTTTCCATGCCCAAGGGACTGTCCTTCCGGGAGGAACAATGGAAGGTCCCTTCTTTGAATTCTGCTTTACAGGCAGCCATGAGTAAATCCTTTTCAGATTATCCGGTCAAATATAAACTTAAAAACGACTATGTGATCTGCACTCAGACTCGTAAGAAGATAGAGGGCTGGCAACTGTCAGACAGGTAAGTGATTCCAACAAAGTTTAGACCTCAAATATTGAATATAGCTCATAATACTTCATTGGGAGGTCACCTAGGAATTACTAAAACATTGCAGTAGGGCCCCACTTATATGGCAGGTTAGGTTCCAGGCTACCGCCATAAAATGGAAATCGCCGTAAAATGGAACACCCTTTTTTCCCCTTATAAATGCATACAAATACTAGATAACAAGTTTACACTAATATATATTAAGTTAGCAATAGAACTAGGCATCAAAAAACAATAAAAAAGTAAAATATACACACAGTGCACTCATTACTTACCTTAAAACATTTATAGTCTTAATCAAGGGTGAGACAAGTAGTATTTATTGTAAGAAATCAAGTGTGGTATGTATGGTAGTCAGCCAGGCTACCATACCAGGCCACCCCACCTACACATAATATTCTATGAAATTTAACCCTTTGAGGGTTTTCGTCGTACTAGTACATCTTACGCGTAGGGGTTTTTGACGTACTAGTACGCATAAATTCTAGCGGCCTCAAATCTAGTGGGAGAAAGCTGGTAGGCCTTCATATGAAAGAATGGGTCTATGTGGTCAGTGTGCACAGTCTAAAAAAAATCCTGCAGCACACAGTGCATAATGAGAAAAAAAAACTTTGACCATTTTTTTGGAATAAATCAGCGACTTTGCAGTGTATTTTCGTATGGTATTTATTGTTGTATTCTAGTTTTCTTGGTCTCATTTTATAGAATGGAAGACATATTACAGAAATTGAGATGATTTTGGCTGGTTTTACAATGAAAGGTGCCTTGAAATTGAGCTCAAAGTAGCAGAAATGTTCGATTTTTACCAAACTTCAAAAGTAAACAAATTGTGCCAAGCGTGCAATACACGTCAACTGGTGAGTCTAATATTCTTTCACAAGTGCACCAATAATATTTATACCATTTTTTACACTAATGCAGTAGTCTGCATAACAGTAAATCTTATATTTTTTGTGAGAATAAAAATTCAAAATGGAAAACAAAAGAATATAAGAGGGGCCTTGAGACGTGACTAATGACTAGAGGAAATGTCATTTTAGTGCCAGGAATGTCTTTCTTGTTTATTCTGGACCCTATTCGGAAATTGGCATCTTTTGAATTTGTGTGAAATTGGCAAATTGCTAAATTCTGACCACTGTACTGGATAGTTGAATTTCATAAATGGGTGGTTTCTTGCACCCATTCGATAGAAAAAATGGAGTTCTAGCGAAATATTCAAGTTTTTTGTCGACTAGTACAGCGAAATTGGCCGAAAATGGGGCTCAAAGTGGGCAAAATCGCCGATGCATAAACATCGCCGAGACCGCTAACTTTGCGAGAGCATAATTTCGTAAGTTTTCTATCAATTTCAAACTTTTGGTGTCTTTATGATCGGGAAAAGATTCTCTATCTTTTCATAGGAGAAAATAATTTTTTTTTTTTTTAAATTTGGCCGACCCTGAGAACGAGTTTCGGAGAGGGCCTGTCGACCCTCAAAGGGTTAAGAATCCCAGAGCGATAAAATGCATATACAGTTTACTCATTACTTACCTTAAAATATTTGTAGTCTTAATCTAGGGGGAGATGAGTAGTATTTATTGTAAGAAATCAAGTGTGGTATGTATGGTAGTCAGCCAGGCTACCATACCAGGCCATTCCACCCACACATACTATTCTATGATATTTAAGCATCCCAGAGTGATAAAATGCATATACAGTTCACTCATTACTTACCATAAAATATTTGTTGTCTTAATGTAGGGTCAGGGGTGAGTAAACGAGATAAAATGAATAAATGAGAGAGAGAGAGAGAATGAGTACATGAGGGAGGACAGGCGCAGAGTTATGTCTCTACATTGATACGGTAGAATAAATAAAGAAGGCAATGTTAATAAGTCACTCTGTTTGACTTTTTTGGGTTATCCTAGGTTCTCTACCAATATGCTGATATGAATGATAATCTATGTAACTGTATTTGTGTATACCCGAATAAACTTACTGACATACGAAAGGAATAATTTTCTACAGTTACCCCCAGTAACACATTTTCTCTGATGTTGAACTAGAGAAAATGTTATTCTTGCTGTCACTCAAAAAAGTCTGGCTACCAGATCTCATATTTATGTTTATTTATTCTATTGTGGGATGTATTTATCATCTTTGTATGTTATATATCATGTTTATTGTATAATTTTGAAAAAAATATCATGGATGGATTAATGAAAATGTGTATATTAACGTAATATATGACATTTAACCCTTAAAAGGTCCAAACGTATATATACATTCACTTGCACAGCGTCCCGAATATTTTGAGAAAAAAAAAATCTTTTTTTATATAGAAAAAAGAGCACATTTTTTTAAGTATTTTAGAATAGAAAAAAATTAGGATCAGTACTTACAGAGATATGAAGCAGAGAAATTGGCACTGGATGCTCATGTGACAGCAACACCGAGTCCTGCCGCTTGCAGAAGTGTTGCCGATATACCTTTTTTTCTATTTTTCATATTATTTTATATAATTTTTATGTTCTGATAATTACAATTTATAGCAGTTCTTGTCATTTCATAACCAATCTTTGTTTTGACACTAGTATTAGGTACTGAATTTGTACTCAAATTGTCACAAAAACATTGACAGGTGGACGTTCACACCTGCCTTGGTCATTTACTACTGTCTTGGAATATAAACAAAGTATTTATAGGTCCCAGCACTGTGTTGGATATGTAGAAGTATATAATGAGGAGGAGGAGGACAAGGACGAGGAGGAGGAGGAGGAGAGGGAGGAGGAGAGGGAGGAGGAGAGGGAGGAGGAGAGGGAGGAGGAGAGGGAGGAGGAGAGGGAGGAGGAGAGGGAGGAGGAGTGAGGAGGAGGAGGAGGAGGAGGAGGAGGAGGAGGAGGAGGAGGAGGAGGAGGAAGAGGAGGAAGAAGAGGAAGAGAAGGAGGAGGAGGAGGAGGAGGAGGAGGAGGAGGAGGAGGAGATGATGATGATGATGATTAGAGGTGACATTTGACGACCATCACCCTCGCTTTGTTTTCGCTGGTACACAAACATTTCTGTCTATTTGTCTGTCTATCAAGCTCTCTGTCTATCTGTCTACCCATCTAGCTCTCTGTCTCAGAGAGAGTCACAAGACTGTGTCATCACCTTTACTCACATCTTCAAGCAGAGTGTGAAGGCTTACTCAGCCCTGTAACAACTTCAGTCAGTATTACTAAGGCTGGCTCCTCCTCAGGAAAATTAATGCATAGAAAAAGAACAAAAACTGACAAACATAAACACTTTATTATTTAGAAAATATAAAATATAAAACACTTAAATATGAAATATTGATTCTATATTAAAGAAAATGAAAAATGAAAAATATAAATGATATCTGAATTCAACGCTAATATATATAAAACTTGGGTGTCTGGTGTTGGTGACACTGCGTGTTTTTGAAATCGTAGCTGTTGCTGATGATGTGGGGGGGGGGGGTCGCAGGTGTTGGTGACAACCCACCGGCTCGTTCTTCACAGAGTCTATAGCCGTAAATAATCTATCCAGATGACAGGAAAGCAGGTTCTTTACCACTGCAATGATGAGGGGTTATGTCCTGCAACTTCATACGTGTGCACAGGTAAGTAGATAAAACATGGGACGCCTCAGGACGTTAGTCCGTCTCCTTCAATTCTACTCGTTGGTTGGCAGGTGACCCATTCTGTCATTCCAAGCTGGAAAGAGAGACAGGTTACCCACTGCTTAAGAAATCACTCTCCATGATAAGTACAATACCTAAAAGGCATGGTGATTATTAAGACATTTAACATAGAGCAAGACTGAAAGGACTAAGTTTATTATTGGTCAAAAGTGTAGCTTTCAGCCAATAAGTCCACTAGAATATGAGCAGGCATGTACTTACAGTAGTGCTGGGAGCTGCGAGTCGAGTGATTACTGTTTGGCCAGAGCCCCACACGTCACCTTTTGGGGGGGGGGAAGGGATAGCGGGAGCTAGACTGACCCTACCTTAACAAGTAGCCGGCAATGAAACTATTGTTACTATATACTCCCTCGCTACTCCAATCTATTGAACTTTTCCCTCACACAGAGTATAGCACTTTGCCTGGATTTTTTGGGTTATCCTAGGTAATTTATACTACGTATACTTGTATTTAGCAAGGGGCTAGTAACCCCTTCTCCTGTATAAATTACTAAATGTAAAAAGAGAAACTTTTGTTTTTCTTTTTGGGCCACCCTGCCTTGGTGGGATACGGCTGGTTTGTTGAAAAAAAAAAACTTGTATTCATGTGTACCTGTGAGACAGAGATAGACAAAGACAGATTGAACAAGATAGACAGACAGATAGACAAAGGCAGGGACAGACAGATACAGACATAGGGACAGATAGACAGAGACAGATAGACAGAGACAGATAGACAAAGGCAGACAAAGACAGATAGACAGACACAGACAGACAGAGACAGACACAGACAGAGACAGATCGACAGAGACAGATACAGAGACAGAGATCGACAGACCCTAAACTTGGGGTTAACATAACTTTCTTCTTAAAAGAGGTGTGAATCCTTGGTGTTTGCTGCACTGTTTGCTCTAGCTGGCGCTCAATTTAACTGGCACTCCCACAAAGTACTAAGTGGTCTCAGATTTTTTTAATACTGCACACACCGAGTGCTAAGACCATTCTATGCTGACCAGGTATCTCAGGCCAATCGTGCAAAATTTGGAGGCAGGAAAATTGAAACGTATTACATACATTTGGGCGCTACTCGTTTGGACTGCCTAGGGGTTAATGAGACTCGGTGATTATTATTATCATTAGTAATATGACGCCTCAAGACATAAGACACTCTTACTGATTTTAATGTGTACCTGCACACCAACACAGTATGTAAGTTTATTTAGAAACAGGTATACATAAGTATAATTATCAGAGTACTGTGATCCCTTGTTTATCATAATTAATCCATTCCTGGAAGTGCTACTATTATCAAAATTTATAACTTTCGAATCAATTTTCCCCATAAGAAATAATGTAAATACAATTAATCTGTTCCTGACACCCAGAAGTACTAAAACAAAAAAATTTTTTACATGAAATATAGATGTAGTACATAAACAATACAACGGGACATGATGAATGAACATTAACAGCATAACACTTACCTTTACTGGTAATTCTTCTTAGTGTATGGAAGACTGGACGAGGAGGAGAGATTGAATTACTGTTTGGAAGGGGAACCCCCTTCCATCAACACCTCTGGTACCAATTGCTTTTCTGGGGTTACTTCTCTTCTCTGTTTCTTAATGCCACTAGGACCACCACTGTACATGTTGCAAACATGGCTTGCAACAGCCTTGTCAGGGTGATGTTTCTCCATAAATCTTTCTATCTTACCCCACATTTCAAAAATCTCCTTAATTCTGAAGAAGGCACCTTCTTCCATCTCTCTTCCTCCTCCTCTGCAGCAAGATTCTGAGCTGTGATCTATTGCTCTTCCTGCTGAAGCTCTTGCAGCTCCTCAGTGGTGAGCTCTTTGTTGTGGTCTTCCACCAACTCTCTTCCACATCCTCCAAACTCACATCCAACCCATGGAACTCCCCAGTGCCACAATAGATTTAACAACTGACACAGGCTCATCAGGGTCAGCCCCAAACCCTTCAAAACCCTCTTGTGGACACAATCTGGCTACAATTTTTTCCAAGCAGAGTTTCAAAGTCCTGGTAGTCACTCCCTCCCAAGCCTTACCTATAAGGCTTATGCAATGGAGGATGCTGAAATGTTCTCTCCAAAATCTCTTAGGGTCAAGTGAGTGTTTGAGGTCACATTAAAAGCACCTTTAAAAACATTGCTTTGGTGTAGAGTTTTTTAAAGTTTGCAATTGACCTGCTGGTCCATGGACTGGAGGAGAGGAGTGGTATTCAGGGACAATAACTTTACTGTGATGAACCCAAACTCCCGCAGAATTAGGTCATCAAGTTTGGAGGATGAGCAGGTGCATTGTCCATTACTAGGAGGCACTTGAGATCCAATTTCTTTTCCAGGAGGTAATTCTTCACACTAGGGCCAAACACTTCATTGAAACCACTCAACGAAATTTCCCTCGTGACCCATGCCTTACTATTAGATTTTCAAAACACACACAATTTACTCTTTCATAACATTGTTTTTCCTGAACACACTGGGATTTTCAGAATGGTACACTAGTAACGGCTCACTTTGAAATCCCCACTAGCATTAGCACAGAACATGAGCGTCCAGCCTGTCTTTCAAAGACTTGTGTCCTGGCAAGTCCCTTTTCCTCCTGAGTAATGTAGGTCCTCTTTGGCATTTTCTTCCAAAAGAGGCCTGTTTCGTCACAATTGAACACTTGTTCAGGTTTCAGTCCTTCAGCCTCTATGTACTCCTTGAATTCATGCACATATTTTTCAGCTCCTTTTTGGTCCGAACTGGCAGCCTCACCATGCCTTACGACACTGTGTATGCCACTACGGTTCTAAATCTCTCAAACCAACCTTTGCTGGCCTTAAATTCACTCACATCACCATAGTTGCAGGCAATTTCTTTACCAGATCGTCGTGCAACTGCCTAGCGTTTTCACAAATAAGCGACGTCATAAGACTATCTCCTGCTAATTGTTTCTCATTTATCCACACCAATATTAACTTCTCAACCTCTTAGAGTACTGGTGATCTCATTTTTGTCAGCATATTTACCCCTTTGCAACAACAGCATCCTTGATTTCCTTTTTCTTGGCCACGATGGAAGCTATGGTTGTATGGGGTTTGCTATATATCCCGGCCAGGTCGGCCATACGTATGCCACTTTCATATTGTTCAATGATGTTTTTCTTAAATTCAATCATATCTCTCACCTTCTTTACCAAAGGCTTGTCACTAGGAGCTTTCTTTGGAGCCATGGTAGCTTATTTAGTAGTTGCAAGTACTAAAATGAATGGAATACAGTGGACCCCCGGTTCGCGATGCTATCGGTATCCGATAAATCCGGTAACCGATGCATTATATCGCAGAAAATTTGCCTCGCTTCCCGATACAAAACCCGGTATGCGATGTGGTTCATACGAGACGTGTCCAGTGTGGCCTGAACTGCCCCGTGTGTGCCAGTGTTTACAAGCCAGCCAGTGTGCGCGCGCATCTAAGGATACATTCGGTACATTCCATATTATCCATATTATCACTGTTTTTGGTGCCTGTTTTTGCAAAATAAGTCACAATGGGCCCCAAGAAAGCTCCCAGTGCCAACCCTTCGAGACCAGGGTGCTAATGACTGTTGAAATGAAGAAAGAGTAATTGCAAAGTACGAAAGTGGAGTGCGTGTGTCGGAGCTGGTCAGGTTGTATAGTAAACCCCAATCAACCATCTCTACTATAGTGAGCAAGAAAACGGCAATCAAGGAAGCTGTTCTTGCAAAAGGTGCAACTGTGATTACGAAACAGCGACCGCAAGTGTTAGAAAATGTTGAGAGACTGTTATTGGTGTGGATAAATGAAAAACAGATAGCAGGAGATAGCATCTCTCAAGCAATCATTTGTGAAAAGGCCAGGCAGTTGCATGATGATTTGGTAAAAAAATTGCCTGCAACTAGTGGTAATGTGAGTGAATTTAAGGCCAGCAAAGGTTGGTTTGAAAGATTTAAGAATCGTAGTGGTATACATAGTGTGATAAGGCATGGTGAGGCTGCCAGTTCAGACCACAAAGCAGCTGAAAAAATATGTGCATGAATTCAAGGAGTACATAGAGGCTGAAGGATTGAAACTGAAACAAGTGTTTAATTGTGACGAAACAGGCCTGTTTTGGAAGAAATTACTAAGCAGGACCTACAGTACTCAGGAGGAAAAGGCACTCCCAGGACATAAGCCTATGAAAGACAGGCTTACTCTACTGATGTGTTCCAATGCTAGTGGTGATTGCAAAGTGAAGCCTTTATTGGTGTATCACTCAGAAAACTCCAGAGCGTTCAGGCAAAAGAATGTCCTCAAGGCTAATTTGTGTGTGCTGTGGAGGGCAAACAGTAAGGCATGGGTCACTAAGGACTTTTTCTATGACTGGTTACACCATGCATTTGCCCCCAGTGTGAAAAATTACCTAATTGAAAAGGAATTAGACCTTAAGTGCCTCCTGGTATTAGACAATGCCCCTGGGCATCCTACAGACTTGTCAGGAGCGACTTTGTGGGGACATGAGTTTCATTAATGTCAAGTTTTTGCCTCCTAATACCACTCCTCTCCTGCAGCCCATGCACCAGAGGTCATTTCCAACTTCAAGAAACTGTACACAAAAGCTATGTTTGAAAGGTGCTTTAAAGTGACCACAGAAAAATCAATTGACTCAAAAGGGGTTTTTGGAGGATCACTTTATATCCCCCCCCCCCCTTTTTTTTAAATTATAGGTAAGGTTTGGGGAGGGAGTGACAAAGGGACCTTAAAACCTCCCTGGAAAAGATTGGGGGCCAAAAGTGTAGAAAAAAGGGGTTTTCGAGGGTTTGAGGCAACCCGAGAAGCCTATCCCAGTTGGGAATCCTTGTGGCATTGGGGAAGCCCTTGGGGTTGGAGGTTAGTGGGGGGGATGTGGAAGAGTTGGTGGAGGAGGACAATGAAAAACTAACCCCTGATGAGCTGCTGATCAACTTTAACAGCAAAAAGGCAACACCTGAGGAAAATTTCTTTGAGGGGGGAGAGGAAAAAAATTTAAAAAGTTGCCCCCCCTTTATTTATTTTATTTATTTAGAAAATTTTTTGCTACATACAGAGGGAAAAAATAATTTCGGTAAGGCGCATGCCAAGCATTTATGAAAAAATTACGGGCTGGCTTAAATTAACTTAAAATTAACTAAGCAATGATAAATCGTGTAAAAATTTTGTAAAAGATAACTATAAAATACAAATGGTATTCAAAAAAGGTCATATGGGTTTCATGATTTGTGTTTTTTCAGTAGAATGGGTATTCTGTTGGAGTGTTTTTATTTTTAAAAAATAAAAAAAGGGTTGGTTTTTAAAATTTGTGTGATTAATTGTGGTAACATTTAGGATTTTTACAATTTTATATGGTTCAGTTATTCATTATTTATTTGGTTTTGACGTGAGTAAGTGAACTTGAGAGAGGACTTTATTATATAAAACAGGTTAGTGTTTCTTTATATTTACAGGTAATGAATTCCAGATTTTTTAGGGCCTTCTTTTGGTGCGCATTGAGTTTTTGCATAGCGTGCGATGGGCACGAGGAACATCAAAGAGTGATCTGTGCCTTGTATTATGGTCATGTGTTCTGTTGAGGTTGGCAAGGAGATGTTTGAGGGGGAGGTTAATTTCGAGGTTAGTGTTCTATGTATGTAATAAGTGCAATAATAAAGTATGGATGTTTTGTTATGGTGAGTAGGTTAGTGTTTTGAATATTGGTGGAGTGTGCTGCCTGTAGTGAGAATTTCGTTATCATTCTACTGCCAGCCTGTTGTTGGGTACTTAGTGGTCTGAGATGTGTTAGTTGTTGTTGTGCCCCCTGCAAAATTCATAGGTGAGATAGGGGTAAATAAAGGGAGTGCTAAGGGCCAGGAGGGCATGACTGTGGAACATAGTACCGTATCTTCGATAGTATCGCTACAGTCTCTGGAAATTTTCTTGAAATTTGTTGTATATGTGTATGAAATTTGAGTCTATTATCGAGGTTGGATCTAAGAAATTTTTCCTCTGTTAGCTTTGTGAATAGTGATCCATTTATCGTTATGTTAGAGGTACATCTGTAGCTCTGCACCAAACTTGAATGAAGTAGGTTTTGTCAATGTTTAGTGTAAGTTTGTTAGTCCTCATCCAGGGAGATTTTTCTGTAATTCGGTGGTTTACAGTATTGGCTAGCGTTGAACTGGGCTCGGGTGAGGAGAAGACATTATGTGGTGTCATCTGCAAAAAGTGTGGGTTTGAATAATTGCGAAAGCATTTGGTAGGTCATTTATGTATAGGGAGAAAGAGAGAGGGGCCAAGGGAACACTTCCCTGTGGGACACAACCTGTAATTGGTTGTGCGGAAGAGCCTGCCCCATTTGCATTACAATATTGGCTTCTGTTGCTGAGGTAAGACTTGAGGTAGTTGAGGCAGTTCCCTCTAATACAAATAGTGTGACAATTTTACGTGGAGGAAGTCATGGTCAACTGTATCAAAAGCTTTAGTAAGGTCAATGAGGATCCCCAGTGAGGGACATCTTTTTGCTCTATTGCAGTGTATATATGTATTCTAGCATGTTGTATAATAGCATCATTAGTATTTTTTATTAGGCCTGAATCCAAATTGGCAGGGGTTAGAATGTTATGGGAGATTGAGTTGGAGTAGATTCGTTTATGAAGATTTTGAGGAGGGTTGTAAATTGGATATTGGACTATAGTATTTCAACTCTGTTTGATTCTCCTCCTTTATGGATCGGGCTACTACTTCAAAAGATTAAGGAAATCTTGCAAAGTGGCTTGAAGTGCAAAAAAAAAAAAAAAAAAAACCTTCATGGATGAAAATCACCCTCAGAAAGCTATTGCAAGCCGTGCGGTGGATATTACATTGGGACAAAGTTGGGAAATCATTTAGGAAAGTCATAAAGGAGCGAGAGGTACAGGCCTCTATGGACAGATATCGTTGTTGCGACAGAGGTCCAGGACTCTCAACCTGGTCCTAGTGGCATTAAAAGAAGGAAGGGTAAGTAACCCCAGAAAAGGACTTGCTACCTCAAGTCTAATGGAGGGGGATTCCCTTCTAAATGCTAACACCATCCACACTCTCCCTCCTCCATCCCATCAATCATCACCGACTCATTAAAGGTAAGTGTCATTATTCTTTCATTTATTTGTTTATCTGTTATTTATTGTTATTGTTGTATTGTAATTACTATTCTATTGCTTTAAACTTAATATTTTCATGTGGTAAAAGTTATTTTTTTTCATACTTTTGGGTTGTCTTGCACGTGATTAAATTAATTTGATTTCCATTATTTCTTATGGGGGGAAATATTGATTTCGCTTTTCTGATATTTTTGGCGTACGATGAGATTCAGGAACGGATTATTTAGTATCGCGAACCGGGGGTCCACTGCATTATGAAATATTTCGTTATGAGCAAGTGAGGGGACCGTCCTCACTGGTAAAACAATGGCTCACTGGCGGGAAGGGGAGGCCGGGGCGACTCAGAGCGTGACGTATGCATCCCGGACGAAGACTATTCGCGAGTCTATCTAAGATTAGGAGCCAATGTTTTTACAAAACTATCGTTACAATTTCCCGAAGAATTACGATATCGAGCCCTACAATTATCGAGGGAACACTGTATAATTAAAATATGAAATAAACTTTTAACCTTTTCGGGGTTTCGGCAGTACTAGTTCGGCTTTATGCACCAGTGTTTTTGGACGTACTATGTACGCATAACTTTCTAGCACCTTCAAAACCTCGCGGGAAAAGGCTGTAGGCTAGGTGTGAGAGAATGGGTGTGTGTGGTCCAGCGTGCATGGTTGAAGAAAAAAAATCTGGGACCCAGTGGAGCATTGTGGGAACGCCATTTTGTTAGACCTTATTCACACATGCCTCGCCGGTAAGAAGCTCCTCACTCCTTGGCGAATTGGGACACTTTTGTTCCCCAGTGACAGTTTAATACAATGGAATGCCAGCGAAGATGAGTTTAAGGTTTTGGTGAGGTTGTGACCTGAAACTAAATGACCATAATATCGGTGATAGTGAGGAAAACCCAGACGACCTCAACCTTCCACTCTGGTCTGGGCCGTCTTGTTCAAGTTCAGTTGTACCAGAATCAAAGAGGAAAACTCCTATTTTCCAAATCCCAGACTCAGTTGTTGAGCATTGGTGATGAGAGTGATAGTGAATATGAACTACAGCTCTTGAAACCGTTCCTGTAGTGATAGTGAAGTGAATTCTCCAGTTGAAGCGTCAGTATATACGATGTGTATATGCGCTCTGCGGTAGTATGCCAGGTGCTATTCATTGGATGGCAAAGGTTACTTCTTGGAGTACAATCCCATGGCTGTACAACAGGAAACAGACAGTGAAACTGATGATGATAGTGTTGCAATTGGATTGGAAAATGTTGTATGGTTGGTGTAGTGGTGGTGTCGCAGCCATGAGGCACCAGCAGTGGGCCATGCTGCCACCCACGCCGCTGCCACCCACGCCGTTTGCCACCCATGCCACTGCACCACACCACTGCCTCAGCTGGTCTACAACAAAAGCCCACCATCAAAACACCCACCCACCACACCCAGCTCCAACAACCACAACCTCTACAACCACAACCACCTGTCAATGTCAGTACCCACTGGGTACTGGGAATAACCCATTCTAAACTTACAACTATGATTGCATTACACCCTCAATATGCACTCTCAGTGAGGACAAATGTGACATGCAGATGGGGGTTTGCTGATGGTTCGCAAGAGTTAATAAGTGGTACATAAAACTCTTTTTCCATCTTCTGGACCTTTCCATCCTCAATGCTTTTAATACGTATAAGATGCGGACCAGAAACAAAACCATTCTAGGCAAATTATGTTTGTCTGTCATCAGAAATAGTATTCAAGTACCAAGGAACAACACCTGCAATTAGATCACCCACTAAATTATCAAACAACCACCTTTCTCGTCTGAAACATGATGATCACTTCTATAAAACTGCTGCTACTGCTTCAAGGAAAAGGGCTCAGAAGAGGTGTACGTGTCTGTGCACATACAAAAATGCCCACAACAATGCAGAGACACTCATTTTATGTGTGAGGAGTTGTAAAACCTCCACTGTGCAATGGCACCATGTTTCAGTGCATGGACACCATGTTTCAAAGGACTTTCCCACAGGCTGCAGAACATCTAGAAACATTTCCCTGTGACTGTATATGTGTATATAAAAATATAGAAAAATAGTAATAAACAACATTTCATATTGTTTGTGTGTGTAAACCAAACAATATAAACAATATAAGGGGACAACAGTGTTTGTGGGTTATTGTGTAGTATATAAGTAGAGAAAAAACTTATAAAAACAGTGCTAATATGGTCTCACAGGCCATAAAAGTAACTTGAAAAAAAAAATTATAAAATAATTAGAAAATAGAACCTAAAAAAAACAAAAACAAATAAACCGGGTGATGGGCAGTCGGCGATGAGATACCATTACATGGGGCATTTTTGTCAACTTCACGCCTCATATCTCGGTAATATTGATGGTAAAAAATTTTTTGTTTAGCCCTATAATGTTTAGAAAAAAAAATATATTTTTTTTTTTTTAAATTTGGGGCAACCTGGACGAACAAGTTCTCTGAGAGGGCCTGCCGACCCTCAAAGGGTTTTAAAAACACTTGAAATTTTGGAGTTCAGACATAATGGGAGACATGTGCTTACGGATTCTCACGGAAAATATAAACAACTGGGTGGGCACAGTGCACGTATTTAGAAAGTCATGTGGGGGAGCGTATGAGAGTTTTGGTCACAATTTGATATGACCGTATTAGCTGAATGCCGTATAAAGCGAATGGCTATAAGCAAAAATGCATAAAACTAAAATTTGGCCATAAAGTGAAATGCCATAAAGCAAAACACCGTAAAGCGGGGCCTTACTGTATATAAATCTTACAAAAGAATTCTATTGGCCCAAAATTAAGCAGGGATTGTGAAGAATCATATCCGATGTGCTGAGGAATGTCAACAGTAGGGAAACCTGGACATTCCATTAAACCTCACCTCTCCAGCTATACCTGCTGATGGAGAACCTTTTGCAGGATAATATAGACTGTGTAGGTCCATTACATAAGTCAAGTCTGGAAATCAGTACTTATTTACCAAGTATGGATAGAGTAATAGATACCAAAAGCAATTCCCTGAAACAGTATTAATACTTAATAAAAGCCATTCTTTAAGGCTTTACCCAGATTTATTTCTTGTTTTGCATTCCTAAATCTATTCAAAGGGATCAAGGTTACTAACTTCACTGCCAAAGAATTTTAGAGAAGCACTTAAATAGGTCCAGGAATACATCACCAACTTATCCATGCCTATCATCCTCAGTCCCAGGCGCCTTGGAAAGTATTCATCAGATGTTAAAAAAACATGATGAGGACTTTTTGTATGTATTTTCCTACAGTCTGGGTGTGAATCACTACCTTTGTTGCTGTTTTCCAATAAGGGAAGAAAACTGTGCAGGAGTCTTACTGGTATAGTCTGTTTGAGCTGATCTTTGGGCTCAATGTACAGGGTCCTCTTGGGTGCTCAAAGAAGGATGGATGGGAGAAGATGTTAGCTCAAAACACTTCTACACCCATCTTCAAGGTTGCAGGTGGCTGGTCAGTAGCCAAGGTTAACCTAAGGCAGCTGAAAAACAAGATGAAACAGAGTATGACAGAAAGAATGTACAATTTTGCTCCTTCCATCCAGGAGACAAGGTGTTGGTGCGGACCTATACCTGGCCACACCTTGAAAGCTAGATTTATGGGACATATGCAAATTGTAATTATTATTTATGGATGTAAATTATGTGGTATCTCCCCTTGATAAGACCATCAAAAACTTAAAACTTAAAAAATTAATCAAATATAATCTTTTCATACACCCAGATACAGTCCCAGTAATGAAATCTGCTCTGGCTCTGAGGATGACTCTCGACTCCTTGCGCTCTATTTCTGAAATTAATGTCAACTTCCAAAACTCTGTCCTCCTCAAAGACCCTGCCTTTAATGACTGGGGCTATCTGAAATTCAAGTCAAATTTAACTGCGCTCCTACAGTCATACCTGATATTTTTTCGGACTGTGCCGAAAAATATGATATGTTAGGCTATCATGACGTAGATATGGGAAACTCTAATCCTATTAAACTCTACCTTCAGAGCTAATCTGAAAAACAGAAGCTTACTTCAGCAGGAGGGTAGAATTTTGTTAGAGCATGGTTAGTGGAGGACGTAATCTAGTCCAAGAGCTTCCACCGTGCATTCCTTGTTTAAAAGATGAATGGAGTTTTCGCATGTGTACCAGACTATCGTAAGGTTGAATGAGGGTCACAATTACAGATGCTTACCCTCTTCCTCGTCTGGATGACATAATCGACTTTGTGGATAAGGCGAAGGAAATCTCTGCCTCATAATTCCAGAAGGTCATATCAATACAGTAGGGCCCCACTTATATGGCAGGTTAGCAGGTTAGGTTACGGGGCTACCGCCGTAAGCGGAAATCGCTGGTAAAGTGGAACACCTTTTTTTTCCTTTATAAATGCATACAAAGTACTAGATAACAAGTTTACACAACTTATATATTAAGTTTATTTTGCCCTCCGTTTACACCAGGATAACAGCCTTTGAATTTCCTGGGTTGTAATAGTGGGAGAAGGGGGTTTCATCTTGATTTTGTTAATTTGATTGTTTTGTTTTTGGATATCTTTTTAGTTCCAAGAATTTGAGATTGAGTTTTTCCAGGTCTTTTACATCATCTTTGTGGTTTGTAGTTCTGTTTTCAAAATACAATATTTTTAGACTTCTTATGAGTCTGGTTAAGAGCTGACGAGTAATGGGTTTTGAACTGGTCTCTAGTATTTGGCCCATTTGTACTGTTTTTTCATTTTGGGCTTTGTGTTAATGGATTTAAGGTATGCTGGGTGTTAGCCTGGGGCTATTCTTTCTTATAGCTGTTGATTTTGGTATAGTTTTTTTTAGGGCAATGTTTGTTATAGAGGGTTAATGGGCTTTTTTAGAAAATTATTTATACATTCATTCATATATGTATAGTTTCGAGTTTATTTTGCCAGTCGATGTTATTCATAGTTGCTATAAAGTTATTTCCAGCTGTCTCGTTAAGAAGTCTGGAAGGTAACCCCTAGTAATGTTTCTTGGGGCCAAAATTACTAAGTTTAGTTATGAGAAAGGTGGGTAGTGATCTGTGGTGTTGTCTGTGATTATGCCTGATTTTAAAGGGGTATGGTGTTAGTCCAGATGTGGTCTATTAAGAGAAATTGTCTCGGGGATCTTGTAGGTTTAGATATTGTTGGTAGAAAACAGCAGTTGCTCATAGTGTTTGTGATTTTGGTCACTTGTTGGGCCTGGTCATGTAGTAGATTTGTTGAAATCTCCGTTAGCAGCAGTGTGGTCTTTGTTCATTATGTGCATCAGTTATCAAGTTTCTAATTTTTCATAGAGTGGTAAATGTTTGGACTGTGGTACTCTGTAGATGTTTATAACTGTGAGGGGTTTTGCAGGTCTTTTGATTTAAATTTAGCTATGATATATTCACCATGCTATCCTTGCTGGCAGATTTATAGATATCATTCATTACTCATCAAAAGACGTCTTCAATTAATGCAAGTGACAGTTATTAATAATTATTGCATGATTCATTGTTTTATGTGTCGGGAAATGTATATTTCATGTAAAAAAAATTATTTTGTTTAATATTTTGGGGTGTCTGGAATGGATTAATTGGATTTCATTATTTTTATGGGGAAATTAATTCAGATAACGAAAAAACGGGTTAAAGACAAGCTCTCTGGAATGGATTAATATCGTTCCGAGGGTCCACTGTATATTTAGGTACAGGGTACACTTTTTTTTTTTAAACAAGGCAGCCGTCTCCCACCGAGCAGGGTGACCCAACAAAGACAAGAAAATCCCAAAAGGGAATACTTTTTATCACATTCAACACTTTCACCACACTCACACATAATCACTGTTTTTGCAAGAGTGTGCTCAGAATACAACAGCTTAGAAGATATACAGTGGACCCGCACCCTTATGATGGATCGCATTACGTTTAAATCCACCAATACGATACATTTAAAAGCAAAAAATTTTGCCTTGCCTCGCTAAAAATCTCGGCATCATGTGATTTTCGTCCCGGTCCGGGGGACGCGTCCCCGTGTGGCCTGAGTGTGCCTCAGCTGCCCCATGGTTGCCAGTGTTTACAAGCCAGCCCAATGCCGGTCGCATCCATGCATACAATCGGTACATTTCATATTATCCACAGTGTTTTTAGTGATTGTTACCTGCAAAATAAGTCACCCATGGGCCCAAGAAAGCTTCTAGTGCCAACATGTGTGGTTAAAAAGGTTGAAAATTACTGTGGAAAATGTTAGAAATGAAGATAACTGCTAAGTACGAAAGTGGAGTGCGTGTCACGGAGCTGGCCATGGTTGTATACCAAAACCCCAATCAACCATTGCTACAATTGTGGCCACCGTCAGCTGCTGCTGCCACACCATCAGCTGATGCTGCACCACAACTCAGCAGCAGCTGCACCACAGTCAGCTGCTGCAGCACCACCATAGCTGCTGCTGCACACTGTCAGCTGTTGATGAAACCCCACGGTCAGCTGCTGCTGCACCAGGTCAGCTGCTGCTTGCACCACCATCAGACTGTTTCTGACCAACATGACTCATCCCAAACCTGTCCATCCAGCCTGAGTGCCTCAGCTGCCCGGCCCTAATTGTTTTACGAGCCGAGGGTGGCGGTTGCATGCATAAATTCGATACATTTTGTATTATTCCATTGATTATAGCTGCTTGTACTGCTAATAATCCACGATGGGCCCAAGAAAGCTTCTCTTGTGCCAACCCAGATGTAAATAGGCGTGAGAAAATATGTACTATCGTACCCGGTCAGCTGCTGCTTGCTGCACCACCGTAGCTGTTGTGCACCACAGCTGGCTGTTGCATGCCCCATGGTCAGCTGTTGCTGCACCATGGTCACGCTGTTGTTGCTGCACCATGGTCAAGCTGTTGTGCACCATAAGTCAGCTGTTTGTGCACCAGCTCAGCTGTTGCTGCCCAGTCAGCTTTGCTGAACCACGTCTGCTGCTGTGCCACACAGTCAGCTGCTGCTGCACACAGTCAGACTGCTGCTGCACCACATTTCAGCTGCTGCTGCCACAGTCAGCTGTGCTAACCCACCATCAGCTGTTGCTGCACCAAGGTCAGCTGTTGCTGCATCAAGTAGTGATGCTGAACCTGGTGAGCTGCTGTTGCACCACAGTCCAGCTGCTGCTGCACCACAGTCAGCTGATGCTACACACGTCATCTGTTGCTGTGCTTGCACCTATGGTCAGCTGTTGCTGCACTACGGTCAGCTGGTCCTAGTGAATTTTAAAAGGAGAAGTAACCCCGGGATAAAGACGTGCTACCTAAAAGTCGTATGGAAGGGCTTCCCCTTCTAAAACATTAACAAACTTCCACACCCTCCCCTCCTCCCATCCCAATCATTCCTCACCAGATCTCAATAAAGGTAAGTGTCAGTTTGCGTGTATTAACCCTTTCAGGTCCGTCCGTAGATTAGGCTTTACGTTCAGGGTCCAAACCGCTAGATCTATGCCAAAGTTCTAGCGCTGTCAAAATTTAGACGAGAAGCTGGTATAGGCCTACATCTTAAAGAGAATGGGTTCTGGGTGGTTAGTGTGCACACCATAGAAAAAAATCTGGACACACGCATGGCATTGTGGAACACGGGCAATGTAGCTTTGTTCTTTAGTGCCTGGCGGCAAGGGAAGCTCTCACTCCCCACTCACTCTCCAGTCAAATTCTGACTCTCTTCTTCACCACTTACAGTTCTAAGATGATGGAAGTGAGTTGAGAAGAAATTCTATGGTTTTGAACATATGGTACCTTGGTCATATGGTACAATGGTATCATTTGGTACAATGGTATCATAATGGTACAATGGCATCATATGGTTTACAATGGTATCATATGGTACAATGGTATTCATTTGGTACAATGGTATCATTATGTACAAATGGTATCATATGGTACAATGGTACATATGGTGCCTGCTCATATGTATCCTGTACTGGCATGAACCCTATACCACATTAGTTACAAATGTACCATATGGTACCTTGTTAACATATGATACCATGTACCATTGGCAAAAGGGTGTTGGTGGCATGGAGACACCAGCCAAGACTGAGTGAGTGGCGACACAAGCTAGCTTGACTCCGCGTTTCCAAGACAAAAGCACTCTGTCATCAACCTCAAGGAAACTTGTCAAGATCCTGTTACACTTGTAAAACATATAATAGAAACATTACTAATATACAAACATTTTTGCATATTTTTGTTGTAAAACAACTATTGTAAACAAAAATAATAATGAAAATATTAGTGTGTTTGTAATCACCTAGTTGGAGGTTGCGGGGGTCGAGTCATATGGTACAATGAACCATTTTGGTATCATTGTAGGATGGTACAATGTATCATATGTACCATGGCAAATATGGTAAACATTTATCATGGGTACCATTGTATCAAATGGTTGCCATTGGTACCTATGGTACCATTTCTAATTCATATGGTACCATTGTATCATGTGCCATTTTACCATATGTACAATTGCACCCTATGGTGCCCATTGTACCATATGGTACTATATGGATACCATAACCCAATCTAAAGAAATACTCCATTCGACTGAATCTGAATGTACAGCAATGCTCATGCAACCATATGACCTGTCTTTGTAATACTCATTTGTGCTTTATTGTTATCTGTTTACATAATGTTTTATCACTGATTACATCATTGCTTAGTTAATCTTAAGTTAATTTTAAGCCAGCCCGTAATGCTATGGCATACAAAGTGGCTTTGGCATGCTGCTCTTACCTGTATTTTTTTTGTACCTCTGTATGTATGCTCAAATTACTAAATAAATAAATAAATAATAAATACATTTGCTTAGTCAGTAATATCAGGTGCTAAAACAGGTGCTAATAAAGATGCTCTATCAGGTGCTAGTGTTATCTTTTTAAGTGTAGCTTATTATACTCTGTAACTCAGTCATTTTATTTTAATTAACCCTTTCAGGGTCCGTCCCGTAGATCTACGGCTTCACGTTGTCCAAACCATAGATCTACGCCAAAATTCTAGCGCCATCAAATTTAGCATGAAAACGCTCATAGGCCTACATGTGAGAGAACAGGTCTGCATGGTGGGTGTGCGCCATAAACAAAAAATCTAGGCGCCCGCATAGCATTGTGGGAACGCCGGCTCAGTTACCCTTGTTCACCATGCCTTGTCGCAAGGCAGCTCTCACTCAAGGAAAATTGGGACTCTCCTGTTCCTATCTGATAGTTCTGACAGTGATGGAAGTGGAAATGAAGACGAATTCTTTGGCTTTGATCAGTTAGTGACCGAAAGGAATGACCAGGATATCGATAATAGTGCAGAAAACCCTGACGATCCTCAACCTTCTACCTCTGGTGTGGGCACTAATCAGTCACGGTCGGTTGTACCTCAACGCAAGAGAAAACTATTATTTTTGCGTGGCCAGGCCTCTGACTTCAGTAATGATGATGATAGTGATGTGGATTGTGATTTTATTGCTCTTGACGATCATTCGAGTAGTGATAGTGAGGAATCATATTCACCAGTGAAGCATCGGTATGTACGCCGCCGCATGCGCTCGGGTAGTGTACCCTATGCCGTGCCCAGGGGACGGAGTACATCCCAGAGTACATTCCGTGGCCCTATGCCAGGTATAGATAGTGATAGTAAGGACGTGGCTACACTTGGGCATGGATAGACCACAGGCATCACTAGATGGTGGTAGTGGTGATGGTAGTGCCACGGCCATGCGTGACTCACCAGCCCAGGCTGGGACCCACGCTGCTGATTCCACAGTTTAAGGACAAAGCAGAGCGTCAGCCACCAGCCCACCACAACCACAACCACCCGCACAACCAGCCTATGATGTCCAGTATCCACCAGCAAACGTATCTGGGATTGGCAGCAAAATCCCAATTTTGTTCCCAAGCCCCACCACTTTGATGACTCTCAAAGTGGAATTCTACCAACTTGTCCCCTTGGAAACACTGCAAATGAACTGGAATTCTTTGAATTATTCTTTGACCAGCCCTTGATGGAAACTATTGTCAGGGAAAGTAATAAGTATTTTGAGTACACCATGGCAAAAACGATCATATCACCACAGTCAAGACTACACCGGTGGAAAGAGACGACTGTTGCAGAAATTTATTTGCTTTTTGCAATAATAATGTTTATGCCTCATGTCTATAAGCATAATATAAAAGCATACTGGTCCACAGATCGGCTAATTTCTACCCCGGTCTTCAGTGAAATCATCCCAGTGAACAGGTTTATCTTACTGTTACATATGTTGCACTTCTCTGACAAAACCAGGCCTGACAGAAGTGACAGGTTATACAAGATTAGAAATGTTTTTATGTATCTCAAACAAAAGTTCAGCATATACTTTTATCCATTCAAGAGTCTTGTAATTGACGAGTCTTTGATTTTGTTCAAAGGTAGGCTGTCATTCAAGCAGTATATACCGAGCAAGAGGAAACGCTTTGGTATAAAACTGTTTGTACTCTGTGACTGTGACAGTGGCCTGGTGTTGGATATTGTTGTATACACGGGAAGTAAAACACTGAAAGATACCAAGATGTTGTTGGGTATCTCAGGTGACGTAGTGAGAAGCATGATGGCACCTTATCTTGGTAAGGGGCATACATTATATACCGATAACTGGTACACAAGCCCATTACTCAGTGATTTCTTGCGAGTGAACAAGACAGATGTGTGTGGCACAGTGCGTTCTAATTGTAAACATATGCCAGGCTCAACGCAGGTGCTCGTGGTGATGACGTGCAGGTGTTTACTGCCAATGCATCATGGCATTACGGTGGCATGACAAACAAGATGTCACATTGTTGACAACCATTCACCGTAATGAAATGCAAGACAGTGGCAAAGTTGATCGAGTGACTAATGAACGTATTCAAAAACCAGTGACAGTGATTGATTATACACAAACATGCGCTTGGTTGACAAATGTGACTTGCAGATTGGCTTTGTTGATTGTGTTCGTAAAAGTTACAAGTGGTACATGAAACTTTTCTTCCATCTCATGGACATTTCGATGCTCAATGCATATAATATGTACCAAATGAAGACTGGCAACAGACCACCATATGGTGAATTTTGTTTGTTGTTTCAGACAACTCATAATGAAGTACCAGGTAACAACACTGCTATACAACAAGGTCCTCGAACTCCTCAGGATATACCCAAGCGTTTGAGGAGGGAAGGTGATCATTTCATAATACAGCTTCCTTCAACTCAGAAGAAATTTGCTCAGAAGAGATGCATCGTCTGTGCGCAAACAAAACGACGGCAACAAAGACGCAAAGACACTCGGTTTATGGGTGAGGAATGTAAGGTACCTCTGTGCATGGTGCCTTGTTTCAAGGAGTTCCACAAGCTCAGCAGTTCTAAAACCATGTCCAGTGATTGTAAATATGTAATATATGATAGAACATTAGTATTATACAAGATCTGTGCATGTTTAATTGTAATAAACAACAGTGGTAAACAATAATATGATAACTTTAGTGCAGTTATTGTGTTCAATACAGTGAGTTATATTATATATATATATATATATACAGTGGACCCCCGGTTAACGATTTTAATCCGTGCAAGAGGGCTCATCGTTATGCGAAATAATCGTTATGCGAATGAATTTTCCCCATAAGAAATAATGGAAATCAAATTAATCCGTTGCAAGACGCCCAAAAGTATGAAAAAAATTTTTTTTTACCACATGAAATGTTAATTTTAATACACACAAACTGAAAAAGGCATGCACAATTAAATGACACTTACTTTTATTGAAGATCTGGTGATGATTGATGGATGGGAGGAGGGGAGAGCATTATCTTCTTACTGTTTAGAAGGGGAATCCCCTTCCATTACGACTTGAGGTAGCAAGTCCTTTTCCGGGGTTACTTCCCTTCTTCTTTTAATGCCACTAGGACCAGCTTGAGAGTCACTGGACCTCTGTCGCACAACAAATCTGTCCATAGAGCTCTGTACCTCCCGTTCCTTTACGATTTGTCTAAAATGGGCCACAACATTGTCATTGAAATAGTCACCAGCACGGCTTGCAACAGCTGTGTCAGGGTGATTTTCATCTATAAAGGTTTGCAGTTCAACCCACTGTGCACACATTTCCTTAATCTTTGAAGTAGGCACAATGATTCCACAACTGGCATAGGCTTCTCAGGGTTAGCCCCAAACCCTTCAAAATCTTTCTTTTTTTCCATACTAATTCTCACCCTTTTTACCACAGGGTTGGCACTAGAAGCTTTCTTGGGGCCCATGGTCACTTATTTTCCAGAAACAGCACCGAAAACACTGTAATAATACGAAATATTCCGAGTGTATGCTTGGATGTTACCGCGGAGGCTGGCTGGTAAACAATGGGACGGGGCGGCACATGTGAGGCTGGCTGAGGGACATTGGACGCGTCTCGGAAAATCGGTATGCGGGATTTTTAATCGGTATGCGAGGCAAAATTTTGCGATAAAAGTAATCGTTATGCGGGAAAACGCTATGCGATGCATCGTATGCGGGGGTCCACTGTATGGGCAATAAGATCACAGTAAACAGGTGATTTCAAAATATGCAAAACAACCACTCTGAAAGAATAGAGAAATTCCAAGCGCTTTCGTGACTACTCACATTATCAAGGAACTATGAAAGTGATGCATCAAGGAAGCTATATAAGGGGTCGGCCAGCACCTCATTATCAGATCCCACAACGGTTAAACACGTGACACGCGGCGAGCCAACTTGGATAGGTCCTTTGCAAAACTACCCCCAAGCTATTTATTTGTCCAGTGTATTATTATACACTGGAGACAATAAATAGCTTGGGGGTGAGTTTTTGCAAAGGACCTATCCATAAGTTGGCTCGCCGCGCCGTCAGTGTTTAACCGTTGTGGGATCTGATAGTGAGGTGCTGGCGACCCCTTATATAGCTTCCTTGGATGCTTCACTTTCATAGTTCCTTGATAATGTGAGTAGTCACGAAAGCGCTGGAATTTCTCTATTCTTTCAGAGGGTTGTTTTGCATATACATGTTATATATGTATACATTATATACAGTATTGGTCTCTCAGGCCCCAAATGTTAGTAGGAAAAGAAAAAAATTGGAAAAGAAAAGAAAAATACAAAAAATGCTAAATAAAGTAATGCGCGTATGTGGAAATTGTCGATGTTGCCACCACCAGGTCATTTTGGACAAACTTCTCGGCACTGTATCTCAGTAAGTACTGATCAAAAAAAAAAAATTTTGTCTTATTACCTTCACAAAAATATGCTCTTTAATTCTGTAAGAAAAAATATTTTTTTTTTTTTTCAAAATTTCTTGGACACTGGATCACCACTTCAGATTTTGGCCTTGGACCCTGAAGGGGTTAATAGTCAGTCCATATACGTAGTACTAAATCTTTGATAGTAGTTGTTAAAATTGCTTTTCAATTCATTTTTTATACAGCTTATCCCTTAGTTACTTTCATTTGATACTTAGCTACATTCTCCATTACTCTTATGAATGCAAATACTGATCCTGATGTTAACCTCTTGTTAAACAGCACAAATAATCCTAACAACAATTGCCATTCCTACACTGCCAGTCAGGCAAAAGCTGTACAAGAACATAAGAAGAACATAACACTATTCAGTTACAATATTAAATCATTAACTCTTAATTAAAAGGTCCAAACGTATATATACGAGCACCCCGAATACGTATTTTGAAAAAAATCTTTTTTTTTTTTATAGAAAAAAGAGCACATTTTTTTAAGTGTTTTAGAATAAAAAAAAAATTAGGGTCAGTACTTTACAGAGATATGAGGCCAAGAAGTTGGCACTGGATGCTCATGTGACGGAAACATGGAGTCCTGGAGTCCTGCCACTTGCAGAAGTGTTGCCGATATACCTTTTCTTCTATTTTTCACATTATTTTATATAATTTTTATGTTCTGATAATTACAATTTATAGCAGTTCTTGTCATTTCAAAACCAATCTTTGTTCTGACACTAGTATTAGGTACTGAAATTGTACTCAAATTGTCACAAACACATTGACAGGTGGACATTTACACCTGCCTTGGTCATTTACTATTGTCTTGAAATATATACAAAGTACTTAACCCTAAACGGTACAAACGTATATATACGTTCTTACGCGTAGCGCCCCAAACATATATGTACGTTTTAATTTTCCTGCCTCCAAATTTGGCACGAATGCCCGAGATGCCTGGTCAGTATAGAATGGGTCTTAACACTCGGTGTGCACCATACTAAATAAATCTGGAACCACTTAGTACCTTGTGCTCTTTTTTATATAAAAAAAATATCTTTTTTTTGTCGAAATATTCGGGGCGCTGCGCAAGTGAACGTATATATACGTTTGGACCGTTTAACCCTTAAACAGTTCAAAGGTATATATAGTTCACTCGCACAGCGCCCGAATATTTTGAAAAAAAAAACTTTTTTTTTTTTTTAATAGAAAAAAGAACACATTTTTTGACATGTTTTAGAATAAAAAAAAATCAAGGTCAGTACTTACTGAGATATGAGGCGAAGAAGTTGGCACTGGATGCTCATGTGACAGCAAACATCAAGTCCTGCCGCTTACAGAAGTGTTGCCGTTATACCTTTTTTTCTATTTTTCATATTATTTTATGTAATTTTTATATTCTGATAATTATAATTTGTAGCAGTTCTTGGAGGAGGAGGAGGAGGAGGAGGAGGAGGGGAGAGGGAGGAGAGGGAGGAGAGGAGGAGAGGGAGGAGGGGGAGAATAATATGTAATAATAATAATAGGTAATAATAAGTTCCCTCGAAGCATGAAAAACAAAGTCCACCCCTGACAGTGACATGATAAGATGAGATAACAACTGATAAGAGCTGACGTTTGATGAGCATACATGAGGGTGGGAGAGGGTGCAGCTGATAAGAAAGATTAGAGGTGATATTTGATGAGCATCGCCCTCACTTGTTTTCGCTGATACACAAACATGTCTCTGTCTGTCTGTCTGTCTGTCAAGCTCCCTGTCTGTCTATCCGTCTAGATCTCTGTCTCAGAGAGAGCCACAGGACTGGTCATCACCTTTACTCACCTCTTCAAGCAGAGTAAAGCACTTTTCTGGATTTTTTGGGTTATCCTAGGTAATTTACATTATGTATACTTGTATTTATGTGTACCTGTGAGACAGAGATAGACAGATAGAAAGAGAGAGACATTGAAAGAGTTACAGAGATAGATAAAGACAGATAGACAGAGACACAGAAGAGACAGATAGACAGAGACACAGAAAGAGACAGATAGACAGAGACACAGAGACAGATAGACAGAGATAGATAGAGGAAGACAGACAGAGGAAGACGAGACAGACATAGAAATAGAGATAGACAGATAGAGGAAGACATAGACAGAGATAGAGATACAGAGATAGACATACAGACCCTAAACTTGGGGTTAACATCACTTTCCTCTTAAAAGTGTTAATATGACATTACATCAGTGAATCCTTGGTGTTTGCCGCACTGTTTGCTCTATCTTGCGCTCAGTTTAACTGGCTCTCCCACAAGGTAAATAAGTGGTCCCAGATTTTTTTAATACCATGCACACTGAGTGTTAGGACCCATTCTATGCTGACAAGGCATCTCAGGCCAATGGTGCCAAATTTGAAGGCAGGAAAAATAAAACGTGTATATATACGTTCGGGCACTGCGCATAAGAGTGTATATATACGTTTGGACCGCTTAAGGGTTAAGGGTTAAAAAACAGGTCAGGATACCTAAACGACTGCCAACAATCATGTATAAAAAAAGCAGCTCATGTGCTGTCCCCCATTATTGCAACACTATTTAACAAATCTGTTGAATCTTCTAAATTCCCATCCATACTCAAGAAAGCAGGGCTCACCAAGGAAAGGCAAGTTTGATATGGGTCTATAGTTTGTTCAATCAGTCGAATCACCTCCTTTGTGGATTGGGGTGACCCTTGCTGTCTTGAGTATAGATGGGAAGGTTGAGGATGCTACAGATTTGTTAACACATTGCTGAAATAATGGGTGACAGTTCAAGTGCAGCTTTTTTATATATGAATGGTGGCAAGTTATCTAGATCACCTGCTTTGTTCTTTAATGATTTAATGATGAGTGAGACTTCAGTGAATTAGTTGAAGCTAGAAATAGAGTATTTCATGGAATTTCGGTGTTGTACACAGGCATTGTTCAAGATATCGTTCCTACATTTATGCACGTAGGAATGATAACTTGAACAACGCCTGTGTACAACACCAAAATTCCACCAATCATCTCATGAAATTCGAGGACGCCCACTTAGTGATTAAAGAAAACTAATTTCCGCAGACACAAGTGCCTTGAATCAGCACTAATTGCTGTTTCTAATACAATTAAACAAAAAGGCAGCTTCACCATCTCTGAAGTCTTAGCAAGAATCCTCCTGAAAACAGTAAACCCTGCCATCACATAGTCTCTCCTGTTAATACTACACAAGCACATTACAGAGAATGAACATTGAAACAGGCCTTCTCTATCCAGCCTCCAATAGAAATATTTGTCTAAACCTATTTTTATGTTACCCAAGTAACAGCTTATATCCTTTTACTCATGTGCAAGTTATTGTTCTACCATATTGTATTACTACTACTTCTAAACTTATATCACTACTTCTACTACCACTAGTATTTGCACCTCACTCTGAGCCTATATATACCCTGTGTGTCTTTGTATTGTTTGTAACGGCTTGACAAAGCTCCTGGAGAGCGAAATGTTGCCACAATAAATGTCACATTAGTTGCACTTGTGTCCTTTTACTTTACATATTGTTGGTAATTCTACCAACATTATTACACTCTGGTACAGTGGACCCCCGGTTCGTGATATTAATCTGTTCCTGAGAGCTCGTAGTAAACCAAAATTATCGGAAAGCGAATCAATTTTCCCCATAAGAAATAATGGAAATCAAATTAATCCGTGCAAGACACCCAAAAGTATGAAAAAAAAAAAACTTTTACCACATGAAATATTAAGTTTAATGCAATAGAATAATTACAATAACAACAATAACAATAGAATAATTGACACTTACCTTTAATGAAGATCTGTAATGATTGATGGGATGGGAGGAGGGAGAGAATGTGGAACCTATTGTTTAGAAGGGGAATTCCCCTCCATTAGGACTTGAGGTAGCTTTTCCTTCTGAGTAACGTAGGTCCTGCTTGGCAATTTCTTCCAAAACAGGCCTGTTTCGTCACAATTAAACACTTGTTCAGGTTTCAATCCTTCAGCCTCTATGTACTCCTTGAATTCATGCACATATTTTTCAGCCGCTTTGTGGTCTGAACTGGCAGCCTCACCATGCCTAATCACACTATGTATGCTACTACGATTCTTAAATCTTTCAAACCAACCTTTGCTGGCCTTAAATTCACTCATATCACCACTAGTTGCAGGCAATTTCTTTACCAAATCGTCATGCAACTGCCTAGCCTTTTCACAAATGATCACTTGAGAGATGCTATCTCCTGCTATCTGTTTTTCATTTATCCACACCAATAACTGTCTCTCAACATTTTCTAACACTTTCAGTCGCTGTTTCGTAATCACAGTTGCACCTTTTGCAAGAACAGCTTCCTTGATTGCCACTTTCCTGCTCACTATAGTAGAGATAGTTGATTGGGGTTTACTATACAACCTGACCAACTCCAAACACACGCACTCCACTTTCGTACTTTGCAATTATCTCTTTCTTCATTTCAATAGTCATTAGCACCTTGGTCTCGAAGGGTTGGCACTAGAAGCTTTCTTGGGGCCCATGGTGACTTATTTTGCAGAAACAAGCACCAAAAACAGTGATAATATGAATATGGATTGTACCGAATGTATCCTTAGAAGCGTGCACACTGGCTGGCTTGTAAAACAGGGTTTAACACAGGGAAGTTCAGGCCACACGTGGACACGTCTCATATGAATTGCATTGCATACCGTGTTTTGTAAAGGGAACCGAGGCAAATTTTTGGCGATTTTAATGCATCGATTACTGGATTTATCGGATACCGATAGCATCGCAAACTGGGGGTCCAGTGTATGTTGTTATGGCAGTGTGCAGACTTGGGGACCCAGCCCTCGAGTACCTTCCAGATACATATTATCATGTACCCCTCTCCTCCTCCGCTCCAATGAATACATGTTCAAGACTTGCAGGCGTTCCCAGTAGTTTAGGTGCTTTAGAGGCTCAATGTGAGCTGTAAACGATCTCTGTATTTGTTCCAGCTCAGATATTTCTCTTGCCTTAAACGGGGCCGTCAGCACTGAGCAATTATTCTAAGTGAGGGAGCACAAGCGATTTGAAGAGTGTCACCATCAGCATTATTTTCCATGTTTTGAAAGTTCTCAATACCGACCCGTCATCTTCTGGCTGTCGTGATCTTTGTCTTGTTATGGTCTTTAAAAGAAAGGTCCGCTGACATAATTATTCCTAGGTCTTTACGTGTTCCTTACCTTCTATCTGGTGACCCTCTTGAGTTTTGTATACAGTGCTCCTTTTGAGTTCTTCACTCTTTCCATATCTAAGCAGCTGGAATCTTATCATCATTGAATGTCATGTTGTTCTCCACTGCCCACTGGAAAACCCCTATTTATGTCTTCCTGTACTTTTTCAGTGTCCTCTACCGTACTGACTTTCATGCTTATTTTAGTGTCATCTGCAAATGATGATACAAAAGTGTGCCGGGTGCTTTTGTCTATGTCTGCTATGAGGATGAGAAACAGCAGAGGTGCCAGGACAGCCCCTTTGGGGGGCACTGAGCTTTTGACCTCGCTGATGTCGGATCTTGCCCTGTTCACTACTACTTTTTGTATTCTGTGTGTTAGGAAACCGAAAATCCATCTGCCTACCTTCCCCGTAATGCCCATGGCCTTCGTTTTGTGTACTATCATTCCATGATCGCATTTGTCAAACGCCTTTGCAAAATTTTGTGTAAATCACATCTGCGTTTTGGTCATCTTCCAATGCCTCCGTAATTCTGTCCCTAATGGTTCAGCATCTGTGACAGACATGATTGTCCTGCTCTAAAACCATGCGTGGTTCGGGTTATGTTGGTCGTGCTGGTCCATGAATTTGTAATCTGCCATCTCATCACTCTTTCGAAGATTTTTATGATGTGAGAGGTTAGGGCTACTGGTCTGTAATTTTTAACAAGAGCTCTGCTACCTCCCTTATGCAAAGAAGCACTCTTTAGCCTCCGGTATTTCACCTAAATCTAAACTCTTTCTCCAAAGAGTACTGAGGGCTCATGCTAGTGGTACTTTGTTGTTCAAGGTATTTGTAAAAATCAGCTACTGGAGGGTCAGTTGCTTGGATGAGGTTTATGTTGAAATCTCCTGCTAGTATCAGATGGTGTTTACTCAGCTCTGACTCAATTATCATGTTTCTAAGGTTGCTGCTAAAAGTGTAAGTATTTGAGTGTGGTAGTATCAGATGGTTAGGTAAGACACACATGCAACAGTTAGGTATCTTTATTTCGAAACGTTTCGCCTACACAGTAGGCTTCTTCAGTGTAGGCGAAACGTTTCGAAATAAAGATACCTAAACTGTTGCATATGTGTCTTACCTAACAATCTGTCGGTATTTTATACCATTTCAATGTTCAGTATCAGATGGTGTTTTACTCAGCTCTGACTCAATTATCATGTTTCTAAGGTTACTGCTAAAAGTGTAAGTATTTGAGTGTGGTAGTCTGTAGACTGCATCAAAATGTTATAGGTTTCTTAAGTGTTCTTGATGTGAATTTAGGTATTATATATTCTCCGTTTTCGTCCCGTACATTAGTTGATCTCATACATTCTAGTTCATCAGAGTAATAGATGGCATGCCTCCTCCTGATTGGTCAGGCTTGCAGTTATGTATGGCTGTGTAACCAGGTATGGTAAATATGTCTGTCAAATCTTGTCTGAGCCAGTTTTATTTATTTATTAATTTGAACATGATACAGTGAAGTACAAAGGAATACAGTTATTACAGTGCAACATGCCAAAGCCCTTGTATGCAGAGCATTATGTGCAGGCTTAAAATTAACTTAAGATTAACTAAGCAATGATATATTCAGTGGTAAAAACATTACTGTAAACAGATAACAATTTAGCACAAATGAGTATAACAAAGACAGGTCATATGGTCATTTACTGTGTTGCTGAGCATTCAGTAGAATGGAGTATTCTGTTAGGTAATGTATTAAAAAAATAAAGTTTGATTGGGTCACAGGTTAGACATTTATGAGATACAATAATGAGAAACATTTATGAGATACAATTTATGAGATACAATTATTCAGTATTTATTTAGTTGTGGATGAGTAAGTGATTTTTGAGAAGAGACTTGAATTTATAAACAGACAGTGTTTCTTTTATATTCACAGGTAATGAATTCCAGATTTTAGGGCCTTTTATGTGCATTGAGTTTTTGCATAGCGTGAGATGGACTCGAGGGAAAAAAGAG
>NC_069429.1:21343399-21538877 GCF_026875155.1 Cherax quadricarinatus
TAGGGGAAACAAGTGTAAGACATGGTGAGGTAGCCAGTTCAGACAAACGGGCAGCTGAGAAGTTTGTACAGGAGTTTAAGGGGTACATAGACAGTGAAGAATTCAAACCTGAACAAGTGTTTAATTGTGACTAAACAGGCTTGTTTTGGAAGAAAATGCCAAAAAGGACCTTCATCACACAGGAGGAAAAGGCACTGCCAGCAGGGCCGGATTACCGCATAGGCAAACTAGGCATTTGCCTAGGGCCCCGCGCATTTGGGGGCCCCGCAGTCCAAGGGGTTCAGGGGCTCATCCAAGACTGCGCACATGGTGCAAGTGCAAAGGGGTCCCTACCTAAAAAGTTCAAGTGTTTGAAGAGTAAAATTGATTTTTAAAAATTAATCAAAACAAAAATAAATAATGAAATAAAATAAAATAAAAATATATAAACCTAACCATAGATGGCAACACTCAACACGCCTTTGTTTACATCGGAACAGCTCTGTTTTCCCGCTAATGGGTGAGTATGGGAGATTCCTCTCCAATTTTCTGTAGTAATTATTCGTTATCTAGACTTGTACTGTGACAAATTAACTGAAGTGTTGTTGATAGACATTGATGTGCATGGATGTTTGTTTTGCCTCTAAATGTTAAGGGAGGTACCTGATAGGGTTACTTGACCAGTAAAGATACATGGACCAGTAAAGACGCATTTTTGGTAAAAATACTATAAAGAAAAACCTAAAAATGCAAACTGACTTCCGTTTGTAGGTTTTAAAAGCACTTTGTCCTGTCTTTAACCCTTTGACTGTCGCAACCCCCAATCCTGAGGTGTCTCCTGGTGTCGCAAAATTAAAAAAAAAAAAAAAAATATTTTTTCTTACGAAATGATAGAGAATATTTTCCCGATTGTAATGACACCAAAAAAACGAAATTTGATGGAAAACTGACGGAATTATGCTCTCGCGAAGTTAGCGACCTCGGCACTGTTTAGATATCGGCGATTTCGCCCACTTTGAGCCCTATTTTTGGCTAATTCCATTGTTCCAGTCGCCCAAACTCATAGCTATTTCTTTAGAACTCCATTTTTTCTATCGATTGAGTACAAGAAACTGCCCATTTACCGATTTCAACTACCTAATAATGTGGTCAGAAATTTGCAATTTGGCCAATTTCACAAAAACTAAAAAATATGACAATTTCAAAATAAGGTCCAGAATGAACAATGCAGACATTCCTGGCTCTAAAATAATATTTTCTTTGCTCATCAGTCATGTCTCCAGGCCCCTCTGATATTACTCTTGCTTTCTTATTTTGAATTTTTATTCAAACAAAAATAGAAGACTTACTATTATGCAGACTATTGCAATACTGTAATAATGTATAAATAACATCAACCATTCTGACTGCATATTAGAATGGCTAGTTCGACATTTATTGGACAATGGCATCATTATGTTTACTTTTTGAACATTAGCAAAAATCAAAACATTTCCCTACTTTGAGCTCCATTTCTAGGTTCTTTTTATAGATAAAATCAAATCAAAATCACCTCTATTTCTATAATATGTTTTCCATTCTATCAAATGAGACCAAGAAAATGAGAATACAACCATAAATACTATACGAAAATAGACCACAAAGTCGGCATTTTAATTAAAAAAAAAAACGGTCTGAGTTTTTTTTTTCTCATTATGCACTGCGTGCTCCAGGATTTTTTTTATATGGTGCACACTGACCACACAGACCCATTCTCTCACGTGTGGGCCTACCAGCTTTCTCCTGCTTGATTTGAAGCCGCTAGAATTTATGAGTATATATACGTCAAACACGGTACCTCGTAAGACGTATATATATGGCCGCGACAGTCAAAGGGTTAAGTTTTTATCATTTCAATAACAGATCTCAATTGATTGATGTTCTACATTACTTCCGTCGCAAATGCTAAGTTTTCAAGTTGCGACGGAAGTGATGTAGAACATCAATTAATTTACTACATATTTCCCCAGAAACACATAAGCCACATCAGAAAATCGTTGGTTGGGTGAAACTGAAAATTGTCCCTGCATTCTTTAATTCTCATGTCCTTATCTATGGTGGTATGCCATATATCATGCAAAACATAATGATTAGTTTAGTTATGAAAATGGTAATATAAATACCATTGTGCATTGTTCTTGGACTCAGTATGATTTCTGTTTAAGTAAATTGGAGATCAAGGAGGATGAATTAGTAAAATATTCGTAGCCCAAATCACTAACCTAATCTATGGTAAAAGTTCTGTATATGACTCCTTTCTGGTAACGTTTTGAATTTTTAGATGCACAGCCAGAGGAAAGGGGGCTACAAGGGCCATATCACCCCAATTGACAGAAAAAAAAATTAATAATAATTAAAAAATTAATAATAATTGATAATTAAAAATTTGTATTTGCATGATTACAGACAGTGATACATCCTCATTATGGCATCTCGTGAACGTGATGTTGGACGTTCTTATGCGAGTGGGTCACAGAAAAGAAAGAAAATTCAAGAAGAACAGAAAAAGAAAGATGTAGGAAGCTGCGGAAAGATCATAGACATGCTCACGAAAACAGTTTCTGATGTTACCAGTACAGTTGAATCTGCAGATACGTCAGATCATACAGGAAGCCCTCCCTCCATTATTTCTCAGCCAGCATCTACTTCTTTTGTGTCTCCTCTCAATGTCTCAACAGACATTTCGTCCACAAGATTTGTCTTAAAAGATCCTGCCTCATGGCCAAATGTAATCCCAGATTCTCTACGTAATGCTTTCATTGCAGAAAACTTCAGTCAAACTCTGAATATTGACTTTAGGAAATCAGCAAGGATTTATGATGATGGAAGTCGTCGTTGTTTAAAGTCATCTATGTTTTATAGGAAGCTTGCAAATTCAGAAACTGTGAAAAGATCATGGATGGTATACTCTGAAAGCTCAGGAAAAGTGTACTGTTCAGCATAAGAACATCAGAACATAAGAAAGGAGGAACACTGCAGGAGGCCTGCTGGCCCATACTAGGCAGGTCCTTTACAATTCAACCCACTAACAAAACATTTGCCCAACCCAATTTTCAATGCCACCCAAGAAATATGCTCTGATGTGAAAGTCCCACTCAAATCCAACCCCTCCCACTCATGTACTTATCCAACCTAGATTTGAAACTACCCAAAGTCCCAGCCTCAATAACCCAACTAGGTAGACTGTTCCACTCATCAACTACCATATTTCCAAACCAATACTTTCCTATGTCCTTTCTAAATCTAAACTTATCTAATTTAAATCATTACTGCGGGTTCTCTCTTGGAGAGACATCCTCAAGACCTTATTAATATCCCTTTATTAATACCTATCTTCCACTTATACACTTCGATCAGGTCTCCCCTCATTCTTCGTTCTAACAAGTGAATGTAACTTAAGAGTCTTCAATCTTTCTTCATAAGGAAGATTTCTAATGCTATGTATTAATTCAGTCATCCTACGCTGAATGTTTTCTAACGAATTTATGTCCATTTTGTAATACGGAGACCAGAGCTGAGCTGCATAATCTAGGTGAGGCCTTACTAATGATGTATAAAGCTGCAGTATGACCTCTGGACTTCTGTTGCTTACACTTCTTGATATAAATCCCAGTAATCTATTTGCCTTATTACGTACGCTTAGGCATTGTTGTCTTGGTTTAAGGTTGCTGCTCACCATAACCCCCAAGTCCTTTTCGCAATCTGTATGGCTAAGTTCTACATCATTTAACTTATAAGTACTAGGGTTATGGGCACTCCCAAGCTTCAGAACCTTGCATTTATCTACATTGAACTGCATCTGCCACTTTTCTGACCAAGAATAGAGTTTGTTTAAATCCTCCTGAAGTTCCATAACATCTACGTTTGAATCAATTATCCTACCTATCTTTGTGTCATCAGCGAATTTGCTCATATCACTAGTAATTCCCTCATCAAGATCATTGATATATATTATAAACAACAATGGGCCCAAGACTGATCCCTGTGGAACGCCACTTGTTACAGATCCCCACTCGGATTAAACCCCATTTATGGACACTCTCTGCTTCCTGTCAGTGAGCCATGACTCGATCCACGAGAGCACTTTTCCCCCTATTTTCTACCAAAGAAAATACCTTCACACAGGGGTTCAATGACTGGAAAAATTCCAAGCGTTTCGAGGAACATGAAAACAGCACCACTCACAGGAGCTGCATTTTAGCCAGTGTATTTCGTGCACAGAAAAAAGGCTTGTTGGATTCTCATTTGGGAAAATCAAACTGAAAAAAGCGTGCACTTATTGGAGAAAAGTTCTGGAAAGAGTTGTTGCTGTTGTAAAATTCTTAGCCGTAAGAGGACTTGCTTTCCGTGGAGAAAATGAGGTTTTTGGTTCGGAAAACAATGGCAATTTCCTAGGGATCATAGAACTGTTAGCACAATTCGATCCATTCTTAGCAAATCATGTGTCACGCCTTGGGAATGCAGGAAGAGGCACTGTATCTTACATGTCATCTACTATATGCAATGAATTTATTGAACTGATGACTAAGAAGGTCCCCAGTAACATCATAGCAGCTGTGAAAACTGCAAAATACTTTGCAATAAGTGTAGATTCAACACCAGATATTTCACATACAGATCAATTGACATTCATTGTTCGCTTTGTCGACTCCAGTGGTAAGCCTGTAGAGTGCTTTATAAAATTCATTCCTCTTTCAGGCCATGATGGAGAAACAATGATGAATGTAGTACTGGATACTCTGCTTGAACATGATCTCTCTATTATGGATTGCCGTGGCCAGAGCTACGACAATGCAAGTAACATGTCGGGTAAATATAATGGATTGCAAGCCCCTATCAAGCAAATCAACCCACTTGCTGAATATGTGCCCTGCTCAGCACATTCTCTTAATCTTGTTGGGTCATGTGCTGTGGAGTGTTGTGTCGCTGCAGTTTCATTTTTTGAACTTTTACAAGCACTCTTTAATTTTTTCTCTGCTTCAACGCATCGGTGGAGTATACTCAAGTCAACCATTCATGGAGATGTCATCAAATCATTATCAACAACAAGGTGGTCAGCGCAGCATGATGCAACACATGCTTTGAAAGACAGCTTTGCTGAAATACGTTCTGCTTTGATCCAAATAGCAGAGGATGAAGACCAGACAGCAACTACAAGAAGCAAGCAGCCAGCTTAGCATCAAAATTGGAAGATTTTGAATTGGCCTTACTCTGTGTGCTTTGGGACTGTATACTGGAACGGTTAAATGTCACGAACAAGACACTTCGGAAAATTGAAATTGAAATGGCTACTTGTGCTAACCTCTATGCAGGCTTAGTGGAATTTGTAAGCTCACTTCGCAGTGATGAAGCTTTTGAAATGTTTGAAGAGAAAGCCAAACTGCTGGTGAAAGACTACAGTTACCGAGCTGATCATCAGCGGTCAAGGAAGAGGAAACGCAATTTTGAAGAGCCAGACAATGAAATTGTGTTGCTACCAAGGCAGAAATGTAAGACAGCTACATACTTCGTCATTCTGGATTCACTGATTACAGAATTGGTGAAAAGAAAAGAAATCTACCAGAATCTCAATGACAAGTTTGGTTTTTCTGTTCAAAATTACTACTATGCCAGATGCAGAATTGAGAGAAGCTGCATTAAAGTTGCAACAACACCTTTCAGCAGATGTTCAGGACCACATTTGTTGAAGAAATAGTTCACTTTTCTGAGTATATGAATCAGATTAAAGCTTCACCTGAAAAATGTGCACCCTCAGCTACTTTGAAACATTTAAGAAATGTAGGTATCTCAGAAACCTTCCCTAATGTTGACATAGTGTAATGCCTTTACCTAACACTTCCAGCTACTAACTGTGAAGGAGAACGTTCATTTTCTGTTTTGAAAAGAGTGAAAAACCAGCTCCGTTCAACAATGAGCCAAGACAAATTGTGTAACCTAGCCTTGTTGACCATTGAGTCTGATCTAACAAGAAATATTGATTTTCATAATATAATTGATGATTTTGCCAATATGAAATCCAGAAAAAAGTTTATTTAAGAAGTGCCTGTGAATATAAACAATTCTTTACTTTCTTGAGTTTATATGATTTGATAGTCTTGTGCATGATGCAATGATAACAATAATGGTCCAGTGATTTATAAAGGGAATAAATAGTGCTGTAGTGGTTATGCTGACTATAATAGGTACATGATGTTACTACTTTAATAGCCTAATCTAGTAATACTATGCTGTCTTGAGTTTATTCTCTTTAAAATAAACTGAGCTGCATAATCTAGGTGAGGCCTTACTAATGATGTATAAAGCTGCAGTATGACTTCTGGACTTCTGTTGCTTACACTTCTTGATATAAATCCCAAATAATCTATTTGCCTTATTACATATGCTTAGGCATTGCTGTCTTGGTTTAAGGTTGCTGCTTACCATAACCCCCAAGTCCTTTTCGCAATCTGTATGGCTAAGTTCTACTTTATTTAACGTGTAAGTGCTAGGGTTATGGACACTCCCGAGCTTCAGAACCTTGCATTTATCTACATTGAACTGCATCTGCCACTTTTCTGATCAAGAATAGAGTTTGTCTAAATCTTTCTGAAGTTCCCTAACATCTACGTTTGAATCAATTATCCTACCTATCTTTGTGTCATTGGTGAATTTGCTCATATCACTAGTAATTCCTTCATCAAGATCATTGATATATATTATAAACAACAACGGGCCCAAGACTGATCCCTGTGGAATGCCACTTGTTACTGATCCCCACTCGGATTTAACCCCATTTATGGACACACTCTGCTTCCTGTCTGTGAGCCATGATTCGATCCATGAAAGCACCCTTCCCCCAATGCCATGAGCTGCCACTTTCTTTAACAGTCTTTGGTGCGGAACTCTATCAAAAGCCTTACTAAAATCTAAGTAAATAATATCAAATTCTTTATCATGGTCAACAGCCTCAAAAGCTTTACTGAAGAAAGTTAATAAATTAGTTAGACAAGACCGGCCTCTTGTGAATCCATGCTGAGTATCATTAATCAAGCTATGCTTATCAAGATGGCTTCTTATAATCTCAGCTATAATTGACTAGTAATTTGCCTACATTTGAGGTCAGGCTTATTGGGCGGTAATTTGACGGTAACGACTTGTCCCCTGTTTTAAAAATAGGAACTACATTAGCCATCTTCCACATATCAGACACTACACCTGTTTGAAGAGATAAAAATATTAGTTAATGGTTCACAGAGTTCCATTTTGCATTCCTTAAGAACCCTTGAAAAAACCTCATCAGGACCCGGTGACTTATTTTGCTTCAGTCGGTCTATCTGCTTCACAACCATTTCACTAGTGACTGTGATGTTACATAATTTATCCTCTTCTGGCCCAACACCACTCCTCTCCTCCAGCCCATGGAGCAGCAGGTCATTTCTAACTTCAAAAAACTACACAAAAGCAGTGTTTGAAAAGTGCTTTGAAGTGGCCACAGACACTAAGTTGACCCTAAGAGAGTTCTGGAGGAATCACTTCAACATCTACAACTCCATAAGCCTTATAGGTAAGGCTTGGGAGGGAGTGACTTCCAGGACTTTGAACTCTGCTTGGAGACAATTGTGGCCAGATTGTGTCCAAAAGAGGGATTTTGAAGGGTTTGAGGCTGACCCTGACCCAGCTGACCCTCTGTCTGTTGTGGACTCTATTGTGGCATTGGGGAACACCCTGGGGTTGGAGGTGAGTGGTGAGGATGTGGAAGAGTTGGTGGAGGACCACAGGGAAGAGCTAACCACTGAAGAGCTGCAAGAGCTTCATCTGGAGCAGTATCAGACCACAGCTGAGGAACTTGCTTCAGAGGAGGAGGAAGAGAGAGTGGATGAGGTGCCTTCTTCAAAGATTAAGGAGATTTGTGCCAAGTGGAATGATGTCCAAATGTTTGTGCAGAAGTACCACCCTGAGCAAGCTGAAACAAGCCATCTTTGCAACAAGTTCAGTGACAGAACCATGTCCCATTTTAGGGAAATGTTATAGAGGCACCAGAAACAGAGGACTGTGGACAGTTATTTTGTGAGACAGGGGTCCAGTGACTCTCAAGCTGGTCCTAGTGCCATTAAAAAACAGAGAAGGGAAGTAACCCCAGAGAGGGCTTTACCTGAAGTCCTCATGGAGGGGGATTCTCCTTCCCAACTCCCTCTCTCCTCCCTATCTTCCAGATGCCATCACCAATCTTCAATAAAGGTAAGTAAAAATGTTATTTTATGTGGCTCGTACGTTGGTTTGCGTGCAGCCAGCAGTAACAGCCTGGTTGATCAGGCTCTGATCCACCAGTAGGCCTGGTCACAGACTGGGCCGCAGGGGCGTTGACTCCCGGAACTCTCTCCAGGTAAACTCCAGGTAATACATAATTAAAAACCATAGTATTTGTTGTAAGACTGTAATTAATCTCTATAAAATGTATTTTTGTGTGAATATTTTTGGGTTTCTGGAACGGATTAATTGTATTTCCATTATTTCTTATGGGAAATATTGCTTCGAATTTCAGACTTTTCGAAATTAGAACTAGCTCCTGGAACAGATTAAGTTCGATTTCTGAGGTTCCACTGTATATAATACGTATTTATGTTCTGATAATTAACCCTTTCAGGGTTGATCCCGTACTAGTACGCATAAATTCTAGCGCCTTCAAATCTAGCGAGAGAAAGCTGGTAGGCCTACATATGATTGAATGGGTCTATGTGGTCAGTGTGTGCAGTGTGAAAAAAATCCTGCAGCACACAGCGCATAATGAGGAAAAAACTCTGACCGTGTTTTTGGTTTAACCCTTAAACGGTCCAAACATAGATCTACGTTTGTGCGCATAGCGCTCCGACCTTAATTTTCTCCATTAGAAACAATGTAAAAAAAAAGTAGATCTACGTTTGGAGCGCTACGCATGCAAACGTAGATCTACGTTTGGACAGTTTAACCCTTAAATGGTCCAAACAGATCGACGTTCAAATTCGTAGTGCTACAAAAGTAGATCTACTTTTTTTTACATATTTTCAAATATAACAAAAAAAATGTAGATAAAAGTTTTTTTACACGTTTTCAAGTGTAAAACAAAAAGGAAGATCTACATTTTTTTTACATACTTTCAGATGTTGAAAAAACGTATATATTCATTTGGACCATTTAAGGGTTAAGGGTTAAAACAGCGAGTTTGCAGTGTATTTTCATATGCTATTTATGGTTGTATTCTAATTTTCCTGGTCTCATTTTATAGAATGGGAGACATATTACTGAAATTGAGCTTAAAGTAGCAGAAATGTTCGATTTTTGCCAAAGTTCAAAAGTAAACAAATCATGCTGTGCGTCCAATACATGTCAACTGGTGAGTCTGATATTCTTTCACAAGTGCACTGATATTATTTATACCATTTCTACACTAATGCAGTAGTCTGCATAACAGTAAATCTTCTATTTTTTGTGAGAATAAAAATTCAAAGTGGAAAGCAAAAGAAATGTAACAGAGGTCTGGGGACGTGACTAATGAACAGAGGAAATGTTATTTTAGTGCCAGGAATGTCTTTCTTGTTTATTCTGGACCTTATTTGGAAATTGGCATCTTTTGAAATTTGTGTGAAATTGGCAAAATTGCTAATTTCTGACCACTTTATTGGATAGTTGAAATAGGTAAATGGGTGGTTTCTTGTACTCATTCGTTAGAAAAAAATGGAGTTCTAGCATAATAGTTATGATTTTTGTCAACTGGTACATTGGAATTGGCTGAAAATAGGGCTCAAAGTGGGCGAAATCGCCGATGCGTAAACATCGTCGAGATCACTAACTTCACGAGAGCATAATTCCGTAAGTTTTCCATGAAATTTCATACTTTTGGTGTCATTATGATCGGGAAAAGATTCTCTATCATTTCATAAGCAAAAAGTATTTTTTTTTTTTTTCAAAAAATTTTCGACCCTGAGAACAAGTTTAGGAGGGGGCCTGCCGACCCTGAAAGGGTTAAAATATAAAGTGCAGTGGACTCTGGACTAATGAACGCATTGCATAACGTTAAATCCCCAACGAAGCATTTGAGCATAAAAATTTTTGGCCTGGCTAACAATAAAAAACTCGCCCAACGTGATTCGTCCGGTACGCGTCCACGTGTGGCCTGAGCACACCTCAGCTGCCCCGTGTGTGCCAGTGTTTATAAGCCAGCCAGTGCGGTTGGTTCTACGCATACATTCGGTACATTGCATATTATCATAGTGTTTTTAGTGCTTGTGACTGCAAAATAAGTCGCTATGGGCCCCAAGAAAGCTTCTAGTGCCAACCCTGTGGTAAAAAGGGTGAGAATTAGTATGGAAATGAAGAAAGATAATTGCAAAGTACGAAAGTGGATGGCGTGTCTCGGAGCTGGCCAGGTTGTATACCAAACCCCAGTCAACCATCGCTACTAAATTGGCCAACAAAACGGCAATCAAGGAAGCTGTTCTTGAGAAAGGTTCAAGTTTGTTTTCAAAACAGATCGCAAGTACTCGAAGATGTTGAGAGACTGTTATTGGTGTGGATAAATGAAAAGCAGCAGGAGATAGCATCTCTCAAGCGATCATATGTGAAAAGGCTAGGAAGTTGCATGATGATTTAATTTAAAAAATGCCTGCAACTAGTGGTGATGTGAGTGAATTTAGGGCCAGCAAAGGTTGGTTTGAGAGATTTAAGAATCGTAGTGACATACATAGTGTGATAAGGCATGGTGAGGCTGTCAGTTTGGACCAAAAAGTGACTGCAAAATATGTGCAGGAATTCAGGGAGTACTTAGAGGCTGAAGGATTGAAACCCCAAGAAGTGTTTAATTGACAAAACAGGCCTGTTTTGGAAGAAGATGCCAAACAGGACCTACATTACTCAGGAGGAAAAGGCACTCCCAGGACATAAGCCTATGAAAGACAGGCTTACTCTTTTGTTGTGTGGTAATGCTAGTGGTGATTGCAAAGTGAAGCCTTTATTGGTGTATCACTCTGAAACTCCCAGTGTGTTCAGGAAAAACAATGTCCTCAAGGCTAATTTGTGTGTGATGTGGAGGGCAAACAGTAAGGCATGAGTCACTAGGGACTTTTTCTATGAATGGTTTCACCATGTGTTTGCCCCCACTGTGAAAAATTACCTCCTGGAAAATAAATTGGACCTTAAGTTCCTCCTGGTATTAGACAGTGCTCCTGGTCATCTTTCAGCCTTGGCAGAGTGAATTTCTGGGGACATAAGCTATATCAAAGTGAAGTTTTTGCCTCCTAATACCACTCCTCTCCTGCAGCGCATGGACCAGTAGGTCATTTCAAACTTCAAGAAACTCTACACAGAAGCTATGTTTCAAAAGTGCTTTGAAGTGACCTCAGACACTCAGTTGACCCATAGAGAGTTTTGGAAAGGTCACTTTAGTATCCTCAGTTGTGTAAACCATATAGGTAAGGCTTGGGAGGGAGTGACTAAGAGGACCTTGAACTCTGCTTAGAGGACATCGTGGCCAGAATATGTACAAGAGAGGGATTTTGAAGGGTTTGGGGCTAACCCTGAGAAGCCTATGCCAGTTGTGGAATCTATTGTGGCATTAGGGAAGTCCTTGGGGTTGGAGGTTAGTGGGGAGGATGTGGAAGAGTTGGTGGAGGAGGACAATGAAGAACTAACCACTGATGAGCTGCAAGAGCATCTGCAACAGCAAGAGGCCAGACCTGAGGAAACTGCTTCAGAGGAGGGGAGAGAGAAATTGAAGAAGTTGCCTACTTCAAAGATTAAGGAAATGTGTGCAAAGTGGGTTGAACTGTAAACCTTTATGGATGAAAATCACCCTAATACAGCCATTGCAAGCCGTGCTGGTGACTATTACAGTGATAATGTTGTGGCCCATTTTAGGCAAATCTTAAAGGAACATGAAGTACAGAGCTCTGTGGACAGATTTGTTGTGCGACAGAGGTCTAGTGACTCTCAAGCTGGTCCTAGTGTCATTAAAAGAAGAAGGAAGTAACCCCAGAAAAGGACTTTGCTACCTCAAGTCTTCATGGAAGGGATTACCCTTCCAAACAATAACTTCCACCATCTCCCCTCCTCCCCCATCCCATCAATCATCACCAGATCTTCAATAAAGGTGAGTGCATGCATTCTACAGCTATAATACTATTCAAATCAACTCGAATGTATCAATAAATCTATGCACAAGGGACGAATATGGAGAATATATAAATAGCCAAATTTAATAAAAAACCTGCAAAAACCCCTCACAGTTATAAAACATCTACAGAGTACCACAGTCAAACATCACTTAGTGAAAAACTAGGAAACATGATTACTGATGCACACATGAATAAGAGACCACCTACTACTAACAGGAGATTTCATCATAAACATACTACACGACCAGGACCCACAAGTAATCCGAATTCACAAACACAATGAGTAACTGCCTGTTGCTACCAGCAATATCTAAACCTACAAGAATCTTCGAGACAAGCATCTCCTTAATAGACCACATCTGGACAAACACCATATTCCCTTTAAAATCAGGCATAATCACACGACAACACTACAGACCACTACCCAACCTTTCTCATTACTAATCTGGGCAAACTCGCCTTAAGACATTACTAAATGTAACCTTCAGACTACATAACAGACAGCAGTTAACAACTTTAATACAGGCTATGAATAACATTCGATTGGCAAAATGAGCTCGAAACATATACAGATAGAATGAATGTATAAATAATTTTCTAAAAAAAAGCCCAATGCCTCTAAACAGACATTGCCCCAGAAAAACTAAAAAGATTCACAGCAAAGAGACTAAATAATCCCTGGCTAACACCAAGCATCCTCAAATCCATTAACACAAAGCACAAATATGAAAAGCAGTATAGAATGGGTCAAATAACTAGAGAACATCAAAAAGTTACTAGTCAGCACTTACCAGCCTGATAAGGTCAAAAAAAATTGTATTACCTGGAGTTACCTGGAGAAGAGTTCCGGGGGTCAACGCCCCGCGCGCCTGGTCTGTGACCAGGCCTCCTGTGGATCAGAGCCTGATCAACAGCTGTTGCTGCTGCTGCAACAAACCAACGTAACGAGCCACAGCCCGGCTGATCAGGAAACTGACTTTAGGTGTTGTCCAGTGCCAGCTTGAAGACTGCCAGGTCTGTTGGTAATCCCCCTTATGTGTGCTGGGAGGCAGTTGAACAGTCCGGGCCCCTACACTTATTGTATGGTCTCTTAACGTGCTAGTGACACCCCTGCTTTTCATTGGGGGATGGTGCATCGTCTGCCAAGTCTTTTGCTTTCGTATGTGAGTGATTTTTCGTGTGCAAGTTCGGTTACTAGTCCCTCTAGGATTTTCCAGGTGTATATAATCATGTATCTTAGGAAAATAGATTACATAACATCAAAAGTGATATTAAAAAAACCTGGAAAACTCTATCTGAAATTCTTGGAACTAAAAAGTTATCCAAAAAACAAAGCAATCAAACTAACAAAATCAGATGAACCCTTACTCCAACCGAAACAGCAAACAGACTTAATGTTTTCTTCTCCACCATAGGAAAAAATATAGTCAAACAAAATACCAAGCACAAACACCCGTCCATCAGACTACCTCATAGGTACCTACCCAAATGCAGTATTCCTAACTCCAACCAACCCCATTGAAGTTACGCTCATCATAAACACCCTTAAAACCAAGGCAGGAGACATAAACAACTTGCCTGCTTTTATGTACAAAAAAGCTTCTCAAGCATTGTCCACCAATTATTGCAATGCTCTTTAACAAATCCATTGAATCATCTACCTTCCCAACAATCCTCAAAATAGCGAGATCACTCCGATCCACAAAGGAGGTGACCAAGCTGACTTGAAATAACTATAGACCAATCTAACTTACCACTGCTCTCTAAAATCTTTGAAAAATTAATTCAATGACGGATCTATTCCTACCTTGTTTCACACAACATATTAAACCCTTGTCGGTTTGGATTCAGGAATAATAAAAGCACAAATGATGCTATCATACACATGCTAGAACTAATATAACCGCACTTGAAAAGAAAGAAGTCCCGCTGGGCATTTTCACGATTTACGTAAAGCTTTCGATACAGTCGACCATAGAACTGCTGTACTCCAAATTAATGCACTATTGTATCAGAGGCCACTCCCTCAACTACTAAAGTCATACCTTAGTAACAGAACTCAATATGTGTATGCAAATAATGCAAACTCTTCACCCAACCAATCACAGTAGGAGTCCAACAAGGAAGTGTCCTTGGACCACTCCTCTTTCTCATCTACATCAATGATCTACCGAATGCATCACAGCTACTCAAACCCATATTATTTGCAGATGACACTACATATGTCTTTTCCCACCCAAACACAGGCATATTAGCAAACACAGTCAATGCTGAATTACAGAAAAATATCTGCGTGGATGACGACTAACAAACTTACCCTAAATACTGATAAAACCTATTTCATTCAGTTTGGAAACAAAGCTGCAAATGATCCAATTAACATAATGCTAAATGGATCATCAGTCACAAGACTCACAGAGGGAAAATTCCTAGGTATCCACCTTGACAATAGCCTTAAGTTCCGGATACACATACAACAAATCACCAAGAAAATAGATAACAAAAAGGCACAATACCGTGACTGGAACGATACACAAATAACCCGCACATAAAAGAGAGAAGCTTACGACGACGTTTCGGTCCGACTTGGACCATTGACAAAGTCACACTAACAGAGGTGGAGCAGGACGGCTATATATAGGCAGAAAAGGTGGAGGTAGTAGTAGTAGTAGTAGTAGTAGTACAAGAATTGTATATAATACCGACAGGATGAAATTAAGACACATGCACAACACCCGGGCATCCCCATCGTAGACGTTTCGCCATCCAGCCAGCCACTGAATGGCGAAACGTCCACAACAAAGACAACCTGATGCCGCACATGTGTCTCAATTTCATCAGTAGTTGTAGTAGAAGAAGAAGAGGTAGTAGTAGTGGTAGTGGTAGAAGTGGGAAATAAGGATGGCAAGCCAGTCAAATACAAAGGAAGGGAGCACTGCAGAGAGCTAGATACCCACAGAGGAGAGCAAGCGCACAGGGGTGCGTGAAAGGGAAGGGGTGAAATAAAATAAATGAAAAAGGAACAAAAAACACGAGACAGGGGGAGAGAAAGGCAACCCAGAGGAGAAAAGGAGAGAGGAAAGGGGAAGAGGAAGAAGACAAAGAAAAAGAAAAAATGAGGATTCAGGTTAAGTTCACGGGTGTTCTGAAGTTTGGAGCTTTTTTACAATGTAGTGAAGAGGAAGGCATTACAGAGACGAAGCCAGGGCAAAGGTTATACAAGGAAAGTTGTGTATTAGAGAGGATTCAACTAGATGGCGACTGTTCGAGTTGGAAGTAAGGAAAGACAGTTTTAGCAGAAGACCAGTCAATAGGATGGCTATATCTCTGACGTGACAGAGAAGAGCATTGTTGGTGTCGGCAAGCCTAACACTATTTTTGTGCTCCCTAAGTCTGTCAGAAAGAGATCGACCAGTTTCTTCCCGAAGTATTGAAGAGGACAGGAGGAGCAAGAAATAGACTAGACACCAGGAACATCTGTAGAAGGAGGAGAGGTATGAACGAGATTAGTGCGAAGAGTGTTAGTCTGGCGGAAGGTAAGCTTGATGTCTAAGGGACGGAGAGAATTGTTGAGATTAGAAAGACCGGAAATGTAGGGAAGGCAGAGGATAGAAGAGTTCCCATGAGTAGAGAGTTTGGGAGAGAAGAAATTGCATTTAGCACGTGAGAGGGCAGAGTCTATGAAATGGGAAGGGTAGCCAAGACGGGAGAACGAATCCATTTACCGTAAACCTATGCACAGTGGCATGTACATTCACTACTTTTCCTATCATGCTTCCCCTGTCAAGAAAAGTGTTCTTATCTCCCTCTTTCTCTGTGCCCTCCGCATCTGTGATCCTCAGCTCCTTCCAGCAGAAATTTCCACTCTTCATAATTCGTTCTCCCATCTTGGCTACCCTTCCCATTTCATTGACTCTGCCCTCTCACGTGCTAAACGCAATTTCTTCTCTCCCAAACCCCTCTACTCATGGAAACTCTTCTATCCTCTGCCTTTCCCCACATTTCCGGTCTTTCTAATTTAACAATTCTCTCCGTCCCTTAGACATCAAGCTTACCTTCCCCCAGACTAACACTCTTCGCACTAATCTCGTTCATACCTCTCCTCCCTCTACAGATATTCCTGGTGTCTACTCTATTTCTTACTCCTCCCGTCCTCTTCAATACTTCGGAGAAACTGGTCGATCTCTTTCTGCAGACTAGGGAGCACAAAAATGTGTTAGGCTTGCAGACACTAACAATGCTCTTTTCGTCACTCAGAGTCATAGCCACCCTTTTTGAGGGCTTTGTAAAAGTCTTCCCTACTTAAACTCGAACATTGCCGTCTAGTTAAATCCTCTCAATACACAACTTTCCTTGTATAAAACCTTTGCCCGGGCTTCGTCTCGTAGATGCCTTCCTCTCCCACACATTGTAAAATGCTCCAAACTCAGAACACCCATGATTTAAACCCAAAACCTCTTTTTTTCTTTTTCTTTTCTTCTTCCTTTTCCCCCTTTCTCCTCCTTTTCTCCTCGGGGGTTGTCTTTCTCTCTCCTTCCCTGTGTTTCTGTTCCTTTTTCATTTTTTTTTTATTTCACCACCCCCTTTCACGCACCTCTGTCGCTTGTCTCCTCTGTGGGTATCAGCTCTCTTGCAGTGCCCCCTTTCCCTTTGTATTTGACTGGCTCTCATCCTTATTCCCACTTCACCACTACCACTCTACACCTCTTCTTCTTCTACTACAACACTGATGAAATTGAGACACATTGGGGGGGCGTCGGGTTTGCTTTGTTGGGACTTTCCCATCCATGGCTGCGGGATGGCGAAACGTCTACGGGGGGATGCTCGGGTTTTGTGCATAGTCTTAATTTCATCCTGTCGTATTAATACAAACTTGACTACAAACTACCTCCACCTCTTCCTCCTATATTGCCGTCCTGCTCCACCTCTGTTATGTGACTTTGTCAGTGGTCCAAGTCGGACCGAAACGTCCCGTAAGCTTCTCTCTTTTATTGGGGTTATTTGTCCCAAGAAAATCTCCAAGAGGGAGGCATACTACAAAGAAAAGGGTTACATTTTCCCCACAATCAGCTTCCTGGCCTTACCATTAAAATCGTATACCCTTATCTTACATATGGAATTTGTGCATGGGGGTCAAGAACATCCAGTCACCTAAAACCCCCAAAACCCAGCAAAAAGGGAAACAGAAAAGGATAACAAATTCCCCCTCCCGCCCCTACCCACCAATTTTTAGAAGTCTGAATCTGCTCACCATTTAAAAAATCCCTTTTTTCATGTGCCTAATAAACACAAACAATACACCAAATATAAACCCCCCACTCAAACTTCTCGCCCAAACCCAACCCGGAACATGACCACAAAACAAGACAAATCTTTTTTGATTACCTCGTGCCCTATCGACTGTGTAAAAACTCTATCACAAAAAGGGCCCCAAAATATGGGAAATTTTTACCAAAGATATTAAAGTAACCCCCGTTTTTAAAATCAATTTAAGACTCTTTTCCAAAAACCCCCTTAAACCCCCCCAGACAAAAAGTAAATCCTTTACACACTTTTCCCACCTAGTACCCCCATCATAACGAAACAATCACATTTAACCTTTTACCCTTGTTGACGAAATTTTTGAATCTTGCTACACAAAATGCTTTTGAATAAAATAATTTTTTGTATTAAAAAATTTTTGTTTATTTAAATTAATTTTCTACGTGCAACTATGAAAAATTACTACCTACTGTACAACTAAGATATACTCTTTAGTATTCCCTTTTAAAAAGTCCAAACAAACGTTTACCGCGATGGCCCCCCAAACGTATATATCGTTTTCTTTTTTTTTTTTACATTTTTCAACATTGCCACAAAAGCCTGAGTCACCCAAATGAGGAAAATGGGTGTGTCACCACTGTGTTGCAATTAAAAAAAATTGGGGATACTGGGACCATATGCTCTTTTTTTTTTTTTAAAAGAAAAATTTTTTTTTCCTCAAAAATTTGGGGCCTTGCGATGAACGTAATAAATTTTTTGGACCATTTAAGGGGTTAAATAACTTGGTAAACCAAAAATGTTAAGTGGCCCATAATGCCTGGCATAATGGAGGACTCTTTTGCATTGCAAAACCCCCCCATGTAAAAACAAAATCTCAATGTCTGTTTTTCAAAAAAATAAAAAAAAAAAATAAAAAAAATAAATAAATAATTCTTTATTTTGTACAGTAGAATTTTGCATGTCTTTTTCTTTTTGTTTTAGGAAAAGTATATTTCATTGGTAATTTTTTTTTTTTTATACTTTGGGGGGTCAAAAACGGATTAATTTGTTTCCTTTATTTCGGTGGGGAAAAATAATTCAGTTACGTAATTTCGTCTAACGATGAGCCCCCTCAGGAAAGGGTTAATATTGTTTGCTGAGGGCCCCTGTAATTTTTGTGATTTCATAGCCAATCTTTGTTCTGACACTAACATTGGTATGAAAATTGTACTCAGATAGTCAAAACACTGAAGGGGAACATTTTCACCTGTCTTGGTCATTTACCATTTTCTAGAAATACATACAAAGTATTTATAGGTACCAGTAGTGCTTTAGACATGCTGGAGTATTTGAGGTTGTCAGTCCCTCAGCCTGGAGAAGTTCAGTTCCATAGTCAGGAACTAGATAGTTCCTGACTATGGAACTGAACTTCTCCAGGCTGAGGGACTGACAACCTCAAATTCTACGACTTCAAGGGTGATGGACTGATTTACATCGTCTTCACATGCTGGAGTATATATGAAACTTCTTGAAGCATGGTATAAGACTGAGTGTCACTAAACTGCTGACAGTGCAACATTGGTTTGACACTTGATGATCATGCATTGCTGCAGGGAACCCCTGGCTTTGTTCGTTTTCATGTTACCCACAATATGTCTGTCTGTCTGTCTAGCTCCATCTGCTTATCTGTCTGCCTGTGTGTGTCGTCTTTCTGTCTGCCGTATCTGCTTCTCTCTCTGTCTCAGAGAGTGGCCCATGAACAACAGTTATTACTCACGATACAGTCACATCTGATACCTGATCAAGTGAACGTGTGTATTACTTACCATCGTGCTTATTATGCCTTATATCTACAAGCACAGTGTATAGCACTGGATTTTTTGGGTTATCCTAGGTATTTATACTATGTATGAAAACTGTACTTATGTGTACCTGTGAGAAAGAAGACAGAGTCAGACAGAGTCAGAGACAGAGACAGAGACAGACAGAGATAGACGACAGATACATATAGAGAGACAGCCAAAGTCAGCCGGCCTGATGAATATGTATTACACATGTTCCAGAATTGTTCCTCTTTACTTAGGGCATAGGTATAGGACATCCTGGCAGGATGACACTACCAGTAGTATAAAAAATGAAAAGATGTTGCACAAATGTTGCGCAGGGTTATTATCGAGATTTTGATATTTCTTCGATCATCTTGTGGCCACATCCATCTCAGAGCCACTAAACATTGGATCATCATCACTTTCCTCTTAAAAGGGGAGTGTTAATACGACATGACATCAGTGTATCCCTGGTGTTTGCCACACTATTTGCTCTAGCTGGCACTCAGTTGAATTGGTGCTCCCACAAGCTAATAAATGGTCCAGATTTTTTAATACTGCATACACTGAGTGTTAAGACCCATTCTATACTGACCAGGCATCTCAGGCTAATTGTGCCAAATTTGGAGGCCGTTTGGAGTGCTAGCGGTACTAACGTACATCTACGTTTGGACAGTTAATGTTGGTATGAATTACCGACTAAGTAAAGTAAAAGGACACAAGTGCAACTAATGTCACATTGGTTGCACTTGTGTCCTTTTACTTTACATATTATTATTTTTAATTATATTATTATTATTATTATTATTATATTATTATTATTAATATTAATATTATTATTATTATTATTCTTGCATATTTCACCTTGCATTTTGTATATATGCTTGAGCAGTAGTCAAAAGACTACAGAAGGACATAAGATGTCCTGAGCTAAGCAAGATGTTGCAGTAATAATTAGTATTTACAAAGCAAATGATTCAGTGGTTCATGCCCTATGAATAATACTTTTGGTAACCCTACACCTTCTAATTCCCCATGCTCAAAATTCTCTGCATAATGTTCACACCACACATTGCCCTCAGACATCACTGCCTTCACCTTCCTTCTTGCTATGACATTTATAACTCCTATTTTGCACACACATATTTTTAATTTATCTCTTCAAACAGGTGTAGTGTCTGATATGTGGAAGATGGCTAATGTGGTTCCTATTTTTAAAACAGGGGACAAGTCGTTACCGTCAAATTACCGCCCAATAAGCCTGACCTCAACTGTAGGCAAATTACTAGAGTCAATTATAGCTGAGATTATAAGAAGCCATCTCGAAAAGCATAGCTTGATTAATGATACTCAGCATGGATTCCAAAAGAGGCCAGTCTTGTCTAACTAATTTTTTAAACTTTCTTCAGTAAAGCTTTTGAGGCTGTTGACCACGATAAAGAGTTTGATATTTTTTACTTAGATTTAGTAACGCTTTTGATAGAGTTCCGCACCAAAGTCTGTTAAAGAAAGTGGCAGCTCATGGCATTGGGAAAAAGTGCTCTCATGGATTCGAGTCAGGGCTCACAGACGGGAAGCAGAGAGTGTCCATAAATGGGGTTAAATCCGAGTGGGATCTGTAACAAGTGGCGTTCCACAGGGATCATTTCTTGGGCCCGTTGTTTGTTTATAATATATATAAATGACCTTGATGAGGGAATTACTAGTGATATGAGCAAATTCGCCGATGACAAAAAGATAGTAGGATAATTGATTCAAACGTAGACATTAGGAACTTCGGGAGGATTTAAACAAACTATATTCTTGGTCAGAAAGTGGCAGATGCAGTTCAATGTAAGATAAATGAAAGGGTTTTTGAAGCTCGGGAGTGTCCATAACCCTAGCACTTATAAGTTAAATGAGTAGAACTTAGCCATACAGATTGCGAAAAGGAATTTGGGGGGTTTATGGTGAGCAGCAACCTTAAACCAAGACAGCAATGCCTAAGCGTACTAATAAGGCAAATAGATACTGGGATTTATATCAAGAAGTGTAAGCAACAGAAATCCAGAGGTCATACTGCAGCTTTATACATCATTAGAAGGCCCACCTAGATTATGCAGTCAATTCTGGTCTCCAATTACAGAATGGACATAAATTCATTAGAAAACATTCAGCGTAGGATGACTAAATTAATACATAGCATTTTGAAATCTTCCTTTTGAAAAAAGATTGCAGACTCTTAAATTACATTCGCTTGTTAGACGAAGAATGAGGGGAGACCTGATTGAAGTGTATAAGTGGGGAAAATAGGGATTAATAAAGGGGATATTAATAAGGTCTTGAGGATATCCCCTCCAAGAGAGAACCCGCAGTAATGGATTTAAATTAGATAAGATTAGATTTAGAAAGGACATAGGAAAGTATTGGTTTGGAAATAGGGTAGTTGATGAGTGAACAGTCTACCTAGTTGGGTGATTGAGGCTAGGACTTTGGGTAGTTTTTAAATTTAGGTTGGATAAGGGACATGAGTGGGAGGGGTTGGATTTGAGTGGGACTTGCACATCAGAGCTTATTTCTTGGTAGCATAGAAAATTGGGTTGGGCAAATTTTTTTTTTTAGCGGGATGAATTGTAAAGGGACCTGCCTAGTATGGGCCAACAGGCCTCCTGCAGTGTTCCTCCTTTCTTATTTTCTTATAACAATGTTGGTACCACTATATTTTTGGTACATTAATCTTTTGACCTCCTTTGATAATTAATTTTTTTTTTGTTGTCAGAGATGCCTTAACGTACCCCCCCACCTTTTTTCCCCTACATCATTTTCTGTGGTTCATTTCACTATTCTCAGACCCATCTTTTTGATAAGTTCACTCACAAATGTCTAAACACATTTACTTTCTCTATACCCCTCGCCCCAGTCTGATATCCAATCTTTCATTGTTAATCGTATTAACTTACTCCTTCCTGCATTCACTTGTAATAATAATAATACAGGTGCACATCCCTTTATCCAAAACCCAAGGGGGCCTGTATTGTTTCGAATTTCCCGACTTTTTCGAATTTCAGAATGATTCTGAATGCCACCATGTGGCGACGTGACCCAGCATGGAGATGACTGACGCCCACACTCCACGAAAAAGCTCGGTTTTCGGAACCTTTTGAATTTCAGAATTTCGGATAAAGGGATGTGGACCTTAAATTAATAAAATAGTAAATTAACAATAGTAATAAATAAAATAAAATAATAAAATAAAAATAATGTAAATTACAATTTTTTTAGTTTTCACTACATGTAGTTTACAGACTTCTTTTAACAGGGGTTGCAATTTACGCATACGAAAATTGGTATGAGTTTTTCTACATTTGTGGTAAATTTGTAGCATTAACGTGGGGTAACCCAAAAGATATTTAAGTATTTAAAATCTTTAGGCCAAAACCCTACCTACAATTATTGCATTTTGTTACTCAATTATTTTAATAAAATTATAAGTTAGAAAATTTAATGTGCCTTATTTTTTTTATAAACTTCATTGGGATGTCCCTTCAAAAAGGAGCAGTATCATTAAAAAATGAAAAAAAAGAAAGTGGATTCCTTTGGCAAAGAAAAAAATTTTGGACAAATCAAATCGGGGCTAGATGCTGAGCTTGCTCGCCAGTACCAAGTCATCACACACAATTGTCAATATAGGAAGTCGGAAGAAGCAATTAAATTTAAAAATTTGTAGGGCAGGTAACCCATCATACCCGCAAGATATTACAGCAGGCCCCCTAAGAAAAGTAAAGGGAAACATTGTTTTTCATATATGTTTTCTGATATCTGTAAAATTGTTTTCTAAATAACTAAAACATAATACACAAGCATTTTAAAATTTACAAAATTGTTTATGTCTAAACCTATTTTTTTTTACTTTGGTTACAATAGTTTCTTCTTTTTATAATCCTTTCAGTAGGAAAAGTGAAATTATTATAAAACACTGTCTTGCCAGAAGGGGTGCTGTAACTACATTTTTAAAAACGCAACTTTAACCCCCCTCCTTCTGATGCAGACACTGTACCCCCATCCCCCAGGACTAAATTTCGGCCTGCCTTTCCCCTGAAACCCTTCAAAATTTATTTGCCCCCACTCCAACACACTCAAGTTTTAAAAACCATTTTTTTTCCATTCACTCCTATCAAACACGCTCAGCAGCCTTTGGAATCCAAGCCCCTCGCCAAAAAGGAGGTTTTGGGGCGAGGGGCTTGGGACTTCCAGAGGTTGCGGACGTGTTTGATGGGATAATGGAACAAATGGTTTTTAAACTTGACGTGCTGGGGTGTGACAAAGTAACATTTAGAAGGGGGTTCAGGGGAAAACCCGGGAGGCGGACTGAGTCCTGGAGATGGGGAAATACAGGCCCGCACTTGAAGGGGGGTGTTTTAAGTTTCAGTTTAAAAAATGAGTGTAAAACACCTTCTGGCAAGACGTTAGGAGTAATGTGGTGGAAGTTTTTTTTTTTTGGGTCACCCTGCCTTTGGGGGGAATTGGCCCGTACATAATTGGGGGTAATGACTGGGAGCAAGGAAAACATTGGCATTGCCTCTAAAACTATTTGTACATACCAGGATGTCTGATTTCATAGACTTAGAAAGTACCATGACCAATTTTGAATCAGACCAGGTATACGTATTTTAATTTAAATTTTTATCATAAATTTCAACAGTAGTTGTCATATATTTGACATGGTATTAATGGAAGAAAGACAGTAAACTTTTCTTACTTTTTTATGCAGAGCACTTAAACCCTTTTTTTCCTTTAGGCCTTTTTTTGTAAGTTGTATCAAAATTTCCGCTTTTTTAAACATGAAAAACTTTCTTTGGGACTTCGTTAATCATGTTTGGGATAAAATGCATGTTATATAACCTCTAATGCCGTATTTAAGGCTCAATTTTTTTTCTCAGTCCTGTTTACCCCCATTTTGGCACAGGGGAACTATCTTTGGGTGCTTTTTCCCAAAAAGGCCACATTTTAGCACATCTGACAAAGGGGAAGGGCAGACTGTCATATAAAACCCTTCACAGTTCCGTGAGAAAAAGTATGACATTAAATAAATAAATATATAACAGTTGGTTTCTTTTTCTGTCTCTAAACACGCTAAGATAACAGGGTACTTGCACTCCCATTACACTTGGTCACACTTACAACACGCACACATAATAATAACATAATCAGGTTTTCTCCTTTTTCTAAATAGCTCTTGTTCTTTTTTTTTCTTTTTATTGCCATGGGGAAGTGGAAAAGAATCTTTCCTCCGAAGCCTGGGTTTCGTATAGGCACAAAATGCCGGGGAGCAATGGGCTAGTAAACCCCCTTTTCCGTAAACAATTACAAAAAAAGAGAAGAAGAAAAACTTTATAAAACTGGGTTGCTTAAATGTGCGTGGATGTAGTGCGGATGACAAGAAACAGATGTTTGCTGATGTTATGAATGAAAAAAATTTTTGGATGTCCTGGCCCTAAGCGAAACAAAGCTAAGGGGGTAGGAGAGTTTCAGGGGGGGGAAATAAAGGGGAAATTAAATCTGGATATCTGAGAGAGTTAGAGAAAAGGGAAAGGGGGTAGCAGTAATGTTAAATGATCATTATGGAAGGAAAAAAAGAGAATATGAATGAGTAAATTCAAGAATTATGTGGATTAAAGTAAAGGTTGGATGCGAGAATGGGTCATAATAAGCGTGTATGCACCTGAGAAGAGAGGAATGCAGAGGAGAGAGAGAGATTTTGGGAGATGTTAAGTGAATGTATAGGAGCCTTTGAACCAAGTGAGAGAGTAATTGTGGTAGGGACTTGAATGCTAAAGTAGGAGAGAAACTTTTAGAGAGGGTGTGGTAGGTAAGTTTGGGGGGCCAGGTGTAAATGATAAAAGGGAGCCCTTTGATTGAACTTGTATAGAAAGGGGGTTTTGTTATAGGGAATACATATTTTAAGAAAAAAAGGATAAATAAGTATACACGATATGATGTAGGGCGAAATGACAGTATTTGTTGGATTATGTATTGGTAGATAAAAGACTGTTGAGTAGACTTCAGGGTGTACCCTGTTTATAGAGGGGCCACAGATATATCAGATCACTTTCTAGTTGTAGCTACACTGAGAGTAAAAGGTAAGATGGGATACAAGGAAATAGAAGCATCAGGGGAAGAGAGAGGTGAAGGTTTATAAACTAAAAGAGGGGGCAGTTAGGGTAAGATATAAACAGCTATTGGAGGATAGATGGGCTAATGAGAGCAAGGCAATGGGGTCGAAGAGGTATGGGGTAGGTTTAAAAATGTAGTGTTAGAGTGTTCAGCAGAAGTTTGTGGTTACAGGAAAGTGGGTGCAGGAGGAAGAGGACGATTGGTGAATGAGATTAAAGAGAGTAGTAAGGGAGAAAAAGTTAGCATATGAGAAGTTTTTACAAAGTAAAGTGATGCAAGGAGGGAAGAGTATATGGAGAAAAAGAGAGAAGTTAAGAGAGTGGTGAAGCAATGTAAAAAGAGAGCAAATGAGAGAGTGGGTGAGATGTTATCAACAAATTTTGTTGAAAATAAGAAAAAGTTTTGGAGTGAATTAACAAGTTAAGAAAGCCTAGAGAACAAATGGATTGTCAGTTAAAAATAGAGAGGAGAGTTATTAAATGGAGAGTTAGAGGTATTGGAAGATGGAAGGGAAAATATTTTGAGGAATTGTTAAATGTTGATGAAGATAGGGAAGCTGTGATTTCGTGTATTGGGCAAGGAGAATAACATCTTGTAGGGGGTGAGGAAGAGCCAGTTGTGAGTGTGGGGAAGTTCGTGAGGGAGTAGGGAAAATGAAAGGGGGTAAGCAGCCGGGATTGATGGGATAAAGATAGAAATGTTAAAAGCAGGTGGGAATAGTTTTGGAGTGGTTGGTGCAATTATTTAATAAATGTATGGAAGAGGGTAAGGTACCTAGGGATTGGCAGAGAGCATGCATAGTTCCTTTGTATAAAGGCAAAGGGAAAAAAGAGTGCAAAAATTTTTTTTGGGGAAAAATCTGTTGAGTGTACCTGGTAAAGTGTATGGTAGAGTTATAATTGAAAGAATTAAGAGTAAAAAACGGAGAATAGGATAGCAGATGAACAAGGAGGCTTTAGGAAAGGTAGGGGGTGTGTGGACCAGGTGTTTACAGTGAAACATATAAGTGAACATATTTAGATAAGGCTAAAGAGGTCTTTGTGGCATTTATGGATTTGGAAAAGGCGTATGACAGGGTGGATAGGGGGCAAAGTGGCAGATGTTGCAAGTGTATGGTGTGGGTAGGTTACTGAAAGCAGTGAAGAGTTTTTACGAGGATAGTGAGGCTCAAGTTAGAGTATGTAGGGAAAAAGGGAAATTTTTTCCCAGTAAAAGTAGGCCTTAGATAAGGATGCGTGATGTCACCGTGGTTGTTTAATATATTTTTAGATGGGGTTGTAAGAGAAGTAAATGCGAGGGTCTTGGCAAGAGGCGTGGAGTTTAAAAAATAAAGAATCACACACAAAGTGGGAGTTTTCACAGCTGCTCTTTGCTGATGACACTGTGCTCTTGGGAGATTCTGAAGAGAAGTTGCAGAGATTGGTGGATGAATTTGGTAGGGGGGGCAAAAGAAGAAAATTAAAGGTGAATACAGGAAAGGTAAGGTTATGAGGATAAACAAAAAGATTAGGTGATGAAAGATTGAATATCAGATTGGGGGGAGAGAGTATGGAGGAGGTGAACGTATTCAGATATTTGGGAGTGGACGTGTCAGCGGATGGGTCTATGAAAGATGAGGTGAATCATAAAATTTGGGATGAGGGAAAAAGAGTGAGGGGTGCACTTAGGAGTCTGTGGAGACAAAGAACTTTGTCCTTGGAGGCAAAGGGGGGAAATTATGAGAGTATAGTTTTACCAACGCTCTTATATGGGTGTGAACGTGGTGATAATTTTTGCACCCGAGGAAAGGCTGGAGCAGTGGAGATGTCATGTTGAGGGCAATGTGTGGTGTGAATATAATGCAGAGAATTCGTATTTTTGGAAGTTAGGAGGAGGTGCGGGATTACCAAAACTTTGTCCCAAGGGCAGGGGGAAGGGTTGTTGAGGGGGTTTCGGACATGTAGAGAGAATGGGCGAAACAGAATGACTTCAAGAGTGTATCAGTCTGTAGTGGAAGGAAGGCGGGTAGGGGTCGGCCTAGGAAGGGGTTTTGGAGGGAGGGGGTAAAGGAGGTTTTGTGTGCGAGGGGCTGGACTTCCAGCAGGCATGCGTGAGCGTGTTTGATAGGAGTGAATGGAGACAAAGGGTTTTTAATACTTGACGTGCTTTTTGGAGTGTGAGCAAAGTAACATTTATGAAGGGATTCAGGGAAACCGGCAGGCCGGACTTGAGTCCTGGAGATGGGGAAATACAGTGCCTGCACTCTGAAGGGGGGGTGTTAATGTTGCAGTTTTAAAACTGTAGTGTAAAGCCCCCCTTTTGGCAAGACATGATGGAGTGAATGATGGTGAAAGTTTTTCTTTTTCGGGCCACCCTGCCTTGGTGGGAATCGGCCGGTGTGATAATAAATAAAAAAAAATAACAGTGCTCTGCTAATGACTAGCCTCAAGATAACCACAGCAAGGCTGTAAGTGGCAATTACCAATTACACTTCCCAAAAACTTCCAGATGTTACCAGTCTGACAGCTAAGCAAACTACGTACCATATTATCGTTTTTATTACACCAATATGCATGTACATCTGTAAGTTGATATAGTGCATGTAGGGAGGCGTGACATTTTAACCCTTTCAGGGTCCAGACCCCTAATCTGAGAATTGCTCTCTGGGTCCAAGAATTGAAAATTGTTACTTTTTTCTTTTCTAATATTTTTTTCCAGTAATTTTTGTGGCCTGTGAGACCAATATAATGCATAATGTATATATGTACACTCGTATTCAACACAATAACCGCACTAATATCATCATTATATTGTTTACAAAACTTGTTTACACAAGCAGGTAAAAATGTTGCATACTACTAATGTTCTATTATATATATACATATTTACAATCACTGGCCATGTTCCTAGAACTGCTGTAATCTGTCTTCAAAACATGGTATCATGTTCAGTGGTGTCTTACACTTCTTGCATATAAAACAAGTGTCTGTCTGCATCTTTGTGGTCATCGTTTTGTATGTGCACAGACATAACTTCTCTTCTGAGCCCATTTCTTCTTAGTTGAAGGAATCTGTATTAGGAAGTGATCACCGTACCACCTCAAACAAGTGGGTAATTGGTGATCAGTTCATGGATGGTTTTGTATTGCAGGTGTTGAGACTTGATACTTGAATATTAGTTGTCTGATGACAAATAATGTCCATGAGATCCAAGAAGAGTTTCATGTACCACTTGTAACTCATGCAAACACAATCAGCAAACCCAATTTGCATGTCACATTTGTCCACCATAGGCATATTTAGTGTATAGTCAATCACTGTTGCAGGCTTTAGAATAGGTCCATGGGTCACTTTATCCACCTTCCCACTGTCTTTCATTTCGTTATGGTGAATGGATGACAACAGTGTGACATGTCGTTTGTCATGCTACCATAATGTCATTGGATGTAAACACCTGCACCTCACCACTATGAGTGCCTGTGTTGAACCTGGGCATACATTTATGATATGAATGTACTGTACCACACATGTCTGTCATGCTCACTTGCAAGAAGTCACTGAACAAGGGGCTTTTTGTGTCAGTCATCATTAAATAATGTATGTTCCTTACCAAGATTTTTTAATTTTTTTTTACTATTACACTGGCTGATTCCCACCAAGGCAGGGTGGCCCAAAAAAGAAAAACTTTCACCATCATTCACTCCATCACTGTCTTGCCAGAAGGGTGCTTTACACTACAGTTTTTAAACTGCAACATTTACACCCCTCCTTCAGAGTGCAGGCACTGTACTTCCCATCTCCAGGACTCAAGTCCGGCCTGCCGGTTTCCCTGAACCCCTTCATAAATGTTACTTTGCTCACACTCCAACAGCACGTCAAGTATTAAAAACCATTTGTCTCCATTCACTCTATCAAACACGCTCACGCATGCCTGCTGGAAGTCCAAGCTCCTCGCACACAAAACCTCCTTTACCCCCTCCCTCCAACCAACATGACATCTCCACTGCCTCCAGCCTTCTCCTCGCTGCAACATTCATCACCCATGCTTCACACCCATATAAGAGCGTTGGTAAAACTATACTCTCATACATTCCCCTCTTTGCCTCCAAGGACAAAGTTCTTTGTCTCCACAGACTCCTAAGTGCACCACTCACCCTTTTCCCCTCATCAATTCTATGATTCACCTCATCTTTCATAGACCCATCCGCTGACACGTCCACTCCCAAATATCTGAATACATTCACCTCCTCCATACTCTCTCCCTCCAATCTAATATCCAATCTTTCATCACCTAATCTTTTTGTTATCCTCATAACCTTACTCTTTCCTGTATTCACTTTTAATTTTCTTCTTTTGCATACCCTACCAAATTCATCCACCAATCTCTGCAACTTCTCTTCAGAATCTCCCAAGAGCACAGTGTCGTCAGCAAAGAGCAATTGTGACAACTCCCACTTTATGTGTGATTCTTTATCTTTTAACTCCATGCCTCTTACCAAGACCCTCACATTTACTTCTCTTACAACCCCATCTATAAATATATTAAATAACCACGGTGACATCACACATCCTTGTCTAAGGCCTACTTTTACTGGGAAAAAATTTCCCTCTTTCCTACATACTCTAACTTGAGCCTCACTATCCTCGTAAAAACTCTTCACTGCTTTCAGTAACCTACCTCCTACACCATACACCTGCAACATCTGCCACATTGCCCCCCTATCCACCCTGTCATACGCTTTTTCCAAATCCATAAATGCCACAAAGACCTCTTTAGCCTTATCTAAATACTGTTCACTTATATGTTTCACTGTAAACACCTGGTCCACACACCCCCTACCTTTCCTAAAGCCTCCTTGTTCATCTGCTATCCTATTCTCCGTCTTACTCTTTTTTTTTTTTTTTTTTATCAACAAGTCAGCCGTCTCCCACCGAGGCAGGGTGACCCAAAAGAAGAAAGAAAATCCCCAAAAAGAAAATACTTTCATCATCATTCAACACTTTCACCACACTCACACATTATCACTGTTTTTGCAGAGGTGCTCAGAATACAACAGTTTAGAAGCATATACGTATAAAGATACACAACATATCCCTCCAAACTGCCAATATCCCAAACCCCTCCTTTAAAGTGCAGGCATTGTACTTCCCATTTCCAGGACTCAAGTCCAACTATATGCAAATAACCGGTTTCCCTGAATTCCTTCACTAAATATTACCCTGCTCACACTCCAACAGATCGTCAGGTCCCAAGTATCATTCGTCTCCATTCACTCCTATCTAACACGCTCATGCACGCTTGCTGGAAGTCCAAGCCCCTTGCCCACAAAACCTCCTTTACCCCCTCTTTCCAACCCTTTCGAGGACGACCCCTACCCCTCCTTCCTTTCCCTATAGATTTATATGTTTTCCATGTCATTCTACTTTGATCCATTCTCTCTCAATGACCAAACCACCTCAACAACCCCTCTTCTGCCCTCTGATTAATGCTTTTATTAACTCCACACCTTCTCCTAATTTCCACACTCCGAATTTTCTGCATAATATTTACACCACACATTGCCCTTAGACAGGACATCTCCACTGCCTCCAACCGTCTCCTCGCTGCTGCATTTACCACCCAAGCTTCACATCCATATAAGAGTGTTGGTACTACTATACTTTCATACATTCCCTTCTTTGCCTCCATAGATAACGTTTTTTGACTCCACATATACCTCAATGCACCACTCACCTTTTTTCCCTCATCAATTCTATGATTAACCTCATCCTTCATAAATCCATCTGCCGACACGTCAACTCCCAAGTATCTGAAAACATTCACTTCTTCCATACTCCTCCTCCCCAATTTGATATCCAATTTTTCTTTATCTAAATCATTTGATGCCCTCATCACCTTACTCTTTTCTATGTTCACTTTCAACTTTCTACCTTTACGCACATTCTCAAACTCATCCACTAACCTTTGCAATTTTTCTTTAGAATCTCCCATAAGCACAGTATCATCAGCAAAAAGTAACTGTGTCAGTTCCCATTTTGAATTTGATTCCCCATAATTTAATCCCACCCCTCTCCCGAGCACCCTAGCATTTATTTCTTTTACAACCCCATCTATAAATATATTAAACAACCATGGTGACATTACACATCCCTGTCTAAGACCTACTTTTACCGGGAAGTATTCTCCCTCTCTTCTACATACCCTAACCTGAGCCTCACTATCCTCATAAAAGCTCTTTACAGCATTTAGTAACTTACCACCTACTGCATATACTTGCAACATCTGCCACATTGCTCCTCTATCCACTCTATCATATGCCTTTTCTAAATCCATAAATGCAATAAAAACTTCCCTACCTTTATCTAAATATTTTTTATTATTTTTTATTATCACACTGGCCGATTCCCACCAAGGCAGGGTGGCCCGAAAAAGAAAAACTTTCACCATCATTCACTCCATCACTGTCTTGCCAGAAGGGTGCTTTACACTACAGTTTTTAAACTGCAACATTAACACCCCTCCTTCAGAGTGCAGGCACTGTACTTCCCATCTCCAGGACTAAGTCCGGCCTGCCGGTTTCCCTGAACCCCTTCATAAATGTTACTTTGCTCACACTCCAACAGCACGTCAAGTATTAAAAACCATTTGTCTACAACAGTTTTGGTAATCCCGCACCTCCTCCTAACTTCCAAACTACGAATTCTCTGCATTATATTCACACCACACATTGCCCTCAGACATGACATCTCCACTGCCTCCAGCCTTCTCCTCGCTGCAACATTCATCACCCATGCTTCACACCCATATAAGAGCGTTGGTAAAACTATACTCTCATACATTCCCCTCTTTGCCTCCAAGGACAAAGTTCTTTGTCTCCACAGACTCCTAAGTGCACCACTCACTCTTTTCCCCTCATCAGTTTTATGATTCACCTCATCTTTCATAGACCCATCCGCTGACACGTCCACTCCCAAATATCTGAATACATTCACCTCCTCCATACTCTCTCCCTCCAATCTGATATTCAATCTTTTAAATCACCTAATCTTTTTGTTATCCTCATAACCTTACTCTTTCCTGTATTCACCTTTAATTTTCTTCTTTTGCACACCCTACCAAATTCATCCACCAATCTCTGCAACTTCTCTTCAGAATCTCCCAAGAGCACAGTGTCATCAGCAAAGAGCAGCTGTGACAACTCCCACTTTGTGTGTGATTCTTTATCTTTTAACTCCACGCCTCTTGCCAAGACCCTCGCATTTACTTCTCTTACAACCCCATCTATAAATATATTAAACAACCACGGTGACATCACACATCCTTGTCTAAGGCCTACTTTTACTGGGAAAAAATTTCCCTCTTTCCTACATACTCTAACTTGAGCCTCACTATCCTCGTAAAAACTCTTCACTGCTTTCAGTAACCTACCTCCTACACCATACACTTGCAACATCTACCACATTGCCCCCCTATCCACCCTGTCATACGCCTTTTCCAAATCCATAAATGCCACAAAAACCTCTTTAGCCTTATCTAAATACTGTTCACTTATATGTTTCACTGTAAACACCTGGTCCACACACCCCCTACCTTTCCTAAAGCCTCCTTGTTCATCTGCTATCCTATTCTCCGTCTTACTCTTAATTCTTTCAATAATAACTCTACCAGACACTTTACCAGGTATACTCAGCAGACTTATCCCCCTATAATTTTTGCACTCTCTTTTATCCCATTTGCCTTTATACAAAGGAACTATGCATACGCTCTGCTAATCCCTAGGTACCTTACCCTCTTCCATACATTTATTAAATAATTGCACCAACCACTCCAAAACTATATCCCCTCCTGCTTTTAACATTTCTATCTTTATCCCATCAATCCCGGCTGCCTTACCCCCTTTCATTTTACCTACTGCCTCACGAACTTCCCCCACACTCACAACTGGCTCTTCCTCACTCCTACAAGATGTTATTCCTCCTTGTCCTATACATGAAATCACAGCTTCCCTATCTTCATCAACATTGAACAATTCCTCAAAATATTCCCTCCATCTTCCCAATACCTCTAACTCTCCATTTAATAACTCTCCTCTCCTATTTTTAACTGACAAATCCATTTGTTCTCTAGGCTTTCTTAACTTGTTAATCTCACTCCAAAACTTTTTCTTATTTTCAACAAAATTTGTTGATAACATCTCACCCACTCTCTCATTTGCTCTCTTTTTACATTGCTTCACCACTCTCTTAACCTCTCTCTTTTTCTCCATATACTCTTCCCTCCTTGTATCACTTCTACTTTGTAAAAACTTCTCATATGCTAACTTTTTCTCCCTTACTACTCTCTTTACATCATCATTCCACCAATCGCTCCTCTTCCCTCCCGCACCCACTTTCCTGTAACCACTAAATACTGTTCACATATATGCTTCAATGTAAACACTTGATCTACACATCCCCTACCCACTCTGAAGCCTCCCTGCTCATCCGCAATCCTGCATTGTCTTACCTCTAATTCTTTCAGTTATAACCCTACCGTATACTTTTCCTGGTATACTCAGTAAACTTATTCCTCTATATTTTTACGATCTCTTTTGTCCCCTTTCCCTTTATATAAAGGGACTATACATGGTCTCCGCCAATCCCTAGGTACCTTTCCCTCTTTCATACATTTATTAAACAAAAGTACCAACCACTCCAACACTATATCCCCCCCTGCTTTTAACATTTCTGTCATGATCCCATCAGTTCCAGCTGCTTTACCCCCTTTCATTCTACGTAATGCCTCACGTACCTCCACCACACTTACATTCAGTTCTTCTTCTCTCCTAAAAGATGGTTTACCTCCCTGGCCAGTGCATGAAATTACCGCCTCCCTTTCTTCCTCAACATTTAAAAGTTCCTCAAAATATTCTCGCCATCTACCTAATACCTCCCTCTCCCCATCTACTAACTCCCCTACTCTGTTTTTAACTGACAAATCCATACTTTCCCTAGGCTTTCTTAACCCTTTGACTGTCGAAGGGCCCAATCCTGAAGTTGCTCCTGGTGTCGCAAAATATTCGAAAAAAAAAAAAATTATTTTTTCTTACGAAATGATAGAGAATCTTTTCCCGATTGTAAAGACACCAAAAAAACGAAATTTGATGGAAAACTGACGGAATTACGCTCTCGCGAAGTTAGTGACTTCGGCGATATTTAAAAATCGGCAATTTCGCCCACTTTGAGCTCTATTTTCGGCTAATTCCGTTATTCCAGTCAACCAAACTCATAACTATTTCTTCAGAACTCTATTTTTTCTATCGATTGAGCACAAGAAACTGCCCATTTACCGATTTCAACTACCCAATAACATGGTCAGAAATTTGCAATTTGGCCAATTTCACGAAAAATAAAAAATACGACATTTTCAAAATAAGGTCCAGAATGAACAATGCAGACATTCCTGGCTCTAAAATAAGATTTTCTTTGTTCATCAGTCATGTCTCCAGGTCCCTGTGATATTACTCTTGCTTTTTATTTTGAAATTTTATTCAAACAAAAAATAGAAGATTTACTGTTATGCAGACTACTGCAATACTGTAATAATTGTAAAAATTACATCAACCCATTCATGACTGCGTATTAGAATGGCTATTTGGACATTTATTGGACAATGACATCATTTGTTTACTTTTGAACATCGGCAAAAATCAAACATTTCCTGTACTTTGTGCTCCATTTCCAGGTTCTTTTTATAGTAAAATTAATCAAAATCACCTCCATTTCTATAATATAGTTTCCATTCTATCAAATGAGACCATGAAAACGAGAATACAACCACAAATACTATACGAAAATAGACCACAAAGTCGGCATTTTAATTAAAAAAAACGGTCGGAGTTTTTTTTTTCTCATTATGCACTGCGTGCTCCAGGATTTTTTTTATGTGGTGCACACTGACCACACAGACCCATTCTCTCACATGTGGGCCTACTAGCTTTCTCCTGCCTGATTTGAAGCCGCTAGAATTTATGAGTATATATACGTCAAACACGGTACATCACAAACATATATATACGGCCGCGACAGTCAAAGGGTTAACTTGTTTAACTCGCTCCAAAATTTTTTCTTATTTTCATTAAAATTTCTTGACAGTGCCTCTCCCACTCTTTCATCTGCTCTCCTTTTGCACTCTCTCACCACTGTCTTCACCTTTCTTTTACTCTCCATATACTCTGCTCTTCTTATAACACTTCTGCTTTGTAAAAACCTCTCATAAGGTACCTTTTTCTCTTTTATTACACCCTTTACTTCATCATTCCACCAATCACTCCTCTTTCCTCCTGCCCCCACCCTCCTATAACCACAAACTTCTGCCCCACATTCTGATACTGCATTTTTAAAACTATTTCAACCCTCTTCGACCCCCCCACTACTCATCTTTGCACTAGCTCACCTTTCTGCCAATAGTCGCTTATATCTCGCCCGAACTTCCTCCTCCCTTAGTTTATACACTTTCACCTCCCTCTTACTTGTTGTTGCCACCTTCCTCTTTTCCCATCTACCTCTTACTCTAACTGTAGCTACAACTAAATAATGATCCGATATATCAGTTGCCCCTCTATAAACATGTACATCCTGGAGCCTACCCATCAACCTTTTATTCACCAATACATAATCTAACAAACTACTTTCATTACGTGCTACATCATACCTTGTATATTTATTTATCCTCTTTTTAATAAAATATGTATTACTTATTACTAAATTTCTTTCTACACATAGCTCAATTAAAGGCTCCCCATTTACATTTACCCCTGGCACCCCAAATTTACCTACTACTCCCTCCATAACATTTTTACCCACTTTAGCATTGAAATCCCCAACCACCATTACTCTCACCATCATATGGTGGATTCTGTTTGTCTGTCATCAGACAAATAGTATTCAAGTACCAAGGAACAACACCTGCAATAGACCGCCCACGAAATTATCAACAACTACCTTCTCGTCTGAAGCATGGTGATCACTTCCTAGTAAAACTGCCTGCTACTGCTTTCAAGAAAAAGGCCCAGAAGAGGTGTTACGTCTGTGCACATACAAAAAACGCCCACAACAATGCAGAGACACTCGTTTTATGTGTGAGGAATGTAAAACACCACTGTGCATGACACCGTGTTTCAAAGACTTCCACAGGCTGCAGAACTTCTAGAAACATGTCCTGTGACTGTATATGTGTATATAAAATATAGAAAAATAGTAAACAACATTTCGTATTGTTTGTTTGTGTAAATATTTTCTGTAAACAAAACAGTGACAGTAGTGTTCATGCAGTTATTGTGTAGAATAGAAAAAGAAATAACTTACAAAATAGTGCTCATATTGGTCTCACAGGCCATAAAAGTTACTTGGAAAAAAAAAATAATAGAAAATAGCACATAAAAACTAAATAAAACAATACCGGGTGATGGCAGTCGGCAATGATACCATATACCGCGGATTTTGTGTCAACTTCACGCCTCCATATCTCGGTAAGTATTGATGGTAAAAATTTTTTGTTTAACCTTTAATGTTTAGAAAAAAAAACTATCTTTTCATAAGAAAAAATATATATTTTTTTTTTTGAAATTTGGGCGACCCTGAGAACAAGTCTCTGAGAGGACCTGCCGACCTCCAAAGGGTTAACACTTAAATGTCCTTCCTTGGAGATCTATAAAAGATTCAAAACATGACACATTAATAGTTCTGATGTGACCACTTGGTCACAGGCCTTCTTAGAGAGTCTTTCTCATTGGGTCAGCTCTGCAAAATAAACATTTGGTAAATTTGGGAACCCTGTCCTCCACAACAGTTGACAACTGAATAGCTTTCAGGAGGTCACAGTCTTCTTAGGCCTCACCCAGCTGCTGCAGAGTCGGGATTTTTTACCATGTCAGCACTGAGACCCCTTCTCAAACTGGGTTCCATTTGAGCTGGTTCATCATTGCCCAGAGTCTCCTGCAGGTCAGACTCAATGAACAGGCTCCCCATGCCTGAACTATCACCACAGTCTGCAGAAGGGTCACAGAGAGACAGCTCCTGCCTTGTTTCCCTGTCTAGTTCTAGTACACACTGACAAACTTTCAGTCACCGTTGCTCCAAACATTCCTCACTTTTGAGGAGTCCCAAAACATTGTTGCCTAGTAGAAGGTCAGTACCTGCAAAAAGGTAAATCTTCTGTAATACTTACAGGTAAGTACCCAGACTGATACTCCGACTCCACTCACAGTGTATGAACTGGGGCCCTAACAGTGGATCCTGCAATACCTCTTAGATTAATATCCAAACCAGTGTAAGTATCTTCTGACACTGGTAATACACCTTTGCGTAGCAAAGAGAAGGTACTACATCCATCCCTTAAGGACATTATACTTTCCACCCTACCTTCATTTTGATGCAAGACCATGGTAGACTCACTTCAAAAGACCTTTTTCCGAGGGTCTAAGAGAGCTGGTCTTCCTTGTGTACCTTCAGGCAACACTGCAATGCAAGCAACAGCATGTGTAACTGGTGTACTTACTGGAGAAGCATCTGCTGCAGCCTGGTCTCTAAGCATCTTTCTACAATATGGCTGCAGGTGGCCCTGTTTATTGCAATATGCACAGTGATAAGGTTTGAAAGCCCCTGGCCCACTTGGCATAGGCTGGGGCCCTTGACCCTGGGGAACTGGGCTCTTCCTACCTGTCTCTGGTAGTCCTGGACCTGTGACAGCTGACTTAAAACCTTCCTGGGCAGGTACTTGAGAATTAGGCTTATTAACACTCTTGTGGTTATTAGGCTGGGAAATATGTGGCTTAAACTTCTGGAATTTCTAATTCCTACTGGTGGGTGGAGAAAAGTTACCACTATTAGTAAGATCAGGGTGGTAGTTACTACCAAGTTTTTGGTTAGCTAAAAATCTATCACCCATCTCTAAAGCCTGATTAAAATCATCGAGATCCTTCTCCTCAAGGTATGCCTTAAGGTCAGGAGGAACATTTCTCAGAAGATCCTCTAGGAAAATTAAGGTACGTGCACCCTCATAATCATCTACCACCTGACTTAAGAAATCGTAATGACACGATTGCAAGGCTAGCTGGTCTAGTGGCTAACGCGACGGGCTGGAGTTTTGAGACTCTATGACCGCGGGTTCAATCCCGGCCGGGGGTATGGTTCATCTACCACCTCTTTTGAGCGCCACCACCTGTTTAGAAGTGATATCTTCTCCCTACTGTATTCCACCAAAGACTGCCCTCCTTGAAACTTTAATCCTCCAAACTTCTGCCGGTACCTTTCTGGCAACAACTGATAAGCCAGCAACATTACCTCCTTAACCCCTTCAGGGTCCAAGGCCAAAATCTGAAGTGGTGCTCCAGTGTCCAAGAAATTTTGAAAAAAAAAAAAAATTATTTTTTCTTTCAAAATTAAAGAGTATATTTTTGTGAAGGTAATAAGACAAAAAAAAGTTTTTTTCTGATCAGTACTTACCGAGATACAGCGGTGGGAAGTTGACCCAAAATGACCCGGTGGCGGAAACATCAGTGACTTCCGCAAAATCCCATTTTTTTATTTTATGTTTTTTTTATACTTTTTTCTTTTCTTTTCTAATTTTTTTCTTTTTCTAATAACATTTGTGGCCTGTGAGACCAGTATAATGTATATTGTATTCAACATTGTATTCAACACAATAATTGCACTAATTTGTTTATCATTATATTGCTTACAAAACTTGTTTACAAGTTTATTGTAAACAAAATGATGAAAATATTAGTGCAGTTATTGTGTTGAATACAATGGTACCATATGGTACAATGGTGCCATATGGTACAATATGGTACAATGGCACATGATACAATGGTACCATATGATACAATGGTACCACATGGTAGAATGGCACCATTTGGTACAATGGTACCATATGATACAATGGTACCATATGGTGCAATGGTACCTTATGGTACTATATGGTGTAATGGTACCATATGGTACCATATGATGCAATGGTACCATATGGTACATTGTACCATACAGTACAATGATACCATATGGTTCATTGTACCATATGGTACTGTTGTATTCAACACACTAATATTTTCATTATTATTTTGGTTACAATAGTTGTTTACAACAAAAATATGCAAAAATGTTGTATATTAGTAATGTTCTATTATATATTTACAAGTGTACAGGAACTTTACGTGTTCCTTGAGGTGGATGACAAAGCACTTTGTCTCGGAAACTGCGGAGTCAGTAGCTAGCTTGCGTCGCCACTCACTCAGTCTTGGCTGGTGTCTCATGCCACCCACACCTATTGACCATATGGTACACGGTATATGTTACAGGGTACCATATGGTACATTGTACTATATGGTAAAGGGTACCATGCAGTACAGGATAACATATGGTGCAGGGTACCATATGGTACAGGGTACCATATGGTATGGTACCATATGGTACAGGGTACCATATGGTGCAGGGTACAGTATGGTGCAGGGTACCATATCGTGCAGGGTACCATATGGTGCAGGGTACCATATGGTACAGGGTACCATATGGTACAGGGTACCATATGGTACAGGGTACCATATGGTACAGGGTACCATATGGTACAGATACAGGGATAACTATAGAAATAAGTCACTCTGACTTTTTTGCATTATCCTAGGATTTTATACATATGCTGCTATGTATGATAATCTATGTAATTGTATTTCTGTACACCTGAATAAACTTACTCAAGTGCATGTGGCATCATAAGTAAGTTTATTTAGTTATACACAAATAAAGTTACATAGAATATCATACTTAGCAGCATATGTTTGGAGAACCTAGGATAACCCAAAAAAGTCAGACATATTTATTTCCATTAGGGTCCCTGTACCCTGTACCATATACCATTGTACCCTGATACCATTGTATGACATGGCACCATTGTACCATATGGTACCATTGTACCATATGGCACAATGGTACCATATGGTTCAAAACCATAGAATTCGTCTTCAGCTCCACTTCCATCAGTCTTAGAACTGTAAGTTGTGAAGAGGAGAGTCAGAATTCGCCCGGAGAGTGAGTGGGGTGTGAGAGCATCTTGCCGCCAGGCACTATGAACAAAGCTACTTTGCCGGCGTTCCCACAATGCCATGTGGGCGTCCAGATTTTTTCTATGGTGTGCACACTGACCACCCAGACCCATTCTCTTAGATGTAGGCCTACCAGCCTTCTCATGCTAAATTTGAGGGCGCTAGAATTTTGGCATAGATCTACGGTTTGGACCCTGAACGTAAAGCCGTAGATCTACGGGACGGACCCTGAAAGGGTTAAGTCTCTTATAATCAGAATAGTCTGGTTTCCCTAGAGAACTAACTGCTTGTAACTCTTTATCAACTAATTGGGTTCGCGCTAATGTTGCCCATGCATTGTCCAGCCACTTTTGGGATTTGGCTGTACAGTGGAACCTTGACTTACGAGTGTGAGATATGAGCCGTTGCTGGGTCAGTTTTTTGCTCTGAGTTACGAGCCATCTCCCCCGCTTCCCCCTCAACCCAAAACCTGGACACCTCGCTGGTTTATCTACGATTTCATGCTTTAATTTCATGGAAATCATCCTCTTTTTCTTCTCAGCACTGTCCTTTACACTTACTTAGGACCATGCTTAGAAAAATGAAATTTGGCCAAATGATTGTCAAAAATGTAAGCAAAGCATGAGAGAACTGCTCCCACAGCGAGGTAAACAGTGCACTGAGTTGGCGGCATTCATTATTTTAATAATGATAATAATTATTAGTAGAAGTATTAGTATTATTATTAATTTAGGTAACTAGAGCACAGATCCAATTCCCTAGATCAAGAGCCCCCTCACCAGCATCAAGGTTCCTTGATGCTGGTGAGGGGCTCTTGATCTTGGGAATTGGATCTGTGCTCCAGCTCCCTAAATTAATAATGATAACAATAGTAATAATTATAATAATAATTATAATAATAATAATAATAATAATAATAATAATACAGTGGACCCTTGGGTAACGGCGTTAATCCGTTCCAGAGAGCTCACCTTTAACCGATTTGGACATTAGCCGAATTAATTTTCCCCATAAGAAATAATGGAAATCCAATTAATTCGTTCCAGACACCCAAAAGTTTTAAACAAAATAATTTTTTTTATGTGAAATATACATTTCCTTACACAGAAAACAATGAGAAATGCATAATAAACAATACTGAAATGACACTTACCTTTATTGTGGACTTATTGATGAGTGATGAGACAGGAGGAGGGGAGAGGATGTAGGTGTACTATTGTTTGGAAGGGGAATCCCCTTCCATAAAGACTTCAGGTAACAAGTCCTTTTCTGGGGTTACCTCCCTTCTTTGTTTTTTAATGCCACTAGGACCAGCTTGAGAGTCACTGGACCCATTGAACAAAATATCTGTCCAGAGAGCTCTGTTTCTGGCATCCCTTTAAAATTTCCCTAAAATGGAACACAAGTGTGTCATTGTACATGTTGCCAATATGGCTTGCAACAGTTGTGTCAGGATAACTTTCATCCATAAAGGTTTGCACTTTAACCCGCTTTGTACAAATGTCCTTAATCTTTGATGAAGGCAACTTCCTCACTCTCTCTTCCTCCTCATCTGAAGCACATTCCTGAGCTGTGATCTGTTGCTGTTGCACCTGAAGTTCTTGCAGCTCTGTAGTGGTTAGCTCTTCATTGTCATCCTCCACCAACTCTTCCACATCCTCGCCACTAACCTCCAACCCCATGGACTTCCCCAATGCCACAATAGATTCCACAACTGGCATAGGCTCCTCAGGGTTAGTCCCAAACTCTTAAAAATCCCTCTTTTGTACACATTCTGGCCACAATTTTCTCCAAGCAGAGTTCAAAGTCCTGCAAATCACTCTCTCCCAAGCCTTACCTATAAGGTTTATGCAACTGAGGATACTGAAGTGATCTTTCCAAAATTCTCTTAGGGTTAATTCAGTGTCTGAGGTCACTTCAAAGCACTTTTGAAACACTGCATTGGTGTACAGTTTTTTGAAGTTTGAAATGATCTGCTGGTCCATGGGCTGGAGGAGAGGAGTGATATTAGGAGGCAAAAACTTCACTTTGATGAAGCTCAACTCCCTGACGGTTTGCTCTTGCAAGTCATGAGGATGAGCAGGAGCATTGTCCATTACCAGGAGGCACTTGAGTGACAATTTATTTTCCAGGAGGTATTTTTTCACAGTGGGGCCAAATACGTCATAAAACCATTCAAGGAAAATGTCCCTAGTGACCCATGCCTTACTGTTTGCTCTCCACATCACACACAGTTTAGTCTTGATGACATTGTTTTTCTTGAACACTCTGGGAGTTTCAGAGTGATACATGAGTAAAGGCTTCACTTTGCAATCCCCACTGGCATTACTACGAAACATGAGAGTTAGCATGTCTTTCATAGATTTGGGTCCTGGGAGTGCCTTTTCCTCCTGAGTAATGTAGGTCCTGTTTGGCATTTTCTTCCAAAACCTGTTTTGTCACAATTGAACACTTGTTGGGGTTTTAGTTTTTCAGCCTCTATGTACCCTTCCAAAGCCTGTTTTGTCACAATTGAACACTTGTTGGGGTTTTAATTTTTCAGCCTCTATGTACCCCTTAAAGTCCTGCACATATTTTTCAGCTGCTTTTTTGTCAGACTGGCAGCCTCACCATGCCTTATCACACTGTGTATGCCACTACGATTCTTAAATCTCTCAAACTAACCTTTGCTGGCCTTAAATTCACTAACATCAGCACTAGTTTCAAGCGTTTTCTTCAGTAGATTATCATGCAACTGCCTTGCCTTTTCACATATTATTGACTGAGAAACACTATCTCATGATAAATGATCCACACCAACAACAGTCTCTCCACATCTTTGATTATTTGCGATCTCTGTTTTGTAAGCATACTTGCACTTTTCGCAACAACAGCTTCCTTGATTACCTTTTTGTTGGCCAAAATAGTAGTGATGGTTGAATGGAGCTTGTTGTATAACCTGGCCAACTCGGAGACACGCACTCCACTTTTGTACTTTGCGATTATCTCTTTCTTTAATTCAATAGCATTTCTCACCCTTTTTACCACAGGGTTGGCACTAGAGGCTTATTTAGCAGTTACAAGCACTAAAAATACTGGAATACTACAAAATGTATCGCATGTACACAGAATCGTCCGGACTGGCTTGTAAAAATGACACACTAGTTGAAGGCTGGGCAGCTCAGGCGCTCATGTCAGACGGACAGGTGGACATGTTTGGGACGAATGCCCTTAACCGAATTCTTGGGCTTTACCTAAGCCAATACTTTGATGCAAAAATGCGCCTCTATCCAATTTTGGCTTTAGCTGATGCTGCCGTTACCCAAGGGTCCACTGTACAGTGGACCCCCGGTTAACGATTTTAATCCGTGCAAGAGGGGTAATTGTTATGCGAAATAATCGTTATGTGAATGAATTTTCCCCATAAGAAATAATGGAAATAAAATTAATCTGTGCAAGACACCCAAAAGTATGAAAAAAAAAATTTTACCACATGAAATATACATTTTCCCACACACAAAGAGAAGGATACATGCACAATAGTAGAGTAGTACATGCACAGTATATATTGTGCATGTACTAGTCTACTAAATGAAGAATAAATGACACTTACCTTTATTGAAGATGCAGCAATGACTGATGAGACACTGTGTCCTGGGAGTGCCTTTTCCTCCTGAGTACTGTAGGTCCTGTTTGGCATTTTCTTCCAGAACAGGCCTTATCACACTGTGTATGCCACTACGATTCTTAAATCTCTCAAACCAACCTTTGCTGGCTTTAAATTCACCAATATGAGCACTAGTTCCAGGCATTTTTCCCTGTTCACCTGGGTGTTAGTCAACTTTTGTGGGTTGCATCCTGGGAGACAAGATTAAGGACCCCAATGGAAATAAGTTAGACAGTCTTCGATGACACTGACTTTTTTGGGTTATCCTGGGTGGCAAATCCTCTGGGGTTAATTGTTTCTTTGTATTCTCAATAAGCCACACCAACAACGGTGCTACAGCAGCAGCAGCAGCTGACAGTGCAGCAGCAGCAGCAGCTGACAGTGCAGCAGCAGCAGCAGCTGTACCAGCAATAGTAGCGATGGTTGATTGGGGTTTATTATACAACCTGGCCAGCTTGGAGACATGCACTCCACTTTCATACTTATCAATGATCTTTTTCTTCATCTCTATTGTAATTCTCACCCTTATTGCTGTAGGGTTGGCACTAGAAGCTTTCTTGGGGCCCATGGTCACTTATTTTCCAGAAAAAGCACCGAAAACACTGTAATAATACGAAATATTCCGATTGTATGCTTGGATGTTACCGCGGAGGCTGGCTGGTAAACAATGCCACCGGCGGAACATGTGAGCGTGGCTCAGGCCGCGTCTCGGACGAAAATCGGTAAGCGGGTTTTTAAGCAGTATGTGAGGCAAAATTTTTGCGATTAAAGTAAGCGGTATGCGAAATAATCGCTATGTGATGCCATCGTTATGCGGGGGTCCACTGTATTATAATAATAATAATAATAATAATAACGATAGACCTTCAGTTCCCTAAATTAATAATAATAACAATAATAATAATAATTATAATTATTGTCAATAATACAGTGGACCCTCGCCTAACGCTATTAATCCGTTCCTAAGAGCTCAACGTTAGGCGAAATAATTTTCCCCATAAGAAATAATGAAAATCAAATTAATCCGTTCCTGACACCCCAAAGTATGAACAAAAAAAATTTTTTACCACATGAAATATTAATTTTAATACACACAAACTGAAGAAGACATGCACAGTTACATGACACTTAACTTTATTGAAGATCTGGTGATGATTGATGGGATGGGAGGAGGGGAGACTGTGGATGGTGTTAATGTTTAGAAGGGGAATCCCCTTCCATTAGGACTTGAGGTGGCAAGTCCTTTTCTGGGGTTACTTCCCTTCTTTTAATGCCACTAGGACCAGCTTGAGAGTCACTGGACCTGTGTCGCACAACATATTTGTCCATAGAGCATTGTACCTCCCGTTCCTTTATGACATTCCTAAAGTGTTTCACAACATTGTCAGTGTAATAGTCACCAGTACGGCTTGCAATAGCTGTGTGAGGGTGATTTTCATCAAAAAAGGTTTGCACTTTAAGCCACATTGCACACATTTCCTTAATCTTTGAAGTGGGCAACTTCTTCAATGTCTCTATCCCCTCCTCCGAAGCAGTTTCCTCAGGTGTGGCCTCTTGCTGTTGAAGATGATCTAGCAGCTCATCAGTGGTCAGTTCTTCATTGTCCTCCTCCACCAACTCTTCCACATCCTCCCCACTAACCTCCAACCCCAAGGACTTCTCCAATGCCACAATGGATTCCTCAACTGGCATAGGATTCCCAGGGTTAGCCTCAAACCCTTCAAAATCCCTTTTGTCTACACATTCTGGCCACAGTTTCTTCCAAGCAGAGTTCAAGGTCCTCTTGGTCACTTCCTCCCAAGCCTTACCTATAGTGTTTACACAATTGAGGATGCTAAAGTCATCTCTCCAAAACTCTCTTAGAGTCAATTGAGTTTCTGAGGTCACTACAAAGCACCTTTCAAACATAGCTTTTGTGTACAGTTTCTTGAAGTTGGAAATGACCTGCTGGTCCATTGGCTGCAGGAGAGGAGTGGTATTACTAGGCAAAAACTTGACCTTAATGAAGCTCATTTCCACAGAAAGTCGCTTTGCCATGTCTGAAGGATGACCAGGAGCATTGTCTAATACCAGGAGGCACTTAAGGTCTAATTTCTTTTCAATTAGGTAATTTTTCACAGTGGGGGCAAATGCATGGTGTAACCAGTCATAGAAAAAGTCCCTAGTGACCCATGCCTTACTGTTTGCCCTTCACAGCACACACAAATTAGCCTTGAGGACATTTTTTTTCCTGAACACACTGGGAGCTTCAGAGTGATACACCAATAAAGGCTTCACTTTGCAATCACCACTAGCATTGGCACACATCAAGAGAGTAAGCCTGTCTTTCATAGGCTTATGTCCTGGGAGTGCCTTTTCCTCCTGAGTAATGTAGGTCTTGCTTGGCATTTTCTTCCAAAACAGGCCTGTTTCGTCACATTAAAACACTTGTTCAGGTTTCAGTCCTTCACTGTCTATGTACTCCTTGAATTCCTGCACATATTTTTCAGCCGCTTTGTGGTCCGAACTGGCAGCCTCACCATGCCTTATCACACTATGAATGCCACTATGATTCTTAAATCTCTCAAACCAACCTTTGCTGGCCTTAAATTCACTCACATCACCACTAGTTGCAGGCATTTTTCTAATTAAATCCTCATGCAACTTCCTAGCCTTTTCACATATGATCGCTTGAGAGATGCTATCTCCTGCTGTCTGTTTTTCGTTTATCCACACCAATAACAGTCTCTCAACATCTTCTATCACTTGCGATCTCTGTTTCGAAAACAAAGTTGCACCTTTGGCAAGAACAGCTTCCTTGATTGCCGTTTTGTTGGCCACAATAGTAGCGATGGTTGATTGGGGTTTTGTGTTCAACCTGGCCAGCTCGGAGACACGTACTCCACTTTCATACTTAGCAATGATCTCTTTCTTCATATCCATAGTAATTCTCACCCTTTTTACTGTAGGGTTGGCACTAGAAGCTTTTTTGGGGCTCATGGTGACTTATTTTGCAGGTGCAATCACTAAAAAGGCTGTGATAATATGAAATGTTCCGATTGTATGCTTGGAAGCGACCGCGGTGGCTGGCTTGTAAACACTGGAACCCATGGAACAAGTGAGGCGGGCTTAGGCCGCACGTGGACGCGTCTTGAATGAATCACGTTGAGCGAGTTTTTTAGCACTAGCCGAGGCAAAATTTTTGCGTTAAAATGTATCGCTAGGCGGATTTAACGTCATGCGATGCGTTCGTTAGACGAGGGTCCACTGTAATTATAATTATTATTATAATAATGATAGAGCTTCAGTTCCCTGAATTACTAATAATAATAATAATAATAATAATAATACTACTACTACTACTACTAATAATAATAATAATAATAATACATACATAATAATAATTCATCAGTTGGCACAGCTGATGCCAAAACATCTGGTAAGCAATACACGTGTTTACATTGCTGTGGGGGCAGTTCTCTTGTGCTTGGTTGCATTTTTTACAGTCATTTGGCCATATTTATTTTTTGTAACCATGGGTCCTAAGAAAATAAGTGCAAAGGACAGTGCTGAAAAGAAAAAGACGACGATTTCCATTGACTTAGCCAGGCAATACCAGCTTAGTACAAATTGTATCAGTTAAGTTCAGGGATAAAACAAAACTTGTGTTGTTGGAGGTTTACAGGGCCACTGACATTATATGCCACACTGCCAGTCTCCACCCTCAACATCCCCCACCCTCAGCATCCCCCACCCTCAACATCCCCCACCCTCAGTATCCCCCACCCTCAACATCCCCCACCCTCAACCTCTCCCACCATCTCTGCTCCAAGTGTATAAGTACATATATACGTACAATAGTCAAAGTGGGACAGGAAATGGTGGACGCTTCTGCTGCTGCCTCTGCCACCATATTATGGCCTATTTTATTCATTCTAGAGTATATATCATGTTTCTTTGTTAATTATATTGTTTATTATGTCATATTAGATGAATTGTGATAGATAAATAAGCTGTACAGTTGATAATAGCATCATATTCAAGTATTTTGTCTTGCCTCCAGAGTGCAGGAATGGATTAATGGCTATTCAATTAATTTAAATGAGGAAAATTGATTTGACATACTAGCAAACTGAGTCATGAGCTAGGTAATGGAACAGATTAAACTCGTAAGTCAAGGTTCCACTGTATGCACTTTCGAACAACAGAAAAAACTGGTCTGGGTCTTTCTCTAGGAATCTGGGCACAAATTTTATGGCTTTATCCAAATGAAAAACATCTACCCTCGTGTCTGTGGCTCGTTGAGAAGCAGCCTGCATCTCTTTAGCTCTTTCTTGAGCCCTAAACTCTTCTAAATCTTTCTGTTACTGGATCTTTGTACACTTGATCTTTTTCTTCTGCAACTAGGGCTAATTTCAGCTTCATAAGTTCTATTTCCCTATCCATGTTCCTAACACTGGGGCCTAACTCAGGGCTTCCTCCATAACCCATATCATCCCCAGAATTTTCACCAATGTCAGACATTTTGGAAATTAATAGCACAAAACATTTGCTATCTGCCGTAAAACTTACTGATATGAAATAATAAATCACACAGCAAAGCACATCCACTAACTTATTATTATATTCACAAGAAGTTACTATCACACAACTCCCTAAAAAAAAAAAAAAAAAAAAAAAAAAAAAAAAAAAAAACAGGATTGCACACATAAAACCCTGGCAGAAAAATGGAGCTATTGCACCTGCCAAGGTAAATTATTCCCAGAAAATTACTGCATTAATAACATCCTAAAAATCAGCAATATTGCACCTGCAAAAGTAAATTATTCACAGAGTATTAGTTATTAATAACACCCTAAAAATCAGCAATATTGCACACACAAACAAATAGTAACCTGGTTTATTACACCTGCAAAGGTAAATTAACATTTTCGTGTGAGTAATTTATAGTGAATCCTTCTTCTAACCAACCCAATAAAGTATAATTATTGTCTTTCCAGGTTGCAAACTTGATTTGTCACTTAACATTTGATAATTCTCCCATATACAGGCCCCCATGTTATGCAGAAAGTGGGAGCTCCTGGGGCCTATGGGCCTTGTCTAAGGGCAAAGGTAAAAGTTACACAAATCTCCTCTCAAAACAGGCCCCCCAGAGCTGTCCCAATCAAAACATAAAGTGCTAAACCAGCATTTAGGGCATCAATGGGTTGGTTATTAGAGGGTTCAGGCAAAATTCCTTATTAGAAAAATATACATTTATTAGTATTAACACTATATACACACACCAGAAAGACACTCCCACATTTCTCTTGGCCTAAACACCCAACTACAAGTACATAAGGAACCGGCGGGCTGGAGAGTTAGACCAGCACAAAGACACACATGTATCTTTGGGGTCGGTGTCCAGCAGACGCTGTCCCCTACTCTCTTCCCAAGACCATCTCATCCTATTTCATCAGTCCTCACTCATCCCGCAGGGCCCTGACCACATCAGAGCTCAGGTGAGCGTACTGGTTAACAATAAAAGAGCCTATGGCTTGAGTTGCCTAGACAAAAAAGTGTACAAACTTAGCTCAGATACACGGCGCCTTGCCAGCGTGTTCACTCCATGCTGCTTCCCACGTAACTGCCTACCCGAAGCCACCCACGCTTACCCCGATGCTATCTACACCCTTGGAAAATAAATCCCGGCAGGATCTCTTTTATTTCAGTTTAAACTACTTTACAGTACAAAATAGCATATTTCTAAAATTATGCTTTACATTTATTCATAGTGTATACATTATGATTTACAATTGTCAATTTATAAAATTATGGCACATTTCTCCATTATACATTTTACGCAATGCAGCAATCTGCATAACAGCAGCGTATGTGTAAAGATCCTAGGATAACCCAAAAGAATCAGACAAAGTGATTTATTTCCATTAAGGTCCCTGTTCCTGTACCCTGGTACATTGTACCATATGGTACAATATGGTACCATATGGTACCATATGGTACCCTATACCATATGCAATTCCAAGGGGACTGAGGACATCCTGTAGCCCTTCACCTGGAATAGACAGTGAAAGTGACGATGATGTGGCTACAATTGGGATGGATAGACTACATGCGTCAGTAGGTAGTAGTGATGCCACGAGCATGCAAGCATGCGTGCATGTAGCATGTGGCACCAGCCCAGACTGGGAGTGAATCTGGGACTCAAGCCATTGACTCAGCAGTTCCAGGACAAAGAACATCATCATCCACTGGTGGAAGTAGATGTCTGTGGCTGAAATGTATTTGTTTTGCTACAGTAATGCTTATGCCTCATCTCTATAAGCATAATATAAAATCATACTGGTCCACAGATGAGTAAGACACCACTGTGCATGACACCTTGTTTCAAAGACTTTCACAGACTGTAGCAATTCTAGGAACATGTAAATATATAATAGAACATTACTAATATACAACATTTTTGCATGTTTTTTGATGTAAACAATTATTGTAAACAAAATGATGAAAACATTAGTGTGGTCATTGTGTTGAATACAATGAGTGTACATATATACATTATGCATTATATTGATCTCACAGGCCACAAACATTACTGGAAAAATCAAAATTAGAAAAGAAAAGAAAAAAAGGAACAAAACAGTAAAATAAAAAATGCAACTTTGTGGAAGTCGCGAATGTTGCCACCACCCGGTCATTTAGGGTCAACTTCACGCCTCTTTATCTTGGAAACTACTGATCAGAATTTTTTTTTGTTTTATTACCAATAGAAAAATATTATCTTTAATTCTGTAATTTTTTTTTTTTTTTTTTTTTCAAAAATTCTTGGACCCTGGCTGTCATTCTGAGATTTGGCCTCTGGACTCTGAAAGGGTTAAAGTTGTAGAACAATGGCACAAACCCTGAAAAGGTTATGGTCCCGTAGTACTACAACTTTGAAGCCTGGGTCAGTCCTGTAGTTCTACGTCATGAGCTCACTCAGATAAGCTGTGAATGATAATTTAGGCCTAGATATGAAAGAATGGGTCTGTGTGGTAAGTGTGTGCCATGTAAAAAAATTTCTGCAGCAAGCAGTGCATAATGGGAAAAAATGTGACTGTGTTTCTGGTTAAAAATAGGAATTTGCAGTGTATTTTCATATGGTTTTTATTGTTGCATTCTTGGTTTCTTGGGCTCCTATGATAGAATGGAAGTTACATCACAGAAGTAGAGATGATTTTAATTGGTTTCAGGACTGAAAGTAGTTTCAAATTGAGGTCAAATTAGTGGGAATGTTCGATTTTTGCTTATATTCTAGAGTAAACAAATTACGTCACTTGTCCAAAATACGTCCAGCTGGTTGGTCTAATATGTGTCCACAAATGCACTGACTTTATACAATTTTTACAGTGATGCAGTAGTCTGCATAACAGTAAATCTTTTATTTTTTGTGTGAATAAAAATACAAAATGGAAAGCAAGCGTAATATAGGAGAGGCCTGAGAAACGTGACTAATGAACAGAGGAAATGTTGTTTTAGTGCCAGGAATGTTTACATTGTTTATTCTGGACCCTGCTTTGAAATTGTCACTTTTTTAGTTTTGTGTGAAATTTGCCAAATTACCAATTTCTTATCACTTTATTGGGTAGTTAAATTAAGTAAATGGGCAGTTTCTTGTATTCAGTCAATAGAATAGAAGGAATACTAGCAAAATACTTATGAATTTGGTTGACTGGAGCAACAGAATTGGCTGAAAATAGGACTCAAAGTAGGTGAAATCACCTACAAGACAGCAAAATTTGCAAGTGTAATTCAATAAGTTTTTCATCAAATTTTGTACTTTTGGTTTCATTACCTTTGAAAAGAAATTCTTTGTCATTTCATGAGATTTTTTTTTAAAATTCTCTGACCCTGAAAACAAGTTTCAAATCAAGAGTTCCAACCCTCGAAGGGTTAAAAGATGAAAAAATATAAAGCACATCTGAAATGATAGAGCAATATTTTTATTATTTATTATCACACTGGCCGATTCCCACCAAGGCAGGGTGGCCCGAAAAAGAAAAACTTTCACCATCATTCACTCCATCACTGTCTTGCCAGAAGGGTGCTTTACACTACAGTTTTTAAACTGCAACATTAACACCCCTCCTTCAGAGTGCAGGCACTGTACTTCCCATCTCCAGGACTCAAGTCCGGCCTGCCAGTTTCCCTGAACCCCTTCATAAATGTTACTTTACTCACACTCCAACAGCACGTCAAGTATTAAAAACCATTTGTCTCCATTCACTCCTATCAAACACGCTCATGCATACCTGCTGGAAGTCCAAGCCCCTCGCACACAAAACCTCCTTTACCCCCTCTCTCCAACCTTTCCTAGGCCGACCCCTACCCCGCCTTCCTTCCACTACAGACTGATACACTCTTGAAGTCATTCTGTTTCGCTCCATTCTCTCTACATGTCTGAACCACCTCAACAACCCTTCCTCAGCCCTCTGGACAACAGTTTTGGTAATCCCGCACCTCCTCCTAACTTCCAAACTACGAATTCTCTGCATTATATTCACACCACACATTGCCCTCAGACATGACATCTCCACTGCCTCCAGCCTTCTCCTCGCTGCAACATTCATCACCCATGCTTCACACCCATATAAGAGTGTTGGTAAAACTATACTCTCATACATTCCCCTCTTTGCCTCCAAGGACAAAGTTCTTTGTCTCCACAGACTCCTAAGTGCACCACTCACTCTTTTTCCCTCATCAATTCTATGATTCACCTCATCTTTCATAGACCCATCCGCTGACACGTCCACTCCCAAATATCTGAATACATTCACCTCCTCCATACTCTCTCCCTCCAATCTGATATTCAATCTTTCATCACCTAACAGTAACTAAATTGTTGAAGCCAATTTAAGTAAATATACCACCAAGGTATATAGATACCCTAAGCCCATGCTTCTTTCAAAATGGCTATCATGACTGCAGTGTGTGGACAGTGTAAAAGAAAATTAAGAGGTACTATAAGAGGAATTTGGTGGGTAATAGACAAAAGCTGGTATTATGTTATCTGTGCTCAAATTTACACTGAGTATATATTTATCAATGAGACTGAATGAAGGAAATGTTACTGGATATGTAAATAAATCACACATTGTGGGTTATAACATTTTATTATGAAAACATTATGTCCACCAGGAGCTTTATCAGTTCACAAAGAGAACAAGACATGGGTATTTATAGAGGTTGGAGAGAGACCCTGAGGTGAAAGAATGAGATTATGAAGTCAAATGTGAGTAGCCAGCTTAGTAAGTAAAGTTAAGTAACTGCAGTATCAGGTACTGGGAGAATACCACTGAGCCTCACTGAAACTTTGGAAATTGTGAATAATCCCAAGATTTGATTAATGTCATTGGTTATAACCATCATTGTGAATTTTACTGAATATGTACATATTATTAAAAAGTTTGGGCAGGTGCAATAATAAAAAAAAGCGCTCTTGGAGAGCTTACTGGAAATACATGAAAATAGGAAAATGAAGCAGATACAGCTCAAACAACTAGTGTACAGACCAGGTTAAGTGAGACAAAAATAATGCAAGGTAGTGAGTGATCCAGTAACATAATATCAAAAGTTAACAATAGCATGAAAAAACACAAAACAGCACAATCTGAAGATACATATTCAAAGAATGATACAGAAAAACTCAGATACAAAAAAACCCAGTGAACAAAACTACAACTATCATTGTATTAATGGTATACAATATTGACAAGTTGGTGAATAAGACACATGCAACACTTGGATATCTTTATTGCTCAGACATTTTGTCTGTGCAGCAGGCTTCTTCAGTCCAATACAGAAGTGATTAATGTATTGGAGATGTTTGAAGAAGTGGAGAATTTGAGGGGTTCAGTTCTTCAGTCTTTATAGGAATGGATAATTTTAAGGTGTTCAGTTCATCAGTCTTGATAAAAGTTGTTCAGTTTTATAATATTGATTACCTTGAAGTAGAGGTATACAACTGTGGATACATATACATGACATGTTCTTATGTATGAGAAGGGTTGAATTTGAAAAGAACCTGTTTAGTACTAGCTTGCTAGTGGTCTCCGTCTCCTGTCATTCCATCTCCAACAGCCACACCTCACTTCTCGTCTAGTATATCTAGTCTCAACAATTTTCCTCTACTTAAGACTGATCATTAATCTGATCAAATTCTATGACAGCTGAGGGACTGAATGCTTTAATATTACCTCCACTTCTGTCAAGGCTGAGGGACTGAACACCTTGATATATATTTTAAGTATTTCCATGTTTGTTAAACTCATTTTTTCCATTTATCTTTCAAGGAGAAGTTGTAGAGTTAGAATATATGAAGGCTAAGAAAGCTGTTGAAGACAAAATTAAAGAATACGAAGATCTGAATGCCAAGAGATATATAGAAACCCAGCAAGCAAGTTTACCATCTGAAGAACCAAGGTATAAAAAAGTTGAAGTGATGGAATACAGAGGAAGACCAGCTGCAGTAACAAGAAAATGTATACCTGAATTTGAAGGTAATAAATATATATAAATACATACACACATTATGTATACATACACACACATGAAAGTATACCGGTGGCGAATATTGGCTGTTTTTATGTTATCGGTATCAGTGAAAAAGTGGCTGATATCATCGATACTTTTTAAAATATTAATATTACACATGTTCAAGCACACATATATTTGCAAACACACATACAAGAACATTTTTCCTTAGCTAAGGGGCATGAGCTATGAAGAGAGGCTAATAAATTGAATTTAATGATATTAAAGGACAGAACAAACAGGGAAGACACGATTCCTACAAAATACTCAGGGGAATTGACAAGGTAGATTCATAGAAACATGTCATTTGAGAGGCAAGAAATGGAAACTCGGACACCATTGGAAGCTGATGACAGAAATGAGCAGCAGGAATGTCAGAAGTGTTCCTTTAGTCTCAGGGTGGTCAGGAAGTGGAATGATTTCAATAAGGAAGTGGTGAAGGTAGGCTCCACACACAGTTTTAAGAGCAGATACACAGGTACAGTAGGAGCCCATGAGAATATGAAGTGGTGAATCTAGCAAGTGGCAAGGTAAGAAGCGAGCCAGAAGCTGAGAATCAACCCCTGCCACCATAAAAGGGTGAGTACACATATACAGTTACAGAAAGAAACAAATATGCTAGGGTGAGGATAGTGGCTGAATGACTTTTTTTTTTTTTTACACAGGGTTTGACAAGGTTAGGTTAAGGATCCCTAGCTTTACTGACAAGCTATTTACAAGTTAAGGATTCCTAACTTTATTGACGAGCTAAGAGCTGTCACCTACATCAGCTCATTTGAAAGCATTTCTGTTGTTATGAAACATACAAGTAGGGAACAGGATGAAGTTGGAGCCATCTGTGGGTCAGCATTTTCATTTGATCAGCTGACTTTATCTCATTGACATCATAATGCTGTACGAATGTGTTCCAGACTCAAGTCATCCTGAGGATAAATGATCTCAGATGAAGTGATGTTCTGGAGAAGGGTACAACCAGAGTGAAGTTGCTGCTTTCTGCCCATCTTGTGGTATAGAAGCTTGCTTCTAGCTGTCCTCAAAGTGGAGCCAAGTGTGGTACTTTGACAATGTTGGCTATCCACATCCCTCCTGTGTTGAAGGCTCTGCTGAAATGACAAATCTATCCAAGATGGATCCAGGCGAGAGATGAGACATCTTGCTCTGTTCTCTACTCTGTCAAGCAGCCGCAGATGAGGGGGGAGGGGGCAAATCAATAAATTGGAGCATACTCAAGGTGTGAGCATACTTGTGCCTCATACAGAATCTCACAACCCCTACTGTCAAGCAGATGCGAGATATGGCAAAGTGCTGTAAGCTTCCTGGCTCCCTTGTTTGCAAGATTTACAACATGGTTCTTCATGATCAGTTTGGAGTCAGATTTCACCCTATGGATATCAACTTCTTCCCCAGGTACCAACACACTCCCATTCATACTTACTACAGCTCTGGCATTACCATCATGGTACCAGGAGACCATCGTCATTTGTATTTTCTTAGGTGCAAATGTTACTTGCCATCAGTTTCCCCAAGCTGATATAGCTCTTAGCTGGTGATTGATATATCTTAGAGCAGCTGGCATTTCTTCTCTTGGATAAGTGAATGTCAGCGTACAGTCATCTGCATATGCATGGGATTCTGGGATGAGATGAAGAAGGTCATTGAAATAGACATTCCATAACAGTGGTCCCAGCACACTTCTTTGTGGAACACTTGCTCCAATAGGATGTCTTGCTGATACTGTTCCATTGAGAACTACCCTTAGAGATCTTCCTTGAAGGTAATCACTGAGGAACATGGACTACATTTGCCTCTTTCCATAGAGAAGGCCATTTACACTGTGCCAGGCTGTGCTGAAAGATGTGAGTTAGAGGTGCTGCTAGCTGGTCTGCACATCTTTTCAGCAACCTTGGGCTCAACTTGTCTGGGCCCATAGCCTTTTCTTGGTCAAGTGATGGTCAAGTGATTTAAGAAGGAAATGCACCTCCTCCTGCCTTATTGTCACCACTGACAGTTTTGACACTGCAACAAAGGCCAAGTCTGAACCAAAACTGTTTCACAGCCACATCAGAAGAAAGACTACAGCTAAAGACCAGGTAATTTGACTGAAGGAAAAGAGCTTACAAAAATTACAAGGAAATCTAGAGTGTTTGGTATAAGATTTCAATAGGTCTTCTGAGTGGAAACAGACAATACCAGAAAGCCTAGGGGCCAGGGTGTTCTGGATGCCATCCACATAACAGAAGAGGTAGACATTTTCGATGAACCTGGATACATCAAAGGCAATGGACCTAACAAAATTGCATTGTGGATTCTGCAAGAGGGTGCAGAAGCGTTGTTTGAACTACTGACTGAGATCTGTAATAAATCAATGGATACGAAACAGTTGCCAGAGATCTTGAAAAGAGCAAATGTAATTCCTGTATTTGAGAAAGGGGATGAATCTGGTAAGTTGTAAGTTAAAAGTCCAGGATCTGAGAATCAGCCCCTGCAACCACAAATTGGTAAGCGTGCACATAGGGTGGTAGACAGCACCCGCCCAAGGAGGTACTACCGTCCTGCCAAGTGTGTGTAAAACGAAAGCCTGTAATTGTTAAATAAATAAATAATAAAATATTTATTTCTTTCCTAAGGTTACAGTGTGTGTATACATATCATAGTATGATTGGAGCAAAGAAAGCCACTATTATGCCGAAGTATTTCAGGCAGACTTAACCTTATACTTATAGACTACTTAAGTCTAGACAGGTGAAGAGTGGTAGAATACAAACAGCCAATATTCACTGTATTGTTAATATGCGGTAGTACAATTTATGACAGTCTTACATTTTTAGGTGCAAAATTAGGTTCTTCAACAATGGTAGAATACAAATATTCTATATTTCAATCTTATTATTAATATGAGGTAGTACAATTTATGATACAATCAATTTATGATACAATCAATCATACATTTTTAAGTTTGTGATTAAGTTCATTTACTCTGTTATTAATATGAGGTAGTACAATTAGTGATACAAACATACATTTATAAGTTTGTAAAAATGACTTAATAGTTAAGGGATAATAAAGTATTTGGGGGAGTTGCTTTGAATTTGGTTGGGGTTTAGCATGGTGTGGGTAAGTTTGTTATTGAGGGATGAGATGATTTTTGAGTATGATCCTAATCTGATTTGTGGGCAGGAGACCTCTTGCTGTTTCAGACAAAGAGTTCCGGATCTTAGGGCCCTTTATGTGCATTGCATTTTTGCAAAGTGTGAGATGGACATGAGGGATGTCAAAAAGCATTTTGTGCCTCATGTTATGCCTGTGTGTTCTGTTGAAGCTGTCTAGGAGAATAACAGAAAAAGGCACAATACTTGACTGACTCCACTACTACTACTACTACTACCACCTCCGCTACTACCTTTCTTGTCCCATCCCTGTCTGCTGGCCTATATATTCTCCCTCCTCCTTTCCTTTTTGTTAGTGTGACTTTGTAATTGTGCCAAGTCGGACTGAAACGTCGTTGTAAGCTCCTCTCTTCTATGTGTGTGTTATTTGTGTGTGTCTAGGAGAAGTTTGAGCAGAGGGTTGATATTGGAGTTTAATGTCTGTATATGTAGTAGGCACAATAATAAGTGTGTATATTATGTATATCTGTATATTGGCAGTTTGGAGGAATATGTTGTGTATCTTTATATGTATATACTTCTAAACTGTCGTATTCTGAGCACCTCTGCAAAAACAGTGATTATGTGTGAGTGAGGTGAAAGTGTTGAATGATGAAAGTATTTTCTTTTTAGGGATTTTCTTTCTTTTTGGGTCACCCTGCCTCGGTGGGAGACGGCCGACTTGTTGAAAAAAAAAATTATGTATATTAAGTAAGTTCATGTTTTTGAAGAGAGGTGGGGGTGTGTTGTCTGGCACTGGAGTTTATGATCATCCTCTCTGCCGCTTTTTGTTGGGTTATTAAAGGTTTGAGGTGATTGGCCGTGGTAGATCCCCAAGCACAAATACCATAGGTGAGGTAAGGGTATATTAGAGAGCGATATAAGATAAGGAGGGCTCATTGGGGTACATAGTATCATATCTTGGAAAGGATACCTACTGTTTTGGAAACTTTCTTAGTTATGTGCTGGATGTGGGTCTGAAATTTAAGATTACAGTCGAGGTGGAGACTTCGAAATTTGCCCTCAGTGTGTCTTGTAATGGGTGAACCATTTATTGATATGTTTAGCTGGATATTTGATGCTCTGTTTCCAAAAAGCATGAAGTAGGTTTTCTCTGTATTGAGGATAAATTTGTTGGTAGTCATCCAGTTTGATATTTTAAGTAGCTTGCTGTTTACAGTGTTGCTAAGTATAGCTGAGTTTGGGTGGGAGAAGACATATGTGGTGTCATCCATGAATAGAACTGGTTTAAGGAGTAGCAATGCATTTGGGAGGTCATTGATGTAAATAAGAAAGAGTAGAGGACCTAGGACATTTCCCTGTGGCACCCCAATAACTACAGGCTGAGTATTGAAGGTCATGCCGTTTGTGTACACATACTGGTGTCTACCATTAAGATAATATTTTAGGCGACTAAAATGCCGGGAGCAATGGGCTAGTAACCCCTTCTCCTGTATACATTTACTAAAAAAGAGAAGAAGAAAAACTTTATAAAACTGGGATGCTTAAATGTGCGTGGATGTAGTGCGGATGACAAGAAACAGATGATTGCTGATGTTATGAATGAAAAGAAGTTGGATGTCCTGGCTCTAAGCGAAACAAAGCTGAAAGGGGTAGGAGAGTTTCAGTGGGGGGAAATAAATGGGATTAAATCTGGAGTATCTGAGAGAGTTAGAGCAAAGGAAGGGGTAGCAGTAATGTTAAGTGATCAGTTATGGAAGGAGAAAAGAGAATATGAATGTGTAAATTCAAGAATTATGTGGATTAAAGTAAAGGTTGGATGCGAGAAGTGGGTCATAATAAGCGTGTATGCACCTGGAGAAGAGAGGAATGCAGAGGAGAGAGAGAGATTTTGGGAGATGTTAAGTGAATGTATAGGAGCCTTTGAACCAAGTGAGAGAGTAATTGTGGTAGGGGACCTGAATGCTAAAGTAGGAGAAACTTTTAGAGAGGGTGTGGTAGGTAAGTTTGGGGTGCCAGGTGTAAATGATAATGGGAGCCCTTTGATTGAACTTTGTATAGAAAGGGGTTTAGTTATAGGTAATGCATATTTTAAGAAAAAGAGGATAAATAAGTATAACGATATGATGTAGGGCGAAATGACAGTAGTTTGTTGGATTATGTATTGGTAGATAAAAGACTGTTGAGTAGACTTCAGGATGTACATGTTTATAGAGGGGCCACAGATATATCAGATCACTTTCTAGTTGTAGCTACACTGAGAGTAAAAGGTAGATGGGATACAAGGAGAATAGAAGCATCAGGGAAGAGAGAGGTGAAGGTTTAAAACTAAAAGAGGAGGCAGTTAGGGTAAGATATAAACAGCTATTGGAGGATAGATGGGCTAATGAGAGCATAGGCAATGGGGTCGAAGAGGTATGGGGTAGGTTTAAAAATGTAGTGTTAGAGTGTTCAGCAGAAGTTTGTGGTTACAGGAAAGTGGGTGCAGGAGGGAAGAGGAGCGATTGGTGGAATGATGATGTAAAGAGAGTAGTAAGGGAGAAAAAGTTAGCATATGAGAAGTTTTTACAAAGTAGAAGTGATGCAAGGAGGGAAGAGTATATGGAGAAAAAGAGAGAGGTTAAGAGAGTGGTGAAGCAATGTAAAAAGAGAGCAAATGAGAGAATGGGTGAGAAGTTATCAACAAATTTTGTTGAAAATAAGAAAAAGTTTTGGAGTGAGATTAACAAGTTAAGAAAGCCTAGAGAACAAATGGATTTGTCAGTTAAAAATAGGAGAGGAGAGTTATTAAATGGAGAGTTAGAGGTATTGGGAAGATGGAGGGAATATTTTGAGGAATTGTTAAATGTTGATGAAGATAGGGAAGCTGTGATTTCGTGTATAGGGCAAGGAGGAATAACATCTTGTAGGAGTGAGGAAGAGCCAGTTGTGAGTGTGGGGGAAGTTCGTGAGGCAGTAGGTAAAATGAAAGGGGGTAAGGCAGCCGGGATTGATGGGATAAAGATAGAAATGTTAAAAGCAGGTGGGGATATAGTTTTGGAGTGGTTGGTGCAATTATTTAATAAATGTATGGAAGAGGGTAAGGTACCTAGGGATTGGCAGAGAGCATGCATAGTTCCTTTGTATAAAGGCAAAGGGGATAAAAGAGAGTGCAAAAATTATAGGGGATAAGTCTGTTGAGTGTACCTGGTAAAGTGTATGGTAGAGTTATAATTGAAAGAATTAAGAGTAAGACGGAGAATAGGATAGCAGATGAACAAGGAGGCTTTAGGAAAGGTAGGGGGTGTGTGGACCAGGTGTTTACAGTGAAACATATAAGTGAACAGTATTTAGATAAGGCTAAAGAGGTCTTTGTGGCATTTATGGATTTGGAAAAGGCGTATGACAGGGTGGATAGGGAGGCATCGTGGCAGATGTTGCAAGTGTATGGTGTAGGAGGTAGGTTACTGAAAGCAGTGAAGAGTTTTTACGAGGATAGTGAGGCTCAAGTTAGAGTATGTAGGAAAGAGGGAATTTTTTTCCCAGTAAAAGTAGGCCTTAGACAAGGATGTGTGATGTCACCGTGGTTGTTTAATATATTTATAGATGGGGTTGTAAGAGAAGTAAATGCGAGGGTCTTGGCAAGAGGCGTGGAGTTAAAAGATAAAGAATCACACACAAAGTGGGAGTTGTCACAGCTGCTCTTTGCTGATGACACTGTGCTCTTGGGAGATTCTGAAGAGAAGTTGCAGAGATTGGTGGATGAATTTGGTAGGGTGTGCAAAAGAAGAAAATTAAAGGTGAATACAGGAAAGAGTAAGGTTATGAGGATAACAAAAAGATTAGGTGATGAAAGATTGAATATCAGATTGGAGGGAGAGAGTATGGAGGAGGTGAACGTATTCAGATATTTGGGAGTGGACGTGTCAGCGGATGGGTCTATGAAAGATGAGGTGAATCATAGAATTGATGAGGGAAAAAGAGTGAGTGGTGCACTTAGGAGTCTGTGGAGACAAAGAACTTTGTCCTTGGAGGCAAAGAGGGGAATGTATGAGAGTATAGTTTTACCAATGCTCTTATATGGGTGTGAAGCGTGGGTGATGAATGTTGCAGCGAGGAGAAGGCTGGAGGCAGTGGAGATGTCATGTCTGAGGGCAATGTGTGGTGTGAATATAATGCAGAGAATTCGTAGTTTGGAAGTTAGGAGGAGGTGCGGGATTACCAAAACTGTTGTCCAGAGGGCTGAGAAAGGGTTGTTGAGGTGGTTCGGACATGTAGAGAGAATGGAGCGAAACAGAATGACTTCAAGAGTGTATCAGTCTGTAGTGGAAGGAAGGCGGGGTAGGGGTCGGCCTAGGAAAGGTTGGAGGGAGGGGGTAAAGGAGGTTTTGTGTGCGAGGGGCTTGGACTTCCAGCAGGCATGCGTGAGCGTGTTTGATAGGAGTGAATGGAGACAAATGGTTTTTAATACTTGACGTGCTGTTGGAGTGTGAGCAAAGTAACATTTATGAAGGGATTCAGGGAAACCGGCAGGCCGGACTTGAGTCCTGGAGATGGGAAGTACAGTGCCTGCACTCTGAAGGAGGGGTGTTAATGTTGCAGTTTAAAAACTGTAGTGTAAAGCACCCTTCTGGCAAGACAGTGATGGAGTGAATGATGGTGAAAGTTTTTCTTTTTCGGGCCACCCTGCCTTGGTGGGAATGGCCAGTGTGATAATAAAAAAAATAAAATAATAATTTTAGGTAGTTGAGTGAGTGTCCTCTGACCCCATAATGCTCTAGTTTTAGGTGCAAGATATTGTGGTTGACTGTATCAAATGCTTTCCATAGGTCTATGAAGAGTCCCAGAGGATATTCATTTTTGTCAATTGCTGTATATAGTAATTCGAGCATCTGAATACAGTGGATCCTCAGTTATCAGCCGTAATCTGTTCCTGAAGGTCGGCCTAAAAGCGAAATGGCCTAAAACTGAAATATTTCTCTTAAGAATTAATGTAAATACAATTAATCCGTTCCAGACACCCAAAAATATTCACAAAAAATAATTTTTGTAAAGATTAATTATAGTTTTACATACACAGAACCATGAGAACTAAATAAAATAAATACATGAACAATTAAATTACTATTAGAGTACCTTTTTGCTAGCTGAAACCAGGTGACCAGGTGACCAGGGACTACTCCTACATCTTTGCAGTTCCCTACAACAGCTCTTATTATGGCCTAAATGCCTGTTACTGCTGCACTGACCCACATGGAACCAGTAACGATCAAAATAAAGCTGCTAATAATGTAGAAATCTGACCAAACACGAGTAAAAGAGGATTGCCTGGCATACCAAACACCAACCTGCTGCCAGTCGTAATACCAGCCAAGCATCAGTTACCACTACAGTAAATCCATATCAGCTCCACTAGTGATTTCTTCTTTCTTTCTTTCAACACACCGGCTGTATCCCACCGAGGCGGGGTGGCCCAAAAGGAAAAACGAAAGTTTCTCCTTTTACATTTAGTAATATATACAGGAGAAGGGGTTACTAGCTCCTTGCTCCCGGCATTTTAGTCGCCTCTTACAACACGCATGGCTTACGGAGGAAGAATTCTGTTCCACTTCCCCATGGAGGACTAGTGATTTCATGGGACACAAAAACGGAAGAAGCAGCACCAAGACAGACACCAAACCTCCTAGGAAACTGTTACCCATAATGTCTACCCTGAAGGAGGCTGGCGCATCTTCCACCCCCCTCACCCCTGCCCAGACCAACACAACAACAACAATGACGGATGACTCCAAAACTTTCTCCAGATTCTTACAACAATTATCCTCATTCACGGCTCGCACCCAAGCTGACTTCTCTTCAGCTATGGATAACACTCGAGATCTCTTCACCCCAAATAGCAACATCGACTACAGCTCATCAACACTCACAGGTACAGCCCAGGAATGCAGTCCTCATTAACGACCCGACACCATTGATAAAATTCTACAGGAAAATAATATGCTAAGACGGCAAAACGAAACCTACGAAAAACTCATTGGGGACCTAGAGCGCTCTCTATATACCAAAAACACGTGGATTAATGACCTAGAATGCCGTCTTACGACACAAAATTCAAAGATTAGTGAACTAGAAAACAAACTGACATCATTAACAAACTCGTCTAAAGAACAGGCAAACATACACTCAACTATAGACACACATACTAAACAAACAAATTCCCTCACCACCAAGCTGTCAGAAGCTACACAAGATTGGAAGTTAAACATGGAATCCCAGTGGAATGCATGCTTCCAGTATCAAAGGGATATGATTGAACAAGACAAGCTCCTAGACTCTGTCATTTTAAACAGCTCTACCTTACCACCAGATACAAACAATTAAAACTGCACCATCATAGCACTCCAGCTAATGAAAGATGAGATAAAAGTTAATATTGAAACCAGTGATATCAAGGAGGCTCGACTGCTAGGCAAGCCGAGTCAAAAGCAAAGTGTTATGTTAAAATTCAATTCCATGATGTAAAAAACGATCTAATAAGTTCCTCCATCAAGAAAAGGAGTAATGTGTACATAAATGAGTGCCTAACTAAAAAACGACAGAACCTATTATACAGACTTCGAAAACTTAAGCGTGATAATGCAGCAATAAAACTGCTTTACTCGTGATGGCATTATCATGGTAAAATTATCAGACACAGGTCGTAGGTTTGAAATAACAAATGATCAAGAACTAGCATGTTTCCTCTCATTCACTGGTTTGACTGAACCTCATTAAGCCATATCTCAACACAATATCAACTATGTACAGTGCTGTAGTATTGTAGAATTTACCCTTATTTTAACCCATATTTTCATATCAATTAGTGAATAACAGTAATTAATTCCCACCTACTTAAGACAAATAAAGCGCTATTTAAGGTGCTAATTCAGGGGCTTAAGTGTTTATTCTCTGTTTTATTTTATACTCGAAACCATTACTTTTAACTTTAAAATAAGCAAGGTGCTAAAGTGTCTTACTTTTTTTGTTTTACTTTCATATTCAATAGCTCCATTATTTTTAGATTTAAAATAATTATCTTAGTTCATATTTGTTAGTGGTTTAACATTTATTGCTTTTTTTTTTTGTTTTTTAATAATTGTAACAGCTATTTCACACATAAAGTGGGAGTTGTCACAGTTGCTCTTTGCTGATGACACTGTGCTCTTGGGATATTCTGAAGAGAAGTTGCAGAGATTGGTGGATGAATTTGGTAGGGTATGCAAAAGAGGAAAATTAAAAGTGAATATAGGAAAGAGTAAGGTTATGAGGATAACAAAAAGATTAGGTGATGAAAGATTGAATATCATATTGGAGGGAGAGAGTATGGAGGAGGTGAATGTATTCAGATATTTGGGAGTGGACGTGTCAACGGATGGGTCTATGAAAGATGAAGTGAATCATAGAATTGAGGAGGGGAAAAGGGTGAGTGGTGCACTTAGGAGTCTGTGGAGACAAAGAACTTTGTCCTTGGAGGCAAAGAGGGGAATGTATGAGAGTATAGTTTTACCAACTCTCTTATATGGGTGTGAAGCATGGGTGATGAATGTTGCAGCGAGGAGAAGGCTGGAGGCAGTGGAGATGTCATGTCTGAGGGCAATGTGTGGTGTGAATATAATGCAGAGAATTCATAGTTTGGAAGTTAGGAGGAGGTGCGGGATTACCAAAACTGTTGTCCAGAGGGCTGAGGAAGGGTTGTTGAGGTGGTTTGGACATGTAGAGAGAATGGAGTGAAACAGAATGACTTCAAGAGTGTATCAGTCTGTAGTGGAAGGAAGGCGGGGTAGGGGTCGGCCTAGGAAAGGTTGGAGGGAGGGGGTAAAGGAGGTTTTGTGTGCGAGGGGCTTGGACTTCCAGCAGGCATGCGTGAGCGTGTTTGATAGGAGTGAATGGAGACAAATGGTTTTTAATACTTGACGTGCTGTTGGAGTGTGAGCAAAGTAACATTTATGAAGGGGTTCAGGGAAACCGGCAGGCCGGACTTGAGTCCTGGAGATGGGAAGTACAATGCCTGCACTCTGAAGGAGGGGTGTTAATGTTGCAGTTTAAAAACTGTAGTGTAAAGCACCCTTCTGGCAAGACAGTGATGGAGTGAATGATGGTGTAAGTTTTTCTTTTTCGGGCCACCCTGCCTTGGTGGGAATTGGCGAGTGTGATAATAAAAAAAAAATTCTCTACGTTCCCCTTATGAATGCAATTATCGATCCTGATATCAACCTCTTATTGAACTGCACACATAATCCTAACAATTGCCATTACAAGCTGCTAGCCAGGCTAATACCCTTCTCATTGCCGGCAAGAACATTGCAGTCTTCAACTGTATAATGTTAGATCATTGAGTAAACACTATGATCACCTCATTGTATTACTGAAGTCTCTAAATGCTAATGTAACTTTCATTATACTTACTGAGGTGATATAAAAAAGACCTGGAAAGCCCTATCAGAAATTCTAGAAACAAAAAAGATATCACGAATAGCGAAATTGAATTAACAAAACCAGATGAACCCCAACTCCCACCAACTGAAACAGCAAACAGACTCAATAATTTCTTCTCCACTATAGGAAAAAACCTTGCCAATAAAATCCCAAGCTCAGATACCCCACCCAGTGACTACCTCACTGGCAACTACCCGAACACACTGTTCCTAGCTCCGACTAACCCTACTGAAGTCTCCCTTATTATCAACACACTAAAAAACAAGACAGGAGATTTAAATACCTTACCATCCTTTATATACAAAAAAGCGTCACAAGTACTATCACCAATTATTGCAACACTCTTTAACAAATCCACAGAATCCTCTACCTTCCCTACAGTTCTCAAGGGTCATCCCGATCCATAAAGGAGGAGACCAAACAGACTTGAATAACTATAAGCCAATATCCAACTTTCACCCTCTCTCTAAAATCTTCGAAAAATTAATTCATAAGCGAATCTATTCCTACCTCATCTCCCACAACATACTCAACCTCTGTCAATTTGGGTTCAGGCCTAATAAAAATACTAATGATGCCATTATATACATGCTAGAACACACACACACTGCAATAGAGAAAAAAGAAGTCCCACTGGGGATCTTCATAGACTTATGTAAAGCTTTTGACACAGTTGACCATGACTTGCTCCATATAAAATTGTCGCACTATGGTGTAAGAGGGCACTCCCTCAACTACCTAAAGTCTTACCTCAGCAACAGAAGCCAATATGTGTACACAAACGGGGCAAACTCTTCAGCACAGCCAATTACAGTTGGTGTCCCACAGGGAAGTGTCCTAGGCCCTCTTCTCTTTCTCATATACATAAATGACCTACCAAATGCATCGCAACTATTCAAACCCACACTATTTGCAGATGACACTACATCTCACCCGAGCCCAGTCACGCTAGCCAATACTGTAAATACCAAATTACAGAAAGTATCTACCTGGATGAGTACTAACAAACTTACTCTAAACATTGACAAAACTACTTCATTCAGTTTGGTAACAGAGCTACAGACGTCTCTCTTAACATAATGATAAATGGATCACCTATACACAGTATAATGATCCGACTTCATTCATACGATAAAAGAAAGGACCTAATTAAATCAGCAATTACAATGAAAAATGGAGTGTACATAAATGAGTGTCTAACAAGAAAACGTCAAAACTTTCTGTTCAGGCTGAGAAAACTTAAACAGGAAAACAAAATACATCAGTTTCACGCGAAATGGGAAAATACTAGTAAGGAAAACATCAACAGGACAACAATATGCTATCTCAAATGAACATGATTTCTCTGCCTTCCTTAGAAAAGCTGACATTTCTGTAACAGATTAGATAAGTGCCCTTAATACGTATATACGTGTGGTGCATATAGTGTACGTTACTATTATATTGTGCATTATTATTTTTTTTATTTTTCATCACTAGCTAATGCCAACTACCTCCAATACTTTATACTTCTTTCTTACTGCTATTAATTGCTCATAATTTTCTGTTACAAGTCAAATCTTACTCCAAATTAATATTATTCATCGTTCTTACCTGTCCATTTAATTTTGTTTACCACTACTTGTCTTTTAGTCACTTCTTATTGTGTGTGCAATTAGTGTATAATCCAATTACTTTTTTGCAAGTCCCAAAACTATCTTTTGCTAGCTAGTACCAACTACCTCTTATTTTTTTTTTTACTTTTTATTGTGCAATAAACTGCTCAACTTATTTAATATTACAAATCAGATCTTACTCCTAAACCAATATTATTTCATAGTGACTATCTGTCCATTTAACTTTGTTTACCATTACGTACTTAATTTTTAGTCACTTATATATTTTCTCCTTTATTTTAGCTTTATATAACTACCCTAGTTCATATATTCACAATTGTTAAAATAATCAAGGTGCTATTCTCAGGTGCTAAAGTGTAATAAGTTCACAATTTTGCCATTATATTCCAAAACTCATTTATTTGATTACTACTTTATTGTTCACCACAACTTATATTAGTCCCTTTTATATTGTTTTCCCTAATTCTAACTTTAAAGAATTACCTTTAAAGTACTACCTTCTATCATATTCCCAAGCTCCATTATTTGATCATCACTTTATTTGTTCACCACAAATTATTTTAGTCCCTTTTATATTGTCTCCTTTATTTTAGCTTTAAAAAAAAAAAAAAAACTACCTTAGCTCATTATTTTTACATTTGTTAAATAATTCAGGTGCTATTTTTTAGCTTTAGATTATTTACTTTGTCTTATACTTAATTCTAACTATAGATTCACTACAAATCTTATGATTACAAGCATTGATCCTGATACCAACCTCTTATTTAATGACTTAAATGAATCAAACAGTTACTGTAATTACTACACAGCAGAACAATCAAAGGCACTCCTCAGAGCCAACAACAACAATATCAGATACAATATCAGATCTTTAAGCAAGCATTACGATGACCTCATAGCATTACTAAATTCCTTGCATGCCAATATGTCCATCATTACACTAACTGAAACCTGGCTAAAGCCTGATACTACAGATGTCTATGCCATTCCTGGTTACACAGCCATACACAACTGTAGGCCAGACCAACAAGGGGGTGGCACAGCTATACAGTGGACCCCCGGTTAACGATATTTTTTCAATCCAGAAGTATGTTCAGGTGCCAGTACTGACCGAATTTGTTCCCATAAGGAATATTGTGAAGTAGATTAGTCCATTTCAGACCCCCAAACATACACGTACAAACGCACTTACATAAATACACTTACATAATTGGTCGCATTCGGAGGTGATCGTTATGCGGGGGTCCACTGTATACTACTCAGACCAACTAGAATGTATCACTAATACTTGCACAAGGGATGAACATGGGGAATATATAATAGCTAAATTCAAATCCAAATACCTACAAAAACCTCTCACATAGATAAACATCTACAGAGTTCCACAGTCAAACATTAACCAATTTAGTCAAAACCTAGGAAGTATGATAACTGATGCACGCATGAACAAAGATCACTTACTACTCTCAGGTGACTTCAACATAAATCTCCTGCAAGACCAGGACCCACATCCCCTTTAAAATCAGGCATAATCACAGATAATACCACAGACCACTACCCTACTTTCCTCATAACAACTCTTGGTAAATTACCCCAAGACACTACTGAAGTCACCTTCAGACTTCACAATGAGGCAGCCATTAATAACTTCACAACAGCAGTAACAAACATTGACTGGCACACTGAGCTAGAAATCTATACAGATATTGACGACTGTATTAATAATTTTCTAAAAAAGACCCAATATCTCTATAACAAGCACTGCCCTAAAAAAACTAAACAGATGACAACTAAGAGATTGAACAGTCTCTGGCTAACACCCAGCATTCTCAAATCCATAAATACAAAACACTGATATGAAAAACAGTACAGAATGGGTCACATAACCAGAGACCAAAAAAACGTTACTCGTCAACCCTAACCAGCCTGATAAGAAGGGCAAAAAAATTGTATTATGAGAACAGATTATCCAACTTACAAGGTGATATAAAAAAGACCTGGAAAACCCTATCAGAAATTCTAGGAACAAAAAAGATGTCATGAAATAGCGAAATAAAATTGGCAAAATCAGATGAACCCCAACTCCCACCAACAGAAACAGCAAACAGACTCAATGATTTCTTCTTCACTTAGGACAAAACCTTGCCAATAAAACCCCAAGCTCAGTACCCCACCAATGACTCCCTCACTTGCAACTACCCGAACACACTATTCCTAGCTCCGACTAAAAAATACGAAGTCTCCCTTATTATAAAACGCACAAAAAAACAAAGGCAGGAGATTTAAATACCTTACCACCCTTTATATCAAAAAGTGTCACAAGTGCTATCACCAATCATTGCAACACTCTTTAACAAATCCATTGAATCCTCCACCTTCCCTACAGTTTCAAAATAGCAAGGGTCACCCCGATCCATAAAGGAGGAGACCAAACAGAGTTGAATTAAATATAGGCCAATATCCAACTTACACCCCTCTCAAAAAATCGTTTGAAAAATTAATTCATAAACGAATCTACTCCTACCTCATCTCCCACAACATACTCAACCCCTGCCAATTTGGATTCAGGCCTAATAAAAATACTAATGATGCTATTATACACATGCTAGAACATATATACACTGCAATAGAGAAAAAAGAAGTCCCACTGGGGATCTTCGTTGACTTACGTAAAGCTTTTGATACAGTTGACCATGACTTGCTCCACATAAAATTGTCACACTATGGTATAAGAGGGCACTCCCTCAACTACCTCAAGTCATACCTCAGCAACAGAAGCCAATATTTTTTTTTTTTTTATTATCACACTGGCCGATTCCCACCAAGGCAGGGTGGCCCGAAAAAGAAAAACTTTCACCATCATTCACTCCATCACTGTCTTGCCAAAAAGGGTGCTTTACACTACAGTTTTTAAACTGCAACATTAACACCCCTCCTTCAGAGTGCAGGCACTGTACTTCCCATCTCCAGGACTCAAGTCCGGCCTGCCGGTTTCCCTGAATCCCTTCATAAATGTTACTTTGCTCACACTCCAACAGCACGTCAAGTATTAAAAACCATTTGTCTCCATTCACTCCTATCAAACACGCTCATGCATGCCTGCTGGAAGTCCAAGCCCCTCGCACACAAAACCTCCTTTACCCCCTCCCTCCAACCTTTCCTAGGCCGACCCCTACCCCGCCTTCCTTCCACTACAGACTGATACACTCTTGAAGTCATTCTGTTTCGCTCCATTCTCTCTACATGTCCGAACCACCTCAACAACCCTTCCTCAGCCCTCTGGACAACAGTTTTGGTAATCCCGCACCTCCTCCTAACTTCCAAACTACGAATTCTCTGCATTATATTCACACCACACATTGCCCTCAGACATGACATCTCCACTGCCTCCAGCCTTCTCCTCGCTGCAACATTCATCACCCACGCTTCACACCCATATAAGAGCGTTGGTAAAACTATACTCTCATACATTCCCCTCTTTGCCTCCAAGGACAAAGTTCTTTGTCTCCACAGACTCCTAAGTGCACCACTCACTCTTTTTCCCTCATCATTCTATGATTCACCTCATCTTTCATAGACCCATCCGCTGACACGTCCACTCCCAAATATCTGAATACGTTCACCTCCTCCATACTCTCTCCCTCCAATCTGATATTCAATCTTTCATCACCTAATCTTTTGTTATCCTCATAACCTTACTCTTTCCTGTATTCACCTTTAATTTTCTTCTTTTGCACACCCTACCAAATTCATCCACCAATCTCTGCAACTTCTCTTCAGAATCTCCCAAGAGCACAGTGTCATCAGCAAAGAGCAGCTGTGACAACTCCCACTTTGTGTGTGATTCTTTATCTTTTAACTCCACGCCTCTTGCCAAGACCCTCGCATTTACTTCTCTTACAACCCCATCTATAAATATATTAAACAACCATGGTGACATCACACATCCTTGTCTAAGGCCTACTTTTACTGGGAAAAAATTTCCCTCTTTCCTACATACTCTAACTTGAGCCTCACTATCCTCGTAAAAACTCTTCACTGCTTTCAGTAACCTACCTCCTACACCATACACTTGCAACATCTGCCACATTGCCCCCCTATCCACCCTGTCATACGCCTTTTCCAAATCCATAAATGCCACAAAGACCTCTTTAGCCTTATCTAAATACTGTTCACTTATATGTTTCACTGTAAACACCTGGTCCACACACCCCCTACCTTTCCTAAAGCCTCCTTGTTCATCTGCTATCCTATTCTCTGTCTTACTCTTTATTCTTTCAATTATAACTCTACCATACACTTTACCAGGTACACTCAACAGACTTATCCCCCTATAATTTTTGCCAATATGTGTATGCAAATTGGGCAAACTCTTCCGCATAACCAATTACAGTTGGTGTCCCACAGGGAAGTGTCCTTGGCCCTCTTCTCTTTCTCCTATACATAAATGACCTACCAAATGGTTCGCAGTTACTCAAACCCACACTATTTGCAGATGACACTACATCTCACCCGAGCCCAGTCACGCTAGCCATACTGTAAATACCGAATTACAGAAAATATCTACCTGGATGAGGACTAACAAACTTACACTAAACATTGACAAAACCTACTTCATTCAGTTTGGTAACAGAGCTACAGATGTCCCTCTTAACATAATGATAAACGGATCACCTATCACAAAGCTAATAGAGGGGAAATTCTTAGGAATCCACCTTGATAATAGACTCAAATTTCATACACATATACAACAAATTTCTAAGAAAATTTCCAGGACCGTAGGCATACTATTGAAGATACGGTACTATGTTCCACAGTCAGCCCTCCTGGCCCTATATCACTCTCTTATTTACCCCTATCTCACCTATGGAATTTGTGCATGGGGCTCAACAACAATAAACCATATCAGACCATTAATTACCCAACAAAAGGCTGCAGTCAGATTGATAACAAATTCCCACTACAGGCAGCACACTCCACCAATATTCAAAACTCTAAACCTACTCACCATACAAAACATCCATACTTATTGCTGCACCTGCTACAGTCATAGAACACTTAACTCTGATATAAACCCTCCCCTCAAACGTCTCCTTACCAACCTCAACAGAACACATGACCATAACACAAGGCACAGATGACTATTTGATGTTCCTCGAGTCCATCTCACGCTATGCAAAAACTCAATGCACATAAAAGGCCCTAAAATCTGGAATTCATTACCTGTGAATATAAAAGAAACACTGTCTGTTTATAAATTCAAGTCTCTTCTCAAAAATCACTTACTCATCCACAACTAAATAAATACTGAATAATTGTATCTCATAAATTGTATCTCATAAATGTTTCTCATTATTGTATCTCATAAATGTCTAACCTGTGACCCAATCAAACTTTATTTTTTAATTACATTACCTAACAGAATACTCCATTCTACTGAATGCTCAGCAACACAGTAAATGACCATATGACCTGTCTTTGTTATACTCATTTGTGCTAAATTGTTATCTGTTTACAGTAATGTTTTTACCACTGAATATATCATTGCTTAGTTAATCTTAAGTTAATTTTAAGCCTGCACATAATGCTCTGCATACAAGGGGCTTTGGCATGTTGCACTGTAATAACTGTATTCCTTTGTACTTCACTGTATCATGTTCAAATTAATAAATAAATAAAACCTGGCTCAGACAAGATTTGACAGACATATTTACCATACCTGGTTACACAGCCATACATAACTGCAAGCCTGACCAATCAGGAGGAGGCACTGCCATCTATTACTCTGATGAACTAGAATGTATGAGATCAACTAATGTACGGGACGAAAACGGAGAATATATAATACCTAAATTCACATCAAGAACACTTAAGAAACCTATAACAGTTGATGCAGTCTACAGACTACCACACTCAAATACTTACACTTTTAGCAGTAACCTTAGAAACATGATAATTGAGTCAGAGCTGAGTAAACACCATCTGATACTGAACATTGAAATGGTATAAAATACCGACAGATTGTTAGGTAAGACACATATGCAACAGTTAGGTATCTTTATTTCGAAACGTTTCGCCTACACTGAAGAAGCCTACTGTGTAGGCGAAACGTTTCGAAATAAAGATACCTAACTGTTGCATGTGTGTCTTACCTAACCATCTGATACTACCACACTCAAATACTTACACTTTTAGCAGCAACCTTAGAAACATGATAATTGAGTCAGAGCTGAGTAAACACCATCTGATACTAGCAGGAGATTTCAACATAAACCTCATCCAAGCAACTGACCCTCCAGTAGCTGATTTTACAAATACCTTGAACAACAAAGTACCACTAGCATGAGCCCTCAGTACTCTTTGGAGAAAGAGTTTAGATTTAGGTGAAATACCGGAGGCTAAAGAGTGCTTCTTTGCATAAGGGAGGTAGCAGAGCTCTTGTTAAAAATTACAGACCAGTAGCCCTAACCTCTCACATCATAAAAATCTTCGAAAGAGTGATGAGATGGCAGATTACAAATTTCATGGACCAGCACGACCAACATAACCCGAACCAGCATGGTTTTAGAGCAGGACAATCATGTCTGTCACAGATGCTGAACCATTATGACAGAATTACGGAGGCATTGGAAGATGACCAAAACGCAGATGTGATTTACACAGATTTTGCAAAGGCGTTTGACAAATGCGATCATGGAATGATAGTACACAAAACGAAGGCCATGGGCATTACGGGGAAGGTAGGCAGATGGATTTTCGGTTTCCTAACACACAGAATACAAAAAGTAGTAGTGAACAGGGCAAGATCCGACATCAGCGAGGTCAAAAGCTCAGTGCCCCAAGGGACTGTCCTGGCACCTCTGCTGTTTCTCATCCTCATAGCAGACATAGACAAAAGCACCCGGCACACTTTTGTATCATCATTTGCAGATGACACTAAAATAAGCATGAAAGTCAGTACGGTAGAGGACACTGAAAAAGTACAGGAAGACATAAATAGGGTTTTCCAGTGGGCAGTGGAGAACAACATGACATTCAATGATGATAAGTTCCAGCTGCTTAGATATGGAAAGAGTGAAGAACTCAAAAGGAGCACTGTATACAAAACTCAAGAGGGTCACCAGATAGAAGGTAAGGAACACGTAAAAGACCTAGGAATAATTATGTCAGCGGACCTTTCTTTTAAAGACCATAACAAGACAAAGATCACGACAGCCAGGAAGATGACGGGGTCGGTATTGAGAACTTTCAAAACATGGAAAATAATGCTGATGGTGACACTCTTCAAATCGCTTGTGCTCCCTCACTTAGAATATTGCTCAGTGCTGACGGCCCCGTTTAAGGCAAGAGAAATATCTGAGCTGGAACAAATACAGAGATCGTTTACAGCTCACATTGAGCCTCTAAAGCACCTAAACTACTGGGAACGCCTGCAAGTCTTGAACATGTATTCATTGGAGCGGAGGAGAGAGGGGTACATGATAATATGTATCTGGAAGGTACTCGAGGGCTGGGTCCCAAGTCTGCACACTGCCATAACAACATACACTGGACCCCCAGTTTGCGATGCTATCGGTATCCGATAAATCCAGTAATCGATGCATTATATCGCCAAAAATTTGCCTCGGTTCCCTTTACAAAACACGGTATGCAATGCAATTCATATGAGACGTGTCCACGTGTGGCCTGAACTTCCCTGTGTGTACCAGTGTTTACAAGCCAGCCAGTGTGCACGCATCTAAGGATACATTCGGTACATTCCATATTCATATTATCACTGTTTTTGGTGCTTGTTTCTGCAAAATAAGTCACCATGGGCCCCAAGAAAGCTTCTAGTGCCAACCCTTCGAGACCAAGGTGCTAATGACTATTGAAATGAAGAAAGAGATAATTGCAAAGTACGAAAGTGGAGTGCGTGTGTTGGAGTTGGTCAGGTTGTATAGTAAACCCCAATCAACTATCTCTACTATAGTGAGCAGGAAAGTGGCAATCAAGGAAGCTGTTCTTGCAAAAGGTGCAACTGTGATTACGAAACAGCGACTGAAAGTGTTAGAAAATGTTGAGAGACAGTTATTGGTGTGGATAAATGAAAAACAGATAGCAGGAGATAGCATCTCTCAAGTGATCATTTGTGAAAAGGCTAGGCAGTTGCATGACGATTTGGTAAAGAAATTGCCTGCAACTAGTGGTGATATGAGTGAATTTAAGGCCAGCAAAGGTTGGTTTGAAAGATTTAAGAATCGTAGTAGCATACATAGTGTGATTAGGCATGGTGAGGCTGCCAGTTCAGACCACAAAGCGGCTGAAAAATATGTGCATGAATTCAAGGAGTACATAGAGGCTGAAGGATTGAAACCTGAACAAGTGTTTAATTGTGACGAAACAGGCCTGTTTTGGAAGAAATTGCCAAGCAGGACCTACGTTACTCAGAAGGAAAAGCTACCTCAAGTCCTAATGGAGGGGAATTCCCCTTCTAAACAATAGGTTCCACATTCTCCCCTCCTCCCATCCCATCAATCATTACCAGATCTTCATTAAAGGTAAGTGTCAATTATTCTATTGTTATTGTTGTTATTGTAATTATTCTATTGCATTAAACTTAATATTTCATGTGGTAAAAGTTTTTTTTTTTTCATACTTTTGGGTGTCTTGCACGGATTAATTTGATTTCCATTATTTCTTATGGGGAAAATTGATTCGCTTTCCGATAATTTTGGTTTACTACGAGCTCTCAGGAACAGATTAATATCACGAACCGGGGGTCCACTGTACCAGAGTGTAATAATGTTGGTAGAATTACCAACAATATGTAAAGTAAAAGGACACAAGTGCAACTAATGTGACATTTTATTGTGGCAACATTTCGCTCTCCAGGAGCTTTGTCAAGCCGTTACAAACAATACAAAGACACACAGGGTATATATAGGCTCAGAGTGAGGTGCAATACTAGTGGTAGTAGAAGTAGTGATATAAGTTGTAGAAGTAGTAGTAATACAATATGGTAGAACAATTAACTTGCACATGAGTAAAAGGATATAAGCTGTTACTTGGGTAACATAAAAATAGGTTAGACAAATATTTCTATTGGAGGCTGGATAGAGAAGGCCTGTTTCAATGTTCATTCTCTGTAATGTGCTTGTGTAGTATTAACAGGAGAGACTATGTGATGGCAGGGTTTACTGTTTTCAGGAGGATTCTTGCTAAGACTTCAGAGATGGTGAAGCTGCCTTTTTGTTTAATTGTATTAGAAACAGCAATTAGTGCTGATTCAAGGCACTTGTGTCTGCGGAAATTAGTTTCTTTAATCACTAAGTGGGCGTCCTCGAATTTCATGAGATGATTGGTGGAATTTTGGTGTTGTACACAGGCGTTGTTCAAGTTATCATTCCTACGTGCATAAATGTAGGAACGATATCTTGAACAATGCCTGTGTACAACACCGAAATTCCATGAAATACTCTATTTCTAGCTTCAACTAATTCCACTGAAGTCTCACTCATCATTAAATCATTAAAGAACAAAGCAGGTGATCTAGATAACTTGCCACCATTCATATATAAAAAAGCTGCACTTGAACTGTCACCCATTATTTCAGCAATGTTTAACAAATCTGTAGCATCCTCAACCTTCCCATCTATACTCAAGACAGCAAGGGTCACCCCAATCCACAAAGGAGGTGATTCGACTGATTTGAACAACTATAGACCCATATCAAACTTGCCTTTCCTTGGTGAGCCCTGCTTTCTTGAGTATGGATGGGAATTTAGAAGATTCAACAGATTTGTTAAATAGTGTTGCAATAATGGGGGACAGCACATGAGCTGCTTTTTTATACATGATTGTTGGCAAGTCGTTTAGGTATCCTGACCTGTTTTTTAACCCTTAACCCTTAAGCGGTCCAAACGTATATATACACTCTTATGCGCAGTGCCCGAACGTATATATACACGTTTTATTTTTCCTGCCTTCAAATTTGGCACCATTGGCCTGAGATGCCTTGTCAGCATAGAATGGGTCCTAACACTCAGTGTGCATGGTATTAAAAAAATCTGGGACCACTTATTACCTTGTGGGAGAGCCAGTTAAACTGAGCGCAAGATAGAGCAAACAGTGCGGCAAACACCAAGGATTCACTGATGTAATGTCATATTAACACTTTTAAGAGGAAAGTGATGTTAACCCCAAGTTTAGGGTCTGTATGTCTATCTCTGTATCTCTATCTCTGTCTATGTCTTCCTCTATCTGTCTATCTCTATTTCTATGTCTGTCTCTGTCTTCCTCTGTCTGTCTTCCTCTATCTATCTCTGTCTATCTGTCTCTGTGTCTCTGTCTATCTGTCTCTTTCTGTGTCTCTGTCTATCTGTCTCTTTCTGTGTCTCTGTCTATCTGTCTTTATCTATCTCTGTAACTCTTTCAATGTCTCTCTCTTTCTATCTGTCTATCTCTGTCTCACAGGTACACATAAATACAAGTATACATAATGTAAATTACCTAGGATAACCCAAAAAATCCAGACAAAGTGCTTTACTCTGCTTGAAGAGGTGAGTAAAGGTGATGACGCAGTCCTGTGGCTCTCTCTGAGACAGAGATCTAGACGGATAGACAGACAGGGAGCTTGACAGACAGACAGACAGACAGAGACATGTTTGTGTATCAGCGAAAACAAAGTGAGGGCGATGCTCATCAAATATCACCTCTAATCTTTTCTTATCAGCTGCACCCTCTCCCACCCTCATGTATGCTCATCAAACGTCAGCTCTTATCAGTTGTTATCTCATCTTATCATGTCACTGTCAGGGGTGGACTTTGTTTTTCATGCTTCGAGGGAACTTATTATTACCTATTATTATTATTACATATTATTCTCCCCCTCCTCCCTCTCCTCCCTCTCCTCCCTCTCCTCCCTCTCCTCCTCCTCCTCCTCCTCCTCCTCCTCCTCCAAGAACTGCTACAAATTATAATTATCAGAATATAAAAATTACATAAAATAATATGAAAAATAGAAAAAAAGGTATAACGGCAACACTTCTGTAAGCGGCAGGACTTGATGTTGCTGTCACATGAGCATCCAGTGCCAACTTCTTCGCCTCATATCTCAGTAAGTACTGACCTTGATTTTTTTTTATTCTAAAACATGTCAAAAAATGTGTTCTTTTTTCTATATAAAAAAAAAAAAAAGTTTTTTTTTTTCAAAATATTCGGGGCGCTGTGCGAGTGAACATATATATACCTTTGAACTGTTTAAGGGTTAAACGGTCCAAACGTATATATACGTTCACTTGCGCAGCGCCCCGAATATTTCGACAAAAAAAAAGATATTTTTTTTATATAAAAAAAGAGCACAAGGTACTAAGTGGTTCCAGATTTATTTAGTATGGTGCACACCGAGTGTTAAGACCCATTCTATACTGACCAGGCATCTCGGGGCATTCGTGCCAAATTTGGAGGCAGGAAAATTAAAACGTACATATATGTTTGGGGCGCTACGCGTAAGAACGTATATATACGTTTGTACCGTTTAGGGGTTAAGTACTTTGTATATATTTCAAGACAATAGTAAATGACCAAGGCAGGTGTAAATGTCCACCTGTCAATGTGTTTGTGACAATTTGAGTACAATTTCAGTACCTAATACTAGTGTCAGAACAAAGATTGGTTTTGAAATGACAAGAACTGCTATAAATTGTAATTATCAGAACATAAAAATTATATAAAATAATGTGAAAAATAGAAGAAAAGGTATATCGGCAACACTTCTGCAAGTGGCAGGACTCCAGGACTCCATGTTTCCGTCACATGAGCATCCAGTGCCAACTTCTTGGCCTCATATCTCTGTAAGTACTGACCCTAATTTTTTTTTTATTCTAAAACACTTAAAAAAATGTGCTCTTTTTTCTATAAAAAAAAAAAAGATTTTTTTCAAAATACGTATTCGGGGTGCTCGTATATATACGTTTTTTACCTTTTAATTAAGAGTTAATGATTTAATATTGTAACTGAATAGTGTTATGTTCTTCTTATGTTCTTGTACAGCTTTTGCCTGACTGGCAGTGTAGGAATGGCAATTGTTGTTAGGATTATTTGTGCTGTTTAACAAGAGGTTAACATCAGGATCAGTATTTGCATTCATAAGAGTAATGGAGAATGTAGCTAAGTATCAAATGAAAGTAACTAAGGGATAAGCTGTATAAAAAATGAATTGAAAAGCAATTTTTAACAACTACTATCAAAGATTAGTACTACGTATATGGACTGACTATTAACCCCTTCAGGGTCCAAGGCCAAAATCTGAAGTGGTGATCCAGTGTCCAAGAAATTTTGAAAAAAAAAAAAAAATATTTTTTCTTACAGAATTAAAGAGCATATTTTTGTGAAGGTAATAAGACAAAATTTTTTTTTTTTGATCAGTACTTACTGAGATACAGTGCCGAGAAGTTTGTCCAAAATGACCTGGTGGTGGCAACATCGACAATTTCCACATACGCGCATTACTTTATTTAGCAGTTTTTGTAGTTTTTTCTTTTCTTTTCCAATTTTTTTCTTTTCCTACTAACATTTGGGGCCTGAGAGACCAATACTGTATATAATGTATACATATATATACATGTATATGCAAAACAACCACTCTGAAAGAATAGAGAAATTCCAAGCGCTTTCGTGACTACTCACATTATCAAGGAACTATGAAAGTGAAGCATCCAAGGAAGCTATATAAGGGGTCGGCCAGCACCTCACTATCAGATCCCACAACGGTTAAACACGTGACGCGCGGCGAGCCAACTTGGATAGGTCCTTTGCAAAACTCACCCCCAAGCTATTTATTTGTCCAGTGTATAATAATACACTGGACAAATAAATAGCTTGGGGGTAGTTTTGCAAAGGACCTATCCAAGTTGGCTCGCCGCGTGTCACGTGTTTAACCGTTGTGGGATCTGATAATGAGGTGCTGGCCGACCCCTTATATAGCTTCCTTGGATGCTTCACTTTCATAGTTCCTTGATAATGTGAGTAGTCACGAAAGCGCTTGGAATTTCTCTATTCTTTCAGAGTGGTTGTTTTGCATATTTTGAAATCACCTGTTTACTGTGATCTTATTGCACATACAGTGGACCCCCGCATAACGATGGCATCGCATAGCGATTTTTCCGCATAACGATTACTTTTATCGCAAAATTTTTGCCTCGCATACCGATTAAAATCCCGCTTACCGATTTTCGTCCGAGACGCGTCCAATGTGCCCTCAGCCAGCCTCACATGTGCCGCCCCGTCCCATTGTTTACCAGCCAGCCTCCGCGGTAACATCCAAGCATACACTCGGAATATTTCGTATTATTACAGTGTTTTCGGTGCTGTTTCTGGAAAATAAGTGACCATGGGCCCCAAGAAAGCTTCTAGTGCCAACCCTGTGGTAAAAAGGGTGAGAATTAGTATGGAAATTAAGAAAGATTTTGAAGGGTTTGGGGCTAACCCTGAGAAGCCTATGCCAGTTGTGGAATCCATTGTGCCTACTTCAAAGATTAAGGAAATGTGTGCACAGTGGGTTGAACTGCAAACCTTTATAGATGAAAATCACCCTGACACAGCTGTTGCAAGCCGTGCTGGTGACTATTTCAATGACAATGTTGTGGCCCATTTTAGACAAATCGTAAAGGAACGGGAGGTACAGAGCTCTATGGACAGATTTGTTGTGCGACAGAGGTCCAGTGACTCTCAAGCTGGTCCTAGTGGCATTAAAAGAAGAAGGGAAGTAACCCCGGAAAAGGACTTGCTACCTCAAGTCGTAATGGAAGGGGATTCCCCTTCTAAACAGTAAGAAGATAATGCTCTCCCCTCCTCCCATCCCATCAATCATCACCAGATCTTCAATAAAAGTAAGTGTCATTTAATTGTGCATGCCTTTTTCAGTTTGTGTGTATTAAAATTAACATTTCATGTGGTAAAAAAAAATTTTTTTCATACTTTTGGGCGTCTTGCACGGATTAATTTGATTTCCATTATTTCTTATGGGGAAAATTCATTCGCATAACGATTATTTCGCATAACGATGAGCCCTCTTGCACGGATTAAAATCGTTAACCGGGGGTCCACTTATATATATATATATATATATATAAACTCACTGTATTGAACACAATAACTGCACTAAAGTTATCATATTATTGTTTACCACTGTTGTTTATTACAATAAACATGCACAGATCTTGTATAATACTAATGTTCTATCATATATTTACATATTTACAATCACTGGACATGGTTTTAGAACTGCTGGAGCTTGTGGAACTCCTTGAAACAAGGCACCATGCACAGAGGTACCTTACATTCCTCACCCATAAACCGAGTGTCTTTGCGTCTTTGTTGCCGTCGTTTTGTTTGCGCACAGACGATGCATCTCTTCTGAGCAAATTTCTTCTGAGTTGAAGGAAGCTGTATTATGAAATGATCACCTTCCCTCCTCAAACGCTTGGGTATATCCTGAGGAGTTCGAGGACCTTGTTGTATAGCAGGTGTTGTTACCTGGTACTTCATTATGAGTTGTCTGACAACAGACAAACAAAATTCACCATATGGTGGTCTGTTGCCAGTCTTCATTTGGTACATATTATATGCATTGAGCATCGAAATGTCCATGAGATGGAAGAAAAGTTTCATGTACCACTTGTAACTTTTACGAACACAATCAACAAAGCCAATCTGCAAGTCACATTTGTCAACCAAGCGCATGTTTTGTGTATAATCAATCACTGTCACTGGTTTTTGAATACGTTCATTAGTCACTCGATCAACTTTGCCACTGTCTTGCATTTCATTACGGTGAATGGTTGTCAACAATGTGACATCTTGTTTGTCATGCCACCGTAATGCCATGATGTCATTGGCAGTAAACACCTGCACGTCATCACCACGAGCACCTGCGTTGAGCCTGGGCATATGTTTACAATTAGAACGCACTGTGCCACACACATCTGTCTTGTTCACTCGCAAGAAATCACTGAGTAATGGGCTTGTGTACCAGTTATCGGTATATATAATGTATGCCCCTTACCAAGATAAGGTGCCATCATGCTTCTCACTACGTCACCTGAGATACCCAACAACATCTTGGTATCTTTCAGTGTTTTACTTCCCGTGTATACAACAATATCCAACACCAGGCCACTGTCACAGTCACAGAGTACAAACAGTTTTATACCAAAGCGTTTCCTCTTGCTCGGTATATACTGCTTGAATGACAGCCTACCTTTGAACAAAATCAAAGACTCGTCAATTACAAGACTCTTGAATGGATAAAAGTATATGCTGAACTTTTGTTTGAGATACATAAAAACATTTCTAATCTTGTATAACCTGTCACTTCTGTCAGGCCTGGTTTTGTCAGAGAAGTGCAACATATGTAACAGTAAGATAAACCTGTTCACTGGGATGATTTCACTGAAGACCGGGGTAGAAATTAGCCGATCTGTGGACCAGTATGCTTTTATATTATGCTTATAGACATGAGGCATAAACATTATTATTGCAAAAAGCAAATAAATTTCTGCAACAGTCGTCTCTTTCCACCGGTGTAGTCTTGACTGTGGTGATATGATCGTTTTTGCCATGGTGTACTCAAAATACTTATTACTTTCCCTGACAATAGTTTCCATCAAGGGCTGGTCAAAGAATAATTCAAAGAATTCCAGTTCATTTGCAGTGTTTCCAAGGGGACAAGTTGGTAGAATTCCACTTTGAGAGTCATCAAAGTGGTGGGGCTTGGGAACAAAATTGGGATTTTGCTGCCAATCCCAGATACGGTTTGCTGGTGGATACTGGACATCATAGGCTGGTTGTGCGGGTGGTTGTGGTTGTGGTGGGCTGGTGGCTGACGCTCTGCTTTGTCCTTAAACTGTGGAATCAGCAGCGTGGGTCCCAGCCTGGGCTGGTGAGTCACGCATGGCCGTGGCACTACCATCACCACTACCACCATCTAGTGATGCCTGTGGTCTATCCATGCCAAGTGTAGCCACGTCCTTACTATCACTATCTATACCTGGCATAGGGCCACGGAATGTACTCTGGGATGTACTCCGTCCCCTGGGCACGGCATAGGGTACACTACCCGAGCGCATGCGGCGGCGTACATACCGATGCTTCACTGGTGAATATGATTCCTCACTATCACTACTCGAATGATCGTCAAGAGCAATAAAATCACAATCCACATCACTATCATCATCATTACTGAAGTCAGAGGCCTGGCCACGCAAAAATAATAGTTTTCTCTTGCGTTGAGGTACAACCGACCGTGACTGATTAGTGCCCACACCAGAGGTAGAAGGTTGAGGATCGTCAGGGTTTTCTGCACTATTATCGATATCCTGGTCATTCCTTTCGGTCACTAACTGATCAAAGCCAAAGAATTCGTCTTCATTTCCACTTCCATCACTGTCAGAACTATCAGATAGGAACAGGAGAGTCCCAATTTTCCTTGGAGTGAGAGCTGCCTTGCGACAAGGCATGGTGAACAAGGGTAACTGAGCCGGCGTTCCCACAATGCTATGCGGGCGCCTAGATTTTTTGTTTATGGCGCACACCCACCATGCAGACCTGTTCTCTCACATGTAGGCCTATGAGCGTTTTCATGCTAAATTTGATGGCGCTAGAATTTTGGCGTAGATCTATGGTTTGGACAACGTGAAGCCGTAGATCTACGGGACGGACCCTGAAAGGGTTAATTAAAATAAAATGACTGAGTTACAGAGTATAATAAGCTACACTTAAAAAGATAACACTAGCACCTGATAGAGCATCTTTATTAGCACCTGTTTTAGCACCTGATATTACTGACTAAGCAAATGTATTTATTTATTTATTTATTTATTTAGTAATTTGAGCATACATACAGAGGTACAAAAAAAATACAGGTAAGAGCAGCATGCCAAAGCCACTTGTATGCATAGCATTACGGGCTGGCTTAAAATTAACTTAAGATTAACTAAGCAATGATGTAATCAGTGATAAAACATTATTGTAAACAGATAACAATAAAGCACAAATGAGTATTACAAAGACAGGTCATATGGTTGCATGCATTGCTGTACATTCAGTCGAATGGAGTATTCTGTTAGGTAGTGTATTTAAAAAAATAACAAAGTTAGATTGGGTCTTAGGTTTAACATTTATGTGATATAATTGTGAGAAACATTTAAGATATATAATTTATAATGTTCAGTTATTCAGTATTTATTTGGTTTTGGGTGAGTAAGTGATCTTTGAGAAGAGACTTGAATTTATAAACAGGTAGTGTTTCTTTTATATTTACAGGTAATGAATTCCAGATTTTAGGGCCTTTTATGTGCATTGAGTTTTTGCATAGCGTGAGATGGACACGAGGAACATCAAAGAGTGATCTGTGCCTTGTGTTATGGTCATGTGTTCTGTTGAGGATGGCAAGGAGAGGTTTGACGGGAGGGTTAATATCAGAGTTAAGTGTTCTATGTATGTAATAGGTGCAGTAATAAGTATGGATGTTTTGTATGGTGAGTAGGTTTAGTGTTTTGAATATTGGTGGAGTGTGCTGCCTGTAGTGGGAATTTGTTATCGTTAATTGTGGTAGGGGACCTAAATGCTAAAGTAGGAGAAACATTTAGAGAGGGGAGAGGGTGTGGTAGGTAAGTTAGTTATAAGTAATACGTATTTTAAGAAAAAGAGGATAAATAAGTATACAAGATATGATGTAGGGCGTAATGACAGTAGTTTGTTGGACTATGTATTGGTAGATAAAAGACTGTTGAGTAGACTTCAGGATGTACATGTTTATAGAGGGGCCACAGATACATCAGATCACTTTCTAGTTGTAGCTACAGTGAGAGTAAAAGGTAGATGGATACAAGGAAAATAGAAGCAGCAAGTAAGAGAGAGGTGGTGTATAAACTAAAAGAGGAGGCAGTTAGGGTAAGATATAAACAACTATTGGAGGGTAGATGGGCTGGTGAGAGTATAGGCAGTGGGGTCGAAGATGTATGGGGTAGGTTTAAGAATGTAGTGTTAGAGTGTTCAGCAGAAGTTTGTGGTTACAGGAAAGTGGGTGTGGGAGGAAAGAAGAGCGATTGGTGGAATGATGATGTAAAGAGAGTAGTAAGGGAGAAAAAGTTAGCATATGAGAAGTTTTTACAAAGTAGAAGTGATGCAAGGAGGGAAGAGTATATGGAGAGAAAAAGAGAGGTTAATAGAGTGGTGAAGCAATGTGAAAAGAGAGCAAATGAGAGAGTGGGGGAGATGTTATCAACAAATTTTGTTGAAAATAAGAAAAACTTTTGGAGTGAGATTAATAAGTTGAGGAAGCCTAGGGAACAAATTGATTTGACAGTTAAAAATAGAAGAGGAGAGTTATTAAATGGAGAGTTAGAGGAATCGGGAAGATGGAGGGAACATTTTGAGGAATTGTTAAATGTTGTGATGAATGGTTTGAAAAACCGACAAGTTGAAGATTGAGACACATATGTTGCATAAGTGTCTCAATCTTCAATTGTTAAATGTTGATGAAGATAGGGAAGCTGTGATTTCATGTATAGGGTAAGGAGGAATAACATTCTTGTTATTCATCTTGTTATTGTGAGTGTGGGGGAAGTTTGTGAGGCAGTGGGTAGAACGATAGGGAGTAAGGAAGCTGGGATTGATGCGATAAAGATAGAAATGTTAAAAGCAGGAGAGGATATAGTTTTGGAGTGGTTGGTGCTATTATTTAATAAATGTATGGAAGAGGGTAAGGTACCTAGGGATTGGCAGAGAGCATGCATAGTTCCTTTGTATAAAGGCAAAGGGGATAAAAGAGAGTGCAAAAATTATAGGGGAATAAGTCTGTTGAGTGTACCTGGTAAAGTGTATGGCAGAGTTATTATTGAAAGAATTAAGAGTAAGACAGAGAGTAGGATAACAGATGAACAAGGAGGCTTTAGGAAAGGTAGGGGGTGTGTAGACCAAGTGTTTACAGTGAAACATATAGGTGAACAGTATTTGGATAAGGGTAAAGAGGTTTTTGTGGCTTTTATCGATTTAGAAAAGGCATATGACAGGGTGGATAGGGGGCAATGTGTCAGATTTTGCAGGTGTATGGTATAGGTGGTAGGTTACTGAAAGCAGTGAAGAGTTTTTACGAGGATAGTGAGGCTCAGGTTAGAGTATGTAGGAGAGAGGGAGATTATTTCCCAGTAAAAGTAGGCCTTAGACAAAGATGTGGGATGTGACCATGGTTGTTCAATATATTTATAGATGAGGTTGTAAGGGAAGTGAATGCTAGGGTCTTGGCAAGTGGTGTGGAGTTAAAAGATAAAGAATCAAACACAAAGTGGGAGTTGTCACAGTTGCTCTTTGCTGATGGCATGGTGCTTTTGGGAGATTCTGAAGAAAAATTGCTGAGGTTGGTGGATGAATTTGGTAGGGTATGTAAAAGAAGAAAATTAAAAGTGAATATAGGAAAGAGTAAGGTTATGAGGATAACAAAAAGATTAGGTGATGAAAGACTGGATATCAGATTGGAGAGAGAGAGTATGGAGGAGGTGAATGTATTCAGATATTTAGGAGTGGACGTGTCAGCAGATGGGTCTGTGAAGGATGAGGTGAATCAGAGAATTAATGAGGGGAAAAGGGTGAGTGGTACACTTAGGAGTCTGTGGAGACAAAGAACTTTGTCCGTGGAAGCAAAAAGGGGAATGTATGAGAGTATAGTTGTACCAACACTCTTGTATGGGTGTGAAGCATGGGTGATGAATGTTGCAATGAGGAGAAGGCTGGAGGCAGTGGAGATGTCATGTCTGAGGGCAGTGTGTGGTGTGAATATAATGTAGAGAATTCATAGTTCGGAATTTAGGAGAAGGTGTGGGATTACCAAAACTATTATCCAGAGGGATGAGGAGGGGTTGTTGAGGTGGTTTGGACATGTAGAGAGAATGGAACAAAACAGAATGACTTCGAGAGTGTACAAATCTGTAGTGGAGGGAAGGTGGGGTAGGGGTTGGCCTAGGAAGGATTGGAGGGAGGGGGTAAAGGAGGTTATGTGTGTGAGGGGCTTGGACTTCCAACAAGCATGCATGAGCGTATTTGATAGGAGTGAATGGAGACAAATGGTGTTTAATACTTGATGTGCTGTTGGAATGTGAGCACAGTAACATTTATGAAGGGACTCAGGAAAACTGGCAGGCCGGACTTGAGTCCTGGAAATGGGAAGTAGTGTCTACGTTCTGAAGGAGGGGTGTTAATGTTGCAGTTTTATAACTGTAGTGTAAAGCACCCCTCTTGCACGACAGTGATGAAGTGAATGATGATGAAAGTTTTTCTTTTTCGGGCCACCCTGCCTTGGTGAGAATCGGCCGATGTGTTAATAAAAAATAAAAAATTACTGATTAACCCTTTCAGGGTCCGGAGGCCAAATTTCTAAGTGTACACCAGTGTCCAAGAATTTTCAAAAAATAATTTTGTTATTTTTTCTTATTAAATGGTAGAGAATCTTTTTCTAAAGGTAATAAAACAAAAAGTACGAAATTTGATGGAAAATTAACGAAACTATACTCTCGCAAATTTTGATGTGTCAGCGATATTTATGCATCGGCAATTTTGCCAACTTTGACTCCCATTTTAGACCAAATACATTATTCCAGTCGACCAAATTCTTAGCTATTCCACTAGTACTCCTTCTGTTCTATCAATTGAGTACAAGAAATCGCCAAGTCAACTGTTTCAACTACAAAATAAAGTGATCGGAAATTGGTAATTTGGCCAATTTAATGCAAAGTTCAAAATATTCCAATTTCAAAATAGGGTCCAGAATAAACAATGCAGGCATTCCTGGCACTATACTAACATTTCCTCTGTTCATTAGTTACGTTTTCAGGCTTTACAAATGAATTCTATTTTGACTTTTTGTTCACATAATTAATTTTTATTCAAAACAAAAATAGAAGATTTATTCTTATGCAATATTGTAATAATTGTGTAAATAATATCAGCACATTTGTGAATGTATATTAGACCCACCAGCTGACGTGTATTAGACGTGTGAGGTCATTTATTTCCTCTTGAACATCAGCAAAAATTTAACATTTCTGCTACTTGGAGCTCAGTTTCAAGCCATTTTCAATACTAAAACCAATCAAATTCATCTCTATTTCTGTAATATATCTTCCATTTATCAAATGAGACTAAGAAATCGCAAATACAACTATAAAAAACATAAGAAAAAACACTGTAAAGTTGCTGTTTTAATCGAAAATTACGGTCTGTTTTTTTTCTCTCATTATGCATTGTGTGCTGCAATATTTGTTTTATGTGGTGCACACATACCACATAGATGTATTCTCTCACATCTAGACCCAAATTTACCGCTCACAGCTTATCAGAGTGAGCTGAGCTCATGGCGTAGATCTACGGTTTGGACCCTCAACGTAAAGCCGTAAATCTATGGCACGGACCCTGAAAGGGTTACTGTAAACTGACAAACAATATGGTAAAAAGAAAGTATATATATACTAGAACTAGTATTGTACTAGAACAAGGAAGTTTGAAGTAGCTTAATTTGAAATCAAATACAACTAATTAATTATGGTTAATTAACAAATGTATATAAGAAAACTATAATTACTTTATAGTAAAAAATATATGTGTGTCTTTTAAATGATAATATTGTTATCAAGGTAGGAGATTGAATAAGAATAAGGAATTGAAGTAAGGCACTATATGTTTAGCAATAAGAAGTGGTGCAGTTTACACTATACATGTTGCACTATACATGGTTGATATTGATGAGAATATTGGATTAACCAGACTTTGTCAGACCAGCAATTTGGAGGAACCTTGATAGGACATGTTCATTTGTTATTTTGTAGCCTCGACCCGTGTCTGACTGTTTCACTATGATTGTGCCATCATGAGTGACATATTTTTTAATTCTATCACTATTGTCACGTTTGAGTTTACGAAGTTGGTACAGTAGGCTTTGTCGCTTTCTTGTTAAACATTCATTAACAAATGCTCTGCAACCTAAAGTAATCTAAGCTCCACCATTGATTTCGTGCATCTTTGTTTACAATGTCAGTGAGTGACATGATTCAATACCAAGTGTTCACTGGCTGAGGTATGCTGCACAAAAAAAATCAGGTTCTTTTTTCGGCCAAGCGAGTGAAATCTTAGCATCACACTTAGTTTTTGGCCCGGTCTGCCTAGCAGTCAAGCCTCCTTGATATGTGCAGCTTCAGTGTTCATGTGCATCTTGTCTTTAATTATCTGAAGAGTATTTTGTGTGCAATTATCCTGGTTTGTGTCTGTTGGTAAGCTGGGACTGTTTACATTAACAGCATCTTGTAATTTATCTTGTTCCAGCAAGTTCCTTTGATACTGTAGGCATGTACATGATGGTAGGATTGCTGGTGTCTTTTTTCTGTCACATAAACATGCAAGATTTCAGGTACGTCTTGCTGCTTCTACTTACACTATGTGCAAGCATATATATGCACACCCCTCTGGGTTTTCTTCTATTTTCTTACTGGTTCTTGTTCTTGTTTATTTTCTCTTATCTCCATGAGGAAGTGGAACAGAATTCTTCCTCTGTAAGCCATGCGTGTCGTAAGAGGCGACTAAAATGCCAAGAGCAAGGGGCTAGTAATCCCTTCTCCTGTATACATATACAATGGACCCCTGGTTATCAGCCGGTTTGGTTATCGACCAACTCAGTTATTGGCGGGGTTTTTGGCACCCGGTTATCGGCCGTTTTGGATGCGTCCATCTGCTGGCTGGGGCAGCTTGTGCTTCAGTTTGGCTTTGTCTCTTGGTGCCTGAGGAAGCTTCTGCTCATACATTCAAACATTTCTCTTGTTTACCATTGTTTTTAGTGGTTTTTCTTGCAGTGCAACTGTGAAATAAGTAAAGATGGCTCCAAAGATAGTTCCTAATAAAGTTCCTGTGGTAAAGAAAGTGAGAAACACCATGGAATTTAAGTGTGAAGTGATAGAAAAATTTGAGAGTGGTATGAAGGTGGTGGAACTTGCCAGGATGTACAGCAAGAATAAATCAACAATTACTTCCATCCTGGCAAAGAAAAAACAAATCAAAGATGCTAATGTTGCAAAAGGAGTAGCTTTTCTAACTAAACAAAGGACACCAATAATGGAAGAGATGGAAAAGTTATTATTATTGTGGATTAAGAAAAAAGAATTAGTGGGAGACAGTGTTGTAGAGTCTACTATTTGTGAGAAGGCAAAACAGTTGCTTTTCCTTTTGGGCCACCCCGCCTCGGTGGGATATGGCCGGTGTGTTGAAAGAAGAAAGATACATATCTATGATAAAGTTTAATTGATAAATTACACACAATAAGTCAGTCGAGAATTAGCACTTTTTGACTGATGGGAAGCACTTCATGACCTCTCTTAGGCTTTGAAGAACTGTCACCATCACTACTTTTTCACTCTGGTGTCATTATTAAGCAAAATTAACAGTTAATTTTGGGCCAGGGTAAACCGCAGATAACTGAAACCACAGAAACAAGACTTGCTGATACGGTGGTCCTACTATACATGCTTTCACACATGCACTCATATACATTTTTTTTTTCATCTAGTCAGCCGTCTCCCACCGAGGTAGGGTGATATACAGATATTATTAATTAACATATTATTAACACACTGGCCAATTCCCACCAAGGCAGGGTGGCCCGAAAAAGAAAAACTTTCACCATCATTCACTCCATCACTGTCTTGCCAGAAGGGTGCTTTACACTACAGTTTTTAAACTGCAACATTAACACCCCTCCTTCAGAGTGCAGGCACTGTACTTCCCATCTCCAGGACTCAAGTCCGGCCTGCCGGTTTCCCTGAATCCCTTCATAAATGTTACTTTGCTCACACTCCAACAGCACGTCAAGTATTAAAAACCATTTGTCTCCATTCACTCCTATCAAACACGCTCACGCATGCCTGCTGGAAGTCCAAGCCCCTCGCACACAAAACCTCCTTTACCCCCTCCCTCCAACCTTTCCTAGGCCAACCCCTACCCCGCCTTCCTTCCACTACAGACTGATACACTCTTGAAGTCATTCTGTTTCGCTCCATTCTCTGTACATGTCCGAACCACCTCAACCTCCCTCCAATATGATATCCAATCTTTCATCACCTAATCTTTTTGTTATCCTCATAACCTTACTCTTTCCTGTATTCACTTTTAATTTTCTTCTTATCTTTTAACTCCACACCTCATGCCGAGACCCTAGCATTTACTTCTCTTTCAACCTCATCTATAAATACATTGAACAACCATGGTGACATCACACATCCTTGTCTAAGGCCTACTTTTACTGGGAAATAATCTCCCTCTTTCCTACATACTCTAACTTGAGCCTCACTATCCTCATAAAAACTCTTCACTGCTTTCAGTAACCTACCTCCTATACCATACATCTGCAACATCTGCCACATTGCCCCCCTATCCACCCTGTCATATGCCTTTTCCAAATCCATAAATGCCACAAAAACCTCTTTAGCCTTATCTAAATACTGTTCACTTATATGTTTCACTATAAACACCTGGTCCACACACTCCATACCTTTCCTAAAGCCTCCTTGTTCATCTGCTATCCTATTCTCCGTCTTACTCTTAATTCTTTCAATAATAACTCTACCATTCACTTTACCAGGTTTACTCAACAGACTTATCCCCCTATAATTTTTGCACTCTCTTTTGTCCCCTTTGCCTTTATACAAAGGAACTATGCATGCTCTCTGCCAATCCCTAGGTACCTTACCCTCTTCCATACATTTATTAAATAATAGCACCAACCACTCCAAAACTATATCCCCACCTGCTTTTAACATTTCTATCTTTATCCCATCAATCCCGGCTGCCTTACCCCCTTTCATTTTACCTACTGCCTCCCAAACTTCCCCCACACTCACAACTGGCTCTTCCTCACTCCTACAAGATGTTATTCCTCCTTGCCCTATACACGAAATTACAGCTTCCCTATCTTCATCAACATTCAACAATTCCTCAAAATATTCCTGCCATCTTCCCAATACCTCTAACTCTCCATTTAATAACTCTCCTCTCCTATTTTTAACTGACAAATCCATTTGTTCTCTAGGCTTCCTTAACTTGTTAATCTCACTCCAAAACTTTTTCTAATTTTCAACAAAATTTGTTGATAACATCTCACCCACTCTCTCATTTGCTCTCTTTTTACATTGCTTCACCACTCTCTTAACCTCTCTCTTTTTCCCATATACTCTTCCCTCCTTGCATCACTTCTACTTTGTAAAAACTTCTCATATGCTAACTTTTTCTCCCTTACTACTCTCTTTACATCGTCATTCCACCAATCGCTCCTCTTCCCTGCCGCACCCACTTTCCTGTAACCACAAACTTCTGCTGAACACTCTAACACTACATTTTTAAACCTACCCCATACCTCTTTGGCCCCATTGCCTATGCTCTTATTAGCCCATCTATCCTCCCAATAGTTGTTTATATTTACCCTAACTGCCTCCTCTTTTAGTTTATAAACCTTCACCTCTCTCTTACCTTATGCTTCTATTCTCCTTGTATCCCATCTACCTTTTACTCTCAGTGTAGCTACAACTAAAAAGTGATCTGATATATCTGTGGCCCCTCTATAAACATATACATCATGAAGTCTACTCAACAGTCTTTTATCTACCAATACATAATTTAACAAACTACTGTCATTTTGCCCTACATCATATCTTGTATACTTATTTATCCACTTTTTCTTAAAATATGTATTACCTATAACTAAACCCCTTTCTATACAAAGTTCAATCAAAGGGCTCCCATTATCATTTACACCTGGCACCCCAAACTTACCTACCACACCCTCTATTTATTCATTCATTAGCAACAAAGTACATTAACCCTTAAACTGTCCAAACGTAGATCTACGTTTGCTCGCGTAGCGCTCCGAACGTAGATCTACGTTTTTTTACATTCTTTCTTAAGGAGAAAATCAAGAGTGGAGCGCTACGCTCACAAACATAGATCTCTGTTTGGACAGTTAGAGGGTTTAATGCTGAATAGTATGTTATTCTTAGTTTGTTAAATTCAAAATGAATTTACCTAGTAAACTATGTTAGATTAGAATATAATTCAGATTTAACAGACGTCTTTAACCATATTATTCTGCTAATTTTTCCTGCAGAGTATATACCCTTTGACCATAATATAAATTGTTATAAAATTTCAATTTCACCTAAAATTAATATTGCTTCTTCACTGGTATTCCACAGACTCTCACAATGGCAGGACATTCACATCGGAGTATCCTATACCTGTTAGAGAAAATGACAAAGTTAATAATGATGGTAAGTTATACAAATACAAATTCAAATTTTTATTTCCTTGCAAGATTACATCGAGATTATGTAATTACAATAATGAGTTACAGTGCAAGAGAGAGCCACTATCATGCCTTGACATTATGGGCAGACTAAAGTTAATGGCTTACAGACTACTTAATACTAGAGAAATTGATCATAGTGTTTTTAAGTTGTACATCTGTTTTTATTTATAGTAGACAGTAAGTTTACTCAAATTACAATCTGGGGATATTACATTGGGAAAGTTGAAGGTATTTTGTAGGTTTTGTATATCAATAGTAAATATTTAAATTATATTATGGGAATATAACATTGTGAGTTATTGAAAGTAGTTTACAGTATGAGAATGCTACAGTTGGGTGTAAGGTAGTATTGTTTTGGGTAGGTTATTTTTTTTTATTATCACACTGGCCGATTCCCACCAAGGCAGGGTGGCCCGAAAAAGAAAAACTTTCACCATCATTCACTCCATCACTGTCTTGCCAGAAGGGTGCTTTACACTACAGTTTTTAAACTGCAACATTAACACCCCTCCTTCAGAGTGCAGGCAATAGTATTAAGTAATTTATGACTTTGGGCATCTAGTTTTGAAGTTTTCAGATTTAGGTAATTGGGAGATTTTTTGGTAAAGTTAAATATTGAGTATTGAGTATTTAGTTAAGGTTGAGTAGGTGGTTTTTGAGAAGAGTCTTAAATTGATGTTCAGACTGGGTTACTTTAGTATATTCTGGTAATGAATTCCAAATTTTGGGACCCTTTATATGCATAGAGTTTTTACACAGTGTGATATGGACACGGGGTACATCAAAAAAGGATCTCTGTCTTGTGTTATGGTCGTGTGTCCTGTTAAGGTTGGTGAGAAGTTTGAGTGGAGGGTTTATGTTTGAGTGTAGTGTTCTGTGTATGTAGTAGGTACAAGAATAAGTATGGATGTTATGTATGGTGAGCAGTTTTAGACTTTTGAATATTGGTGGAGTATGCTGTTGGGAGTGGGAATTTGTTATCATTCTGACTGCAGCCTTTTTCTGGGTTATTAGTGGTCTTAGGCAATTTAATGTTGTTGATCCCTATGCACAAATTCCATATGTGAGATAAGGGTAGATGAGTGAATGATACAGTGCCAGGAGAGCTGACTGTGGAACATAGTACTGTATCTTTGATGGTATGCTTATTGTTTTAGAGATTTTCTTGGAAATTTGTTGTATATGTGTCTGGAATTTATGATCGTGTGATAAAACATAAATACAATATCTTAACCATCTCTTTCAGTCATCCAATAAACTGAAGGCATCAAGTCAGTTTGAAACTACTTATGAAATCTCACTTTACTGAAAAATACTGAATCATTTTGAAGTATTAATGCATACTTAAAATTTTACTATTGTTTACTTAACTACCTCTCTTTTTTGTATATTTTAAAACTTCTACTTAATAACCCACGTCTAGTTCTTAAGTAGTTTTTAAGCATTAGGATTTGTCTGCTTAAAATGCACCACATTCTGGTGGCTGTTTTTTGTGCCTAACAATACTTTATTATATGTAAACTATATTATACTGCAGAAAATAAATAAATTTTTTGATTGATTTGATTTGATTTGTATAACAGTTACAACACAGTACAGTACTATATAAAAAATTGCTGATATTTTAGAAAGTTTATTGAGTAACTTTATGCAACGTAATGTGTTGGTATTATCGTATAGTATAGTGGTATTATCAAGATTAGTGCAAAAATAAAGACTTTTTTGTGATTAAAACTTCATGTTGGAGGCAGATTTTGATATCTAAATATAGATTAGTAAATTTGTGTAGCAGTAGCAAAGGTTTGAGGCCAGTTTTGTGTAGTTCATCAAATTAAATAAAATCAAAATCAAATCAAAAGTTTATTTTTTTTTTTGATTGGTACGAAGATAGCCACTATCATGCTGAGGCATTTCGGGCAGACTTTACCTAATACTTAAAGATTACTTAAGTCTAAGCAGGTGAAGAGTGGTAGATTACAAATGCACCTACCATCCAACTTACGACCTGCTCGACATACGACCATTCGACTTATGACCTTGTTTTCTATGCCAGATTTCTGGGAAATAGACAACTGTTTGTGGTGTACAAAGTGTTTATCCTAAACCTTACAGTATAAAATACAGTACTAACAGCATAAAAAGTAAAGTAAAAAATGAAATACAGTAGGGCCCCACTTATACGGTAGGTTAGGCTCCAGGCTGTCGCCGGAAAGCAGACATCGCCGGAAGGCAGAACGCCATTATTTCCATTTATAAATGCATATAAATGCCAGACAACAAGTTTACACTAAATTATATTAAGTTAGTAATAGAACTAGGCATTAAAAACACACAAAGTAAAATACATTCACAGTACATTCATTACTTAAAGTATTTATAATCTTAATGCAGGGAGAGAGGTGAGTAGTACAGTGGTCCCTCGTTTTTCGTAATTAATCCGTTCCTGGAGCCGTTACTATAAACGAAATTTATGATTTGCGAATCAATTTTCCCCATAAGAAATAATGTAAATACAATTAATCCGTTCCTGACACCCAGAAGTATTAAAACAAAAAAATTTTTTACATGAAATATACATGTAGTACATAAACAATACAATGGGAAATGATGAATGAAACATTAACAGCGTAACACTTACCTTTATTGGAGATTCTTCTTAGTGTATAGGAGACTGGAGGAGGAGAGAGATTGGATTGTTTACAGTTTGGAAGGGATATCCCCTTCCAGCAACACCTCAGGTACCAATTGCTTCTCTGGGGTTGCTTCTCTTCTCTGTTTCTTAATGCCACTAGGACCACCTTGAGAGTCACTCTAGTCCTGTCTCGCAAAGTAACTGTGGAGAGAGCTCTGTTTCTGGCATCTCTTTAACACTTCCCTAAAATGGCCCAAGACTTTGTCACTGTACATATTTCTCACCTTCTTTACCACAGGCTTGGCACTAGGAGCTTTCTTTGAGCCATGGTAGCTTATTTAGTACTTACAAGCACTAAAATGAGTGGAATATTATGAAATATTTCGTAGGAGCACTTGAGGGGACCTTCACTCACTGGTAAACAATGCCAGACTGGCTGGGTAGGGAGGCCGCCCCGGCTCACACCGTGCATACGCGTCCCGGACGAACTACTATTTGTGAGTCAACCTATGAAAAGCGAGTCCATGTTTATATGAAAATACCCCTATGATTGGCGAAATTTACGATTGCCGAGAACTATGAAAAGCGAGGAACCACTGTACTTACTTGTAGGAAGTCAGGTGCAGGTAGCCCAGGTGTAGGTAGCTCTGGCTCCCCGTCTCATACTTAATATACGATATTTAAAACATCCCAGAGAGTTAAAATACACATATAGTGCACTCACTATTTACCTTAAAATATGTGTAGTCTTAATATAGGAAGAGAGGTGAGTAGTATTTATTTGTTGGAAGTCAGTGTAGGTAGCCGGTAGGTGTAGCCCGCCTGGGCTACACCTACTGGCTACCTACACTGTGGCCCAGAGCCATATAATTGGCATCGACATACCTTGTTCACTGAATTTAATCGTTTCTAACAACTACCTTTAGATGCCATCATAAACGAAGGGAGAAGTAATGAATAATTCATGCCGACAGTTGTAATCAAAAGCAGAGTGGGGGAGTGGCTGGGCCAAACACAGATTCATACATGTTTTCTCTGATGGCTGAGCAGAGAAAATGTAATGTTGTCCCTCCACCTGGCTACCACACAGGTCCACAAGTATTATTATCAGAGCACATATAAATTATGCAATAAATGCCAGACAACAAGTTTACACTAACTTATATTAAGTTAGCAATAGAAATAGACATTAAAAACACAATAAAAGGTAAGATACACACAGAGTACACTTATTATTTACCTTAAAATATTAATATTAATGTGAGAGAGGTAAGTGGCAGGGTGTTTATTGAATAAAATAGAATGGCACACCATCATCCTCTAACTTGGCACTTAACCCGTAAATGGTCCAGGCAGATCTACGTTCACGTGTGTAGTGCTCCAAAAGTAGATCTACGTTTTTTTTACATATTTTCAAATAACAAAAAAAAAAAAGTAGATCAAAGTTTTTTTTACACATTTTCAAATGTAAAAAAAAAAAAAAAGATCTACTTTTTTTACATACAGTGGTCCCTCAATAATCGTCCGGCCTGAAAGTCGTCCATTTCGGAAATACATGTAGTCCCGTTATTTCGTCTAAACATTGGCTCGCAAATGGTTCGTTAACTCGCTAATCGTCCTTCGTCTGGGATGGGTGCTCACGCTCTGAGCCGTCTGGGCCTCCCTTCCCAGCCAGTGTGCCATTGTTTACCAGTGAGTGACGGTCCCCTCACATGCTCCTACGAAATATTTCATAATATTCCATTGATTTTAGTGCTTGCAAGTGCTAAATAAGCTACCATGGCTCCAAAGAAAGCTTCTAGTGCCAGCCCTTTGGTAAAGAATGTGAGAAACACATAATTTATAAAAAAGTTTGTAGAAAAATACAAAGGTGGTGGTGGTAGAGTGGAAGCAGTTGTGATAATGGTTGATGGTGGTAGAAGGTAGTTGTAATAGTGGTAGAAGGTCGTAGTGATGGTGGTAGAGGGTTCCTTCTTTAGTGATTCAGCGATTCTACCAACTTCTCCAATGTTGTTGGAGTTATATAGGGCTACAGAAAACACCGCCCCCTCAGCTGCTGCTTCACCACCATTATGGACGGCTTACACTCAGTGGCCCTTATATACCCAACAACAACACAACACAACACCTCTCGTGACATACGTAATAACTTATTTTATTCATTCTAGAGTATATTCCATGTTTCTATGTTATTAATTTTGTTTATTATGTCATATTAGTTGAATTGTGATAGATAAATAAGCCATAGAGTTGATATTAGTGTCATATTCTCCAACAATGAACTTGCCATCCCTCCCTCACACAAACAAAACTCCAATAAGAACATAAGAAAGGAGGAACACTGCAGTAGGCCTGCTGGCCCATACTAGGCAGGTCCTTTACAATCCTTCTCACTAAGAACATAACAATGGAAGAAAACTGCAGGTCTATTGGCCCATACAAGGCAGGTCCTTATCAAAATGACCTCTACCCAAAGCTACCCAAGAATTTACTCCTGTACCCAATGACACAAATCAAACTCAGCTCCTCCAACTCATATATTTGTCCAATCTCTTCTTAAAGCTACCCAAGGTCCTAGCCTCGATCACCCTACTGGTAAGTGTGATGTTAAATAAGAACTTAAGAAAGTAGGAACACTGCAACAGGCCTGCTGGCCCATACTAGGCTAGTCCTTCACAAATCCAACCCACTAACAGAACAAATGCTACCCAAGCAATAAGCTCAGGTGCAAGTCCGACTCAAATCCAACCCCTCTCACTCGTGTATTTATCCAACCTAAATTTGAAACTACCCAATGTTTTAGCTTCGATCACCCTACTAGGCAGACCGTTCCACTCATCAACTACCCCTATTACCAATGTTCATTTATACATTTTATTAGTGCTTTACATTTATTTGGCATTTTTTTCTGCATGTACACCTATGGTATAAACCTTGGTAATAAATACCGACAAGTTGGTTTAGAAAGACACGTAAGCAAACACTATGACATATTTATTAGAAAACATTTCGGTCCTGGGACCTTGATCACTTCTAACATACAGAGGTAGAAAGGCATACATGATACTTAAGCACCACCAACCCAACAACACAGGAGTCACATGATTTCATCGTCTACCCATCCTCATCACAACATGACATTCCTCAGGTCACGTGCGTCACTCACACCTCACTCTCCGTCATATATATAATGCCTTTCTACCTCTGTATGTTAGAAGTGATCAAGGTCCCAGGACCAAAACGTTTTCTAATAAATATGTCATAGTGTTTGCTTACGTGTCTTTCTAAACTATGTAAATCTATATTTATGCTAGGGAAGTGACCCCTGAAGTGACCTAGAGTCCTTATGGAGGGGGATTCCCCTTCCAAACAATAACCTCTCTTCCCTCTCTCCTCCTCCCTGTCTTCCATTCATCAACAACAGCCTTCAATAAAGGTAACTGTCATGTTGAATGTTCATTCTTTTGTGCATGTAAGTCTATCTTTTAGGTAAAAAAAAAAATTGTTGTTGATACTTCTGGGTGTCTGGAATGAATTAATTGGATTTACATTATTTCTTATGGGGAAAATTGATTCGAAAATCGTCTATTTCGATAATAGTCCCACTTCCAGGAACGGATTAAGGACGATAATTGAGGGACCACTGTACTTTCAAATGTTGAAAAAACGTATATATACATTTGGACCGTTTACGGGGGAAAGCAAGAGGCTTACGACTCCTCTTTGTATCACAGCTAAGCTTAGACGCCATCGTCAGTGAGAGCCAACAAGTTAACGAAAGAGTAAACGAGAGAGAGAACGAGATACAGAGTTTAGACAGTGTAAGAATACAAATTGAACAGGTAGTGGATGATCACTTGGTGAGGCGAAATAAATGCGTATTAATGTGTGTCTACTTTTAGTTCATTCACATACGTTTGTAAGAGTTTGTAAAACATTTACCTCAATTTTTTTTATTATAATAATAATTACCTCAAAATACATATACATGTACTCTTACATTGTGAACAAGTTGTACAAGTTAGTACAGAATAAACAAACAGCAACACACCACTTTTAGAGTGAATGGAGATATTATTATTATTATTATTGTCATAAAAAGCACTAAACCCACAAGGGTTGTGAATTGCTATATATAGAGTGAAGGCATACGAAAAGAATATTTTTCTACAGTTATCCCCTGGTTTGACTAGAGAAAAACGTAATTCTTCCAACACTATACACAGTTGCTTTGTAAACAGATCTCATATTTACTTCAATTTTTATTCTGTGAGTGTATGTATCATGTTTATATGCTATGTAACGGGTTTCATATATAATTTTGAGGAAAATATCATAGATGGATTAATGAAAATGCCTATATTATTGTAAAATAAGACATTTAATGTGCCCAAGAGTGATTATTATTACGTAGTATTGGTGTCATGAGTAGAGAGACTCTTAGCGGTTTTAATGTGTACCTGCACACCAGCACAGTGTGTAAGTATATTTAGGTACAGGTACACATAAGTATAATTATCAGAGTACATATAAAATGCGCAGTAACTTTAAAACACTTGAAATTTTGGAAAGTTTCCTGACATAATAGATGTGGTCATGGAGAATGTAAACAAACCGGGTGGGGCGCGCCTTATTTGAAAGACCGCTTGCCGTATAGCAAATTTTGGTCATAATTTGACATCGCCATATTAGCGGAATGCCGTAAGGCGAAACGCCATAAAGCAGGGCACTACTGTACCAAAATAAAACAACAAAATAAAGTCATTGCAAAAATGTGATGTTGATATTCAGTAGTAAGGTTCGACTTACGTCCATTTCGACTTTAGATCCGGTTTCTCGGAACTGAACTCGGTCGTAAGTCGGATGGTACCTGTATTCAACATTTTACTCTGTTATTAAAATGAGGTAGTACAATTTATGATACAGATATACATTTTTAAGTTTGTAATAATGGCTTAATAGTTAAGGGATAATAAAATATTTGGGAGAGTTGCTTCAAATTTGGTTAGAGATTAACCTCATTCTTCATAATCCATCTGCTGATCTCCCAAATATACAGTGTTTAAAAAAGGAAGTAATTTTTTCAGGCATAAAACACTAGCAAACTGCAGGTCTAGTAATTTCTTTTTTTGACTCAGTAGTTTTGTGCACAAATCTGTCTCTTCTGTACTAAAGGACATACTGCAGTGGATTCAAGAAAACAGTTAGATAATGAGCTTGCACTTGTCTTGAATGGTGGTGAAGGTTGACTTTTAGAGGCCCCTGACACACTGATTTCACTGGGTAAGATACTAATTATATCATTGGCATCCTCCTCAAGGCACTGATTATCCAAGTAGGTTTTCTTAGAAAATTAATTACTGTATATTACGGCAAACAAGACGCTCCGATGTTGAGAATGCCCCCTCACCCCCCAATTCTGACTGGCTAAATTTTGGAAAAAAAAGGCAAATGGTATCTACAATAATAGCAATAATAAAGTTATGTTAAGCCTGGAGTTTACCTGAAGAAGGTTTTGGGGGTCAATGCCCCCGCAGCCCGGTCTGAGACCAGGCCTCATGGTGGATCAGGGTCTGATCAACCAGGCTGTTACTGCTGGCCACACGCAAGCTGACGTACGAACTACAGCCCGGTTGGTCAGGTACTGACTTTAGGTGCCTGTCCAGTGCCTTCTTGAAGACAACCAGGGGTCTATTGATAATCCCCCTTATGTATGCTGGGAGGCAATTGAACAGTCTTGGGCACCGGATACTTATTGTGTTGTCTCTCAGTGTACTCATGGCACCCCTGCTTTTCATCAGGGGAATGTTGCATCTCCTGCCAAGAGTTTTGCTTTCATATGGAGTGATTTTCGTGCGCAGGTTTGGTACCAATCCCTCCAGGACCTTCAAGTGTATATTATCATGTATCTCTCTCGCCTGCATTCGAGGGAATACAGATCAAGGACCTTCAACCATTCCCTGTAATTTAGGTGCCTTATCGCACTTATGTGTGCCGTGAAAGTTCTTTGTACACTCTCCAGGTCTGCAGTGTCGCCAGCCTTGAAGGGGGCCATTAGTGTACAGCAGTATTCCAGCCTAGAGAGCACAAGCGATTTGAAGAGAATCATCATGGCTTGGCATCCCTAGTTTTGAAGGTTCTCATTATCCACCCTATCATTTTCCTAGCGGATGAGGTAGATACTATCGAAGATATTGTACTGTGTTCCACAGTCAGCCTTCCTGGCCCTATATCACTCACTCGTTTACCCCTATCTCACCTATGGAATTTGTGCATGGGGCTCAACAATGATAAACCATCTCAGACCATTAATTACCCAACAAAAGGCTGCAGTCAGAATGATAACAAATTCCCACTACAGGCAGCACACTCCACCAATATTCAAAACTCTAAACCTCAAGGTACAAAACATCCATACTTATTATTGTACTTACTACATACACTTAACTCAGATATAAACCCTCCCCTCAAACGTCTCCTTACCAACCTCAACAGAACACATGACCATAACACAAGGCACAGATCACTCTTTGATGTTCCTCGTGTCCATCTCACACTATGCAAAAGCTCAATGCACATAAAAGGCCCAAAAATCTGGAATTCATTACCTGTGAATATAAAAGAAACACTGTTTATAAATTCAAGTCTCTTCTTAAAAATCACGTACTCACCCACAACTAAATAAATACTGAATAACTGTATCTCATAAATGTATAACCTGTGACCCTGTCAAACTTTTTTTTTTTAATTACATTACCTAATATAATACTCCATTCTATTGAATGCACAGCAACTCAGCAAATGACCATATGACCTGACTTTGAAATACAGTGGACCCCCGGTTTACGATCAGCTCCCAATGCGACCAATTATGTAAGTGTATTTATGTAAGTGCGTTTGTATGTGTATGTTTGGGGGTCTGAAATGGACTAATCTAATTCACAATATTCCTTATGGGAACAAATTCGGTCAGTACTGGCACCTGAACATACTTCTGGAATGAAATAATATCGTAAACCGGGGGTCCACTGTACTCATTTGTGCTTAACTGTTATTTGTTTACTATAATTTTTACCACTGAATATATCATTGCTTAGTTAATCTTAAGTCTGCCCATAATGCTCTGCATACAAGGGGCTTTTGGCATGTTACACTTAACCACTGTATTTTGTACATCTGTATATCATGTCCAAATTAATAATAAATAAATAAATAAATACATTGTTGTGGTCTTCGAAGGTGAGATCCTCTGACATTATCACTCCCAGGTCCTTCACATTACTTTTCCACTCTATTGTATGGTTAGAATTTGTGGTATACCCTGACACATTTTTAATTTCTTCAAGTTTTCCATATCTGAGTAGTTGAAATTTCTCTTCGTTGAACTTCACATTGTTCTGAGTGGCCCATTCGAAGATTTAGTTGATGTCCGCTCGGAGTCTCGGAGTGTCTTTGATGGAGGTCACTGCCATGGTGATCCGGGTGTCATCCACAAAGGAAGACACGGAGCTATGGCTTACATCTCTGTCTATGTCAGAAATGAGGATGAGGAATAGAATGGGAGCGAGTACTGTGCCTTGTGGAACAGCTTTTTACCATGACTGTCTGGGACTTTACTCTGTTTACTGTTGCTCTTTGTGTTCTATTTGTCAGGAAGTTGTAGATCCATCTACCAACTTTTCCTGTTATTCCTCTATCCTGCATTGTGTGTGCTATTACACCATGGTCACACTTGTCGAAAGCTTTTGCAAAGTCTGTGTATACTACATCTGTATTTTGTTTATCCTCTCCAGCATCCAGGACCTTGTCATAGTGGTCCAGTAGCTGGGACAGGCAGGAGCGACCTGCTCTAAACCCGTGTTGCCCTGGTTTGTGTAACTGATGGGTATTTAGGTGGTTGGTTATCTTGCTTCTTAGAACCCTCTCAATTATTTTTATGATATGGGATGTTAGTGCTATCGGTCAGTAGTTCTTTGTAATTGCTTTACTGCCACCTTTGTGGAGTGGGGCTATATATGTTGTTTTTAGTGTGTGTGGGATGACCCTTGTGTCCATGCTTCCTCTCCATAAAATGCTGAAGGCATGCGATAGGGATTTCTTGCAGTACTTGATGAACACGGAATTCCACAAGTCTTGGACTGGGGCAGAGTGCATGGGCATGTCATTAATTGCCTCTTCCAAATCTTGTGGAGTTATAATAATATCTGAGAGTTTTGGGGTGGCCAAATTTTGGGTTTCGTTCATAAAGAATTCATTTGGATTGTCGACCCTTAGAGTCGGGAGTGGATCGCTGAACACTGAGTCATAGTGGGACTTTAACCATTTCAGGGTCGAGAGACCTTCTCCTAAACTTGTTCTCAGGGTCGAAAATTTTTCGGAAAAAAAAAAAAAATTTCTTATGAAAAGATAGAGAATCTTTTCGAGATCATAATGACACCAAAAGTATGAAATTTGATGGAAAATGTATGGAATTATGCTCTCATGAAGTTAACGGCCTTGATGATGTTCATGCATCGGCAATTTCACCCAATTTGAGCCCTATTTTTGGCCAATTCCAGTGTACTAGTCGACAAAAATCATAACTATTTCACTAGAACTACATTTTTTCTATCGAATGAGTACAAGAAACCACCCATTTACTGATTTCAATTATCCAATAAAGTGGTCAGAAATTAGCAATTTTGCCAATTTCACACAAATTTCAAAAGATGTCAGTTTCCAAATAGGGTCCAGAATAAACAAGACAGACATTCCTGGCACTAAAATAACATTTCCTCCGTTCATTAGTCACGTCCCCAGGCCCCTCTTACATTTTTTTTGCTTTCCACTTTGAATTTTTATTCTCACAAAAAATAGAAGACTTACTGTTATGCATACTACTGCATTAGTGTAGAAATGGTATAAATAATATCAGAGTACCTGTGAAAGAATATTAGACTCACCAGTTGACGTGTATTGGACGTGTGGTATGATTTGTTTAAGTTTGAGCTCAATTTCAAGGTACTTTTCATTGTGAAACTAATCAAAATTGTCTTAATTTCCATAATGTGTCTTCCATTCTATAAAATGAGACCAGGAAAACTAGAATACAACCATAAATACCATACGAAAATACAGTGGACCCCCGCATAACGATTACCTCCGAATGCGACCAATTATGTAAGTGTATTTATGTAAGTGCGTTTGTACGTGTATGTTTGGGGGTCTGAAATGGACTAATCTACTTCACAATATTTCTTATGGGAACAAATTCGGTCAGTACTGGCACCTGAACATACTTCTGGAGTGAAAAAATATCGTTAACCGGGGGTCCACTGTATAGTGCAAAGTCACTGTTTTAAACCAAAAACACGGTCAAAGTTTTTTTTTCTCATTACGCACTGTGTGCTGCAGGATTTTTTTTATACTGCGCACACTGACCACATAGACCTATTCTTTCATATGTAAGCCTACCAGCTTTCTCTCACTAGATTTGAGAGCACTAGAATTTAGGCGTACTATTATTATTATTAAGACACTGGCCAATTCCCACCAAGGCAGGGTGGCCCCAAAAAAGAAAAACTTTCACCATCATTCACTCCATCACTGTCTTGCCAGAAGGGTGCTTTACACTACAGTTTTTAAACTGCAACATTAACACCCCTCCTTCAGAGTGCAGGCACTGTACTTCCCATCTCCAGGACTCAAGTCCGGCCTGCCGGTTTCCCTGAATCCCTTCATAAATGTTACTTTGCTCACACTCCAACAGCACGTCAAGTATTAAAAACCATTTGTCTCCATTCACTCCTATCAAACACGCTCATGCATGCCCGCTGGAAGTCGAAGCCCCTCGCACACAAAACCTCCTTTACCCCCTCCCTCCAATCTTTCCTAGGCCGACTCCTACCCTGCCCTCCTTCCACTATAGACTGATAAACTCTTGAAGTCATTCTGTTCGCTCCATTCTCTCTACATGTGCGAACCACCTCAACAACCCCTCTTCAGCCCTCTGGACAACAGTTTTGGCAATCCCGCACCTCCTCCTAACTTCCAAACTACGAATTTTTTGCATTATATTCACACCACACATTGCCCTCAGACATGACATCTCCACTGCCTCCAGCCTTCTCCTCGCTGCAACATTCATCACCCATGCTTCACACCCATACAGGAGCGTTGGTAAAACTATACTCTCATACATTCCCCTCTTTGCTTCCAAGGACAAAGTTCTTTGTCTCCAGAGACTCCTAAGTGCACCGCTCACCCTTTTCCCCTCATCAATTCTATGATTCACCTCATCTTTCATAGACCCATCCGCTGACACATCCACTCCCAGATATCTGAATACATTCACCTCCTCCATGCTCTCTCCCTCCAATCTGATATCTAATCTTTCATCACCTAATCTTTTTGTTATCCTCATAACCTTACTCTTTCCTGTATTCACTTTCAATTTTCTTCTTTTACATACCCTACCAAATTCATCCACCAATCTCTGCAACTTCTCTTCAGAATTACCCAAGAGCACAGTGTCATCAGCAAAGAGCAACTGTGACAACTCCCACTTAATGTGTGATTCTTTATCTTTTAACTCCACACCTCTTGCCGAGACACTCGCATTTGCTTCTCTTACAACCCCATCTATAATATATTGAACAACCATGGTTACATCACACATCCTTGTCTAAGGCCTACTTTTACTGGGAAATAATCTTCCTCTTTCCTACATACTCTAACTTGAGCCTCACTATCCTCATAAAAACTTTTCACTGCTTTCAGTAACCTACCTCCTATACCATACATCTGCAACATCTGCCACATTGCCCCTCTATCCACCCTGTCATACGCCTTTTCCGAATCCATAAATGCCACAAAAACCTCTTTAGCCTTATCTAAATACTGTTCACTTATATGTTTCACTGTAAACACCTGGTCCACACACCCCCTACCTTTCCTAAAGCCTCCTTGTTCATCTGCTATCCTATTCTCTGTCTTACTCGTAATTCTTTCAATAATAACTCTACCATACACTTTACCAGGTATACTCAACAGACTTATCCCCCTATAATTTTTGCACTCTCTTTTGTCCCCTTTGCCTTTATACAAAGGAACTATGCATGCTCTCTGCCAATCCCTAGGTACCTTACCCTCTTCCATACATTTATTAAATAATAGCACCAACCACTCCAAAACTATATCCCCACCTGCTTTTAACATTTCTATCTTTATCCCATCAATCCCAGCTGCCTTACCCCTTTTCATTTTACCTACCGTCTCACAAACTTCCCCCACACTCACAACTGGCTCTTCCTCACTCCTACAAGATGTTATTCCTCCTTGCCCAATACACGAAATCACAGCTTCCCTATCTTCATAAACATTCAACAATTCCTCAAAATATTCCTTCCATCTTCCCAATACCTCTAACTCTCCATTTAATAACTCTCCTCCTATTTTTAACTGACAGATCCATTTGTTCTCTAGGCTTCCTTAGCTTCTTAATCTCACTCCAAAACTTTTTCTTATTTTCACCAAAATTTGTTGATAACATCTCACCCACTCTCTCATTTGCTCTCTTTTTACATTGCTTCACCACTCTCTTAACCTCTTTCTTTTTCTCCATATACTCTTCCCTCCTTGCATCATTTCTACTTTGTAAAAACTTCTCATATGCTAACTTTTTCTCACTTACTACTCTCTTTACATCATCATTCTACCAATCGCTCCTCTTCCCTCCCGCACCCACTTTCCTGTAACCACAAACTTCTGCTGAACACTCTAACACTACATTTTTAAACCTACCCCATACCTCTTCGACCCCATTGCCTATGCTCTCATTAGCCCATCTATTCTCCAATAGTTGTTTATATTTTACCCTAACTGCCTCCTCTTTTAGTTTATACACCTTCACCTCTCTCTTACTTGCTGCTTCTATTTTCCTTGTACCCCATCTACTTTTTACTCTCACGGTAGCTACAACTAGAAAGTGATCTGATGTATCTGTGGCCCCTCTATAAACATGTACATCCTGAAGTCTACTCAACAGTCTTTTATCTACCAATACATAATCCAACAAACTACTGTCATTTCGCCCTACATCATATCTTGTATACTTATTTATCTTCTTTTTGTTAAAATATGTGTTACCTATCACTAAACCCCTTTCAATACAAAGTTCAATCAAAGGGCTCCCATTATCATTTACACCTGGCACCCCAAACTTACCTACCACACCCTTTCTAAAAGTTTCTCCTACTTTAGCATTCAGGTCCCCTACCACAATTACTCTCACTTGGTTGAAAGGTTCCTATACATTCACTTAACATCTCCCAAAATCTCTCTCTCTCCTCTATATTCCTCTCTTCTCCAGGTGCATACACGCTTATTATGACCTGCTTTTCGCATCCAACCTTTACTTTAATCCACATAATCCTTGAATTTACACATTCATATTCTCTTTTCTCCTTCCATAACTGATCCTTCAACAATATTGCTACCCCTTCCTTAGCTCTAACTCTCTCAGATACTCCAGATTTAATCCCATTATTTCTCCCCACCGAAACTTCCCTACCCCTTTCAGCTTTGTTTCGCTTAGGGCCAGGACATCCAACTTCTTTTCATTCATAACATCAGCAATCATCTGTTTCTTATCATCCGCATTACATCCACGCACATTCAAGCATCCCAGTTTTATAAAGTTTTTCTTCTACTAGTACGTCAATAACCCTGGTGCGTAAGCCGTATTAGTATGTCGGAAACCCTGTAAGGGTTAATATCTCACTCATTTCTTGGCTATCATCTGTGTATGTCCCATCCTGCCTAAGCAGGGGCCCATTACTGTATGAGGCATTACATATAAAAACTTATTGATGGTTTATTTGTATAGTTATCTTCCACTGCCATAGTTAACTGGCAGGTTTGCTAAATGCAATTTTAAAATAGAACTAGACTCTTGCCTAAAACAAGCTAAAATACACTAAATTTATGTGAAACAGCACTAGAAAAAAATGTGGTTATTCTACATCTGCTGAATCTCAATCCTGAGCTTAAAAGGTTCTTACATCCAGAACTGTCAGGATAATGCTCTTTGCAGAGTTAAATGGTCAAGTACTCATAATGAACAATGTTCAGCAATAAACAAAGATATATTTCCCTATTATTTTTACATCATTGCTTAGTTTATCAAATTAGAAAGTTTATTTAATTACAGGTACACATAAATACAGTTACACAAATTATCATACATAGTAATGTGTGTAAATTACCTAGAGTAATCTAAAAAAAAATCAAAGTGACTTATTTTCATTGGGGTCCTTGATTTCCATTGTTGGTCTTTGTGTACTTAATAGTTCTTCAGTTTTCTTGTGCTTAGCAGTATTTTTGTCTTTCAATATCATTCAGTTGAGCTGCAACTGAACTTGAAAAATTGTCAAAGGTGTTTTCTGTACTAAGATACCCTTCTGTTGCAGTGTCTAAAAGAGTGAATATGAAAATGGTATATAATACCAACAGGTTGATAAGTAAGACAAATATGCAACAGTTAGGTATCTTTATTCTGAAGTATTTCACCTTCACAGTAGGCTTCTTCAGTTGAATACAGAAGAGTTTAGCAGAAGCAGTAGAGATGTGAAGATGATGTAATCAGTCCATCACCCTTTAAGACATAGTTTTGAGGTGGTCAGTCCCTCAGCTTGGAGAAGAGTTTTGCTCCATAGTCTGGAACAATGTGAAGTTTAAGCAGCAGTATGGAGACTTATATATTGTAGGAAGGCATGATGCAGTTCACTAGTAGAAAAAAGGTCATCATTGAGAGAGCACGTCCCTCTCAAATCCATCCCTTCTCACTTTACAGTGTTGTCAAAAGTGTTTTCTGTATCAAGATACAGTTCTGTCGCTTCTGCTAAACTCTTCTGTACTCGACTGAAGACACCTACTGTGTAGGTGAAGCGTTTTGGAAGATACCTAACTGTTGCAAATGTGTCTTACCTATCAATTTGTCAGTATTATATATCATTTTCATATTCAAACTTATGTTTAATATTGATAAAACCTTCTACATTATGTTTGGGAGCAGAACAGGTGATGCCCAACTCACCATTATGATTGACAACACTCTTATTGGTAAGCATAATGAAGGAAAATTTCTGGGTTTGCACCTTGACAGCAACTTGAAATTCAACTGCCATATCCGACACATAACAAAAAAAGTATCCAAAATAGTTGGGATCCTCTCAATGATACATTATGTACTACACTCAGCCCTGCTAACACTATACTATTCACTCATTTATCCCTACATCACCTATGCTATTTGTGCCTGGGGATCAACATCAGCAACCCACCTAAAGACAAACACTTCAAAGACCTAAGCGTACTCACTGTACGAAACAGTCATACCTACTACAGTGCAGCCTACATTTACAGAGCCATTAATTCTAATATTAATACCAAACTATAACACTTTCTTGATAGTTGCAACAGGACCCATAGACATAATACCAGACACAAAAATTTCTCAGACATTCCTCATGTCCAGCTAAATCTCTTCAAAAATTCAATGTACATAAAAGGGCCAAAAATCTGGAACTCTCTGATTCAACCAGCATATTCAAAACTACCTTTAAAAAACACCTTATCTCCCTAACTCACCCCATCATCGGTTAACTGTGTGAAAACCACACATGCTATTTTCAGTATCATGAACACATCCAAAACAAAATAGACTTGCTCTCATTAGCTGTAATTCTCCCAGTTTTATGGTACTTACACTCAACTGACTGTAAACATAAAACTCCTAATCTCAAGTTAGTCCTAACTTTGCCTGAAATACTCTGCCATAATACTCTCTGAAATATGTTGATGCTGTAAAATACAGTACATTTTTTATGTGTTTTCCGAGTCTTTATGAGCTGATGTTTTCACGGCAATATCTTTGCTTCTGTTTATTTCCCTTGCCATCTTTTGTTTCCTCAAACACCTTCCAGTCTCTAGCTTTATATCAGCCTTTACTTGTCATCACGATGCTGTGCTGATACCTTCACTGTCAAAAATAGACTGTTTCCTAATGAATGGGGTATTAATGCTTTCACTCTGGATTTCATCATCTTTTGTGTGGCATGTCTCAGCATGCAATATGTACATTTTATAATGGGGTTGTTGTCAGAACAAGTTTCAACATATATGGATTCACTTGGAATCTTAACATTTTGTACCTGATGTTTCCTAACATGTTAATGATTTGTAGAGCATAGCATCACTATTATTTTAATTATAATCAGAGATGCATCAATAATGTTCTAATAAGGCATATAATATACAGCAGAAACATTAGTTATACAGTACAGCATTCATTGTAGTAGGCGTATGAAAGTACTACAGAACTGTACGCTGCACTGTGCACAATATTGTATCACAGCTCAGAAAGATTTCGGCTAACTTATATTTTTATATCAAGTGTAATTCTGTCAGTATTAGATATGTAAAAGTAAAAAAAAAAATCCATTGTTAAAGAATTATATTAAATAATAAAATAAAAGCTTAAAAAATAAAATTGATGAAAAGGAACTTTTCTGAAACACTCAGGTTTTTATATAATACCTGGGAGGACTGTTTTTTTTTTTTCTTTTAAATGGGTCTTAACCCTGATTTCAGTGAACTAATGAGAACCCTGAAAAATACTTACAGTATATAAGTCTCCTTACTGCTGCTTAAACTTCACATAGTTCCAGACTATGGAGCAAAACTCTTCTCCAGGCTGAGTGACTGACCACTTCATAACTTATGTCTTCGTTATATTACATTATATTAAAAAATGAAGTATTAGAATGTGGGGCAGAAGTTTGTGGCTATAGGAGGGTGGGGGCAGGAGGAAAGAGGAGTGATTGGTGGAATGGTGAAGTAAAGGGTGTGATAAAGAGAAAAAGGTAGCTTATGAGAGGTTTTTACAAAGGTGAAGAAGAGGAGAGTATTGAGAGAGTGCAAAAGGAGAGCAGATGATAGAGTGGAAGAGGCACTGCCAAGAAATTTTGATGAAAACAAGAAAAAACTTTGGATTGAGATAAACAAGTTAAGAAAGCCTAGGGAACAGAGTAGGGGAATTAATAGATAGGGAGTTTGAAGTATTGAGTAGATAGCAGGAATATTTTTTGATGAAGAAGGGGAGACGGTCATTTCATGCACTGACCAGGGAGGTATAACATCTTTTAAGAGTGAAGAAGAGCAGGATGTGAGTGTGGGGGAGGTGAGTGAGGCTTTACGTACAATGAAAGAAACTGATGGGATTATGGCAGAAATGTTAAAAGCAGGGGGAGATATAGTGTTGGAGTGGTTGGTATTTTTGTTTAATAACTGTACAAAAGAGAGGAAGGTACCTAGGGATTGGCAGAGAGCATGTATAGTTCCTTTATATAAAGGGAATGGGGACAAAAGAGATTGTAAAAATTATAGAGGAATTAGTTTACTGAGTATACCAGGAAAAGTGTATGGTAGGGTTATTATTGAAAGAATTAGAGGTAAGACAGAATGTAGGATTGCGAATGAACAAGGAGGTTTTAGAGTGGGTAGGGGATGTGTAGATCAAGTGTTTACATTAAAGCATATATGTGAATAGTATTTAAATAAGGGAAGGTAAGTTTTCATTGCATTTATGGATTTAGAAAAGGCATATGATAGAGTGGATAGGGGAGCAATGTGGCAGATGTTGCAAGTATATGGAATAGGTAGTAAGTTACTAAATGCTGTAAAGAGTTTTTATGGGGATAGTGAGGCTCAGGTTAGGGTGTGTAGAAGAGAGGGAGACTACTTCCCAGTAAAAGTAGGTCTTAGACAGGGATGTGTAATGTCACCATGGTTGTTTAATATATTTATAGATGGGGTTGTAAAAGAAGTAAATGCTAGGGTGTTCAGGAGAGGGGTGGGATTAAATTATGGGGAATCAAATACAAAATGCGAATTGACACAGTTACTTTTTGCTGGTGATACTGTGCTTATGGGAGATTCTAAAGAAACATTGCAGAGGTTAGTGGACAGGTTTGGGAGTGTTCGTGTAGGTAGAAAGTTGAAAGAGAACGTAGAAAAGAGTAAGGTGATGAAGGTATCAAATGATTTAGATAAAGAAAAATTGAATATCAAATTGGAGAGGAGGAGTATGGAAGAAGTGAATGTTTTCAGATGTTTGGGAGTTGATGTGTCAGCAGATGGATTTATGAAGGAAGAGGTTAATTATAGAATTGATGAAGGAAAAAAGGTGAGTGGTGTGTTGAGGTATATATATGTGGAGACAGAAATGTTATCTATGGAGACAAAGAAGGGAATGTATGAAAGTATAGTGGCACCAGCACTCTTATTTGGGTGTGAAGCTTAGGTTGCAAATGTTGCAGCAAGGAGACGTTTGGAGGCAGTGGAGATGTCCTGTCTAAGGGCAATGTGTGGTGTAAATATGCAGAAAATTCGGAGTGTGGAAATTAGGAGAAGGTGTGGAGTTAATAAAAGTATTAGTCAGAGGGCTAAAGAAAGGTTGTTGAGGTGGTTTGGTCATTTAGAAAGAATGGATCAAAGTAGAATGACATGGAGAGCGTATAAATCTGTAGAGGAAGGAAGGCGGGGTAGGGGTCATCCTCGAAAAGGTTGGAGGGAGGGGGTAAAAAAGGTTTTGTGGGCGAGGGGCTTCGACTTCCAGCAACCGTGCATGAGCATGTTAGATAGGAGTGAATGGAGACTAATGATATTTGGGACCTGATGAGTTGTTGGAGTGTGAGCAGGATAATATTTAGTGAAGGGATTCAGGGAAACCAGTTATTTTTATATAGCCGGACTTGAGTCCTGGAAATGGGAAGTACAATGCCTGCACTTTAAAGCAGGGGTTTGGGATATTGGCAGTTTGGAGGAACATGTTGTGTATCTTTATACGTATATGCTTCTAAACTGTTGTGTTCTGAGCACCTCTGCAAAAACAGTGATTATGTGTGAGTGAGGTGAAAGTGTTGAATGATGATGAAAGTATTTTCTTTTTGGGGATTTTCTTTCTTTTTTTGGGTCACCCTGCTTTGATGGGAGATGGCCAACTTATTAAAAAAAAAATAATCTTGCCTTCTTCATTATATTCAAGAACCAAGCTGCTGCCTTCATATGGACTTAGAGTATGGAAGAATTGTTCACAGTGCTGAAATTTACTGTAGACTGGCCTACAGAATTCTCCAAGGCCAATGCTATTGACGACTGGACAGACATTTTTCTTAACAAACTACTTAGACTATACAACAAACATTGTCCTATAAAAACGAAACAGATCACAAACAAACGGCTTGGTTGCCGATGGCTAACCAGCACCATTCTGAAATCCATTGATAAGAAACACCAATATGAAAAGCAATATAGACAGGGCTTAATACACAAAGATAGTCTTAAACACTATTCATCAGTCCTCACCAAAGTAATAAAGAAAGCCAAACAACTATACTACTCCAGTAGATTCACTGACACAAGAGGAGATATAAAAAAGACCCGGAAAACACTCTCAGATTCTAGGGACCCACAAACTGAAAAAAACAAGAATATTGTCCTAACTAAACCTAATGAAACACCACTGCAACCCACCGACACAGCTAACAAGATAAACGACTTCTTCTCAACCATAGGTTCTAATCTCGCCAACAAAATCCCACCTACCAATGCCCATGCCGGGGACTACCTAGATGGGAATTTCCCAAATTCCTTCTATCTTGCTCCAACTGAGCCCACGGAAGTCACCGAGATTATAAAGTCACTTAACCCTTTCAGGGTCCAAGGCCCAAATCTGGAGTCACGCACGCACCAGTGTCCAAGAATTTTCAAAAAAAAAATTTGTTAGTTTTTCTTATGAAATCGTAGATAATCTTTTTGTGAAGGTAATAAAACAAAAAGTACGAAATTTGGTGGAAAATTGACGAAATTATGCTCTCGCGAATTTTGATGTGTCAGCGATATTTACGGATCGGCGATTTTGCCGACTTTGACTCCCATTTTAGGCCAATTACATTATTCCAATCAACCAAATTCTTAGCTATTTCACTAGTATTACTTCTATTCTATCGATTGAGCACAAGAAATCGCCAAGTCAACTGTTTCAAAATACAAAATAAAGTGATCGGAAATTGTTAATTTGGCCAATTTAACACAAAGTTCAAAATATTCCAATTTCAAAATAGGGTCCAGAATGAACAATGTAGGCATTCCTGGCACTAAACTAACATTTCCTCTGTTCATTAGTTATGTTTTGAGGCTTTACAAATAAATTCCATTTTTATTTTTTATTCACATAATGAATTTTTATTCACACCAAAAAATAGAAGATTTACTGTTATGCAATACTGTAATAATTGTATAAATATCATCACCATATTTGTGAATGTATATTAGACCCACCAGCTGACGTGTATTAGACTTGTGAGGTCGTTTGTTTACTCTTGAATATCGGCAAAAATTTAACATTTCCGCTACTTTGAGCTCAGTTTCAAGCCATTTCCAATGCTAAAACCAATCAAAATCATCTCTATTTCTGTAATATGTCTTCCATTCTATCAAATGAGACCAAGAAATCGCAAATACAACTATAAAAAACATACGAAAAAACACTGCAAAGTTGCTGTTTTAATCGAAAAATCATGATTTAATTTTTTTTCTCTCATTATACACAGTGTGCTGCAGGATCTGTTTTATGTGGTGCACACATACCACATAGATGTATTCTGTCATATCTAGGCCCAAATGTACCACTCACAGTTTATCAGAGTGAGCTGAGCTCATGGCGTAGATCTACGGTTTGGACCCTGAACGTAAAGCCGTAGATCTACGGGACGGACCCTGAAAGGGTTAAAAATAACTCAGGGAATCTGTTTCATGTCCCACCATTATTGTACAAGAGAGTGGCCCATGTCCTCTCACATACTATCTCATTGCTTTTTAACAAGTCACTAGAAGCTAGCACCTTCCCGAAACTACTCAAGACGGCAAGGGTTACACCAATACATAAAGGTGGTGACCCTACAGATTTAAACAACTATAGGCCAATATCAAACTTACCATTGCTATCCAAAATCTTTGAGAAACTCGTGCACAGGAGACTATATTCATTTATAACATCACAAAACATAGTCAACTCCTGCCAATTTGGATTCAGGAAAAATAAAAGCACTAACGATGCAATTATAAAAATGCTAGATCTGCTTTACACAGCACTGGAAAATAAGGAATATCCACTAGGAATTTTTATTGACCTAAGAAAAGCTTTTGACACAGTAGACCACGGCATCCTACTCCACAAACTTGATCATTATGGTATAAGAGGCCATGCGCTTGCATATTTCAAATCTTACCTTACTAATAGGTATCAGTATGTCACCATTAAAGACACAGCATCAACAACACAGCCACTTGATACTGGAGTTCCGCAGGGAAGTGTCCTTGGTCCCCTGCTCTTCCTCATATACATCAATGATCTTCCAAACGTATCTCGACACCTGAACCCCATTCTCTTTGCTGACGACACGACTTATGTCATCTCTCACCCTAATCTTGCAACCCTCAACACCATTGTTAATGAGGAGCTGATCAAAATATCGACTTGGATGACAACCAATAAACTTATGCTTAACGTTGACAAAACCTACTACATTATGTTTGGTAGCAGAGCAGGAGATGCGCAAATTAACATTAAGATCGACAACACTCTAATTGCCAGGCATAATGAGGGCAAATTCCTAGGTCTATACCTCGACAACAACCTGAACTTCAGCACCCATATCCAACACATAACCAAAAAAGTATCCAAAACGGTTGGGATCCTCTCCAAGATACGATACTACATGCCGCAAACTGCCCTTCTCACACTATACCATTCACTTATATATCCATACCTCACCTATGCTATCTGTGCTTGGGGTTCAACTGCAGCAACACACCTAAAGCCAATAATAACCCAACAAAAAAGCCGCAGTAAGAATAATCACTAAATCCCATCCCTGGCAACACCCCCCCCCCCCACTCTTCATAGATCTAAACTTACTCCCTGTTCAGTACATCCACACTTACTACTGTGCAATCTACATCTACAGGACCTTAAATTCCAATATTAACCTTGACCTAAAACGCTTTCTTGATAGTTGTGACAGAACCCACAGGCACAACACCAGACACAAACATCTCTATGACATTCCCCGTGTCCGACTAAACCTTTACAAAAATTCAATGTATGTCAAAGGCCCTAAAATCTGGAACACCTTACCTGAAAATTCCAAAACTGCAGACACATTCATCACCTTCAAAACTACCATCAGAAAACATCTTATCTCCCTGATACACCCTGTCAACTAATAATACGAATACCACCTGGTGGTTCACACTTACACTCACTCACCCATTTGACCATAAACAGAAATATCAATCTCAATCTCAAAATAATGAATCTTAACTAGTCATAAGTTGGCCTGTGATACTCCAATACTGAAACTATGTATAGTGCCAAAACAAAAGCATTCACATTGCTAAACTCACAACTAGTATTTAGTCACTTAGCCATAATACCAACTTACCTCATAATTTTGTAACATTTTAAACCTAAGATTTAATATAAGTCTGCCCGAAATGCCTAGCCATGCTAGGCGTTCTAGTGGTACACTCTGTAATTATTATTTTACTACATGTAAACCACACAATAACCAAATTCTGTAAACTCAGCATTGTAATACTTATAGAGAATAAACTTTGAATTTGAATTTGAATAGATATTCCACTCTTGCCTTGACAAGAGTGTAAAATTGCTTATTCTTTTGGGATAGGTATGAAAGAGTTTAGTCAAGATTTCTCAACATCATTTTAACATGATCACATAATCTTTGCACTTTATTGATTTTAACTGTTTGTGTTATTTCAGGTCTCAAATTAAGGGGCAAGAGAATGTGTCCAAAATGTGCAGGTTTCGTTGCAGCACGTAAATATGCCTGCGATTGTGGCTATAACTTCAAGGAGGTAAAAGAAATCCTAAAAAGAAAAAGGAATGCCCACCTACTAGAGATGGGCAAAAAGGCCAGCAAAAACAGAAATCTCTGGCGGGCCTTCAGTGCTATTGAAAAACAGGTACTGTAGTTTAACTGTATTGTTGTACTGTGTTGCTTTATATTGTTGTATTATGTTACTTTATTCTATTTCTAAAAATGGCACTAATATAAATAATGCTTTTTAGGCAGTTTGTTATACACTTGATAATACTGTACTAAGATATTTTGATAATTTTCAGAGTATCAAAATACAAGGTGGAGGATATTACTTTGTGACTTTATACTTTAAAGAATGTCCTACAAGAGACAATAAAGGAATCATCTCTGGAAACTGGCTCAAGAAACATGAGGGTGACCTTCTGCTGGAATTATTTTCCAAATGTAAATATACACATAGTTTTACAGTTAATACATGATACTTCTATAACCTATATGTAATAAGGTCTCCCTCAACATTCGCAAGGGTTAGGGGATCAAGAGCCTCGCGAATGTTGAAAAATTGCGAATGTTTGGTGCCTCAATATATTGTAGGGAAATATAATACTATACTGCTTCCTGAACTTGTTGAGCCATGAACAATCATAAAATACACAAAAATGTCGTAAAATATTGTACTAAATACATACATGTTATGGTTTAATAACATGTATGTTATTAAATACCACTGCCTCCACCAGTGCCTCAACCACTGCCTCAACCATTGCGGTGCACTGCTCGTATTTTGGTATAATTTCTTTCTTCAATTCTATCATGTTTCTCAATTTCTTTACCAAAGGGCTGGCACTAGCAAGTTTCTTTGGGCCCATGGTTAATTATGTGGCAGTCGCACTCAATCTACAAGCACCAAACACAATGAATTATTGTGACTTTGTAAATGGTCCAAGTCGGACCGAAACGTCGCCGTAAGCTTCTCTCTTTTATGTGCGGGTTATTTGTGTGTAATTATTGTGAAATGTCTGGAAGAGCGTGGAGACTAATGCTCACTCCAGCATAAACAAAGCCACGTGTCTAATTTATCATCATAAACAAAGGCACACTGACTGACGATGCCTCAACCACTTCCTCCACCACTGCTTCAACCCTCGTATTTTTGTACAATTTCCTTCTTCAATTCTATCGTATTATTATTATTATTAATACGATAGAATTAAAAAAGGAAATAGTACAAAAATACGAGGGTTGAAGCAGAGGTGGAAGAAGTAGGTGAAGCATCGTCAGTGTGGCTTTGTTTATGCTGGAGTGAGCATTAGTCTCCACACTCTTACAAACATTTCACAATAATTCATTGTGTTTGGTGCTTGTAGATTGAGTGTGACTGGAGTAGTAGAGGCATTGGTAGAGGCATTGGTAGAGGCAGTGGTTGAGGCAGTGGTTGAGGCAATGGTTGAGGCAGTGGTTGAGGCAGTGGTAGAGGCAGTGGTAGAGGCAGTGGTAGAGGCAGTGGTAGAGGCAGCAGTAGAGGCAGTGGTTGAGGCAGTGGTTGAGGGAGTGGTTTTTAATAACAATAATAATAATAATAATACATGTTATTAATAATAACATGTATTATTATTATTAATAACACATAACTTATTAAATATCACTGCCTCAACCGCTGCCTCAACCACTGCCTCAACCACTACCTCTACCACTGCCTCTACCACTGCCTCAACCATTGCCTCTACCACTCCAGTTGCACTCAATCTACAAGCACCAAACACAATGAATTATTGTGAAATGTTTGGAAGTGTGGAGACTAATGCTCACTTCAGCATAAACAAAGGCACACTGACTGACGATGCATCAACCACTTTTTCCACCACTGCTTCAACCCTTTTATTTTTGTACAGTTTCCTTTAATTCTATCATATTATTATTATTATTATTATTAGCAGTAGCAGAAATGTTTGATTCTTTGCCGTGTTCAAGAGTAAACATATGATGTCACCATCCAATACCTGCCCGAATAGCCATTCCAATATTCAGTCATGAATGGGTTGACATTATTTATACTGCAGTTTAATAGCAAATAATGAACAAACAAAACACTCACCACACTGAGTGGTGGGAGGGCTGGCTGCCAGTTGTTGATTGATAATTCACGAATGTGTGAAGCCCGCAAAAGTTGAAAACGCGAATGTTGAGGGAGACCTATATACTTATTTATTGTTCATTCAGAGTTACTTATATTAAGACAAACTGTTTGTCACAAGGTTGGAGCCCAAAGATAAAAAGATTCCAAGATCCTTTCCTAATCTGAATTTAAAAAACTTAAATTTAAGTTATTTAAATTCATTGTTTTTAGTTCTGTCTTTGATATTAGGTATTTTAAACACTATATTTGTGTCTCCTTTATTAGTTAAATTTTCATTGTTTATAGTCATATTATATACATTTTAGGTTACAGCTTGATTTAGAGTGTAAGTTCAGTGCTCCTAACAATAGTAGCAGATTCCATATACAGGAGATGAACTTGTGAAACCATATTGAGCTCATGGAACAAATTACCCTAATTTTAGCAAGATTACGTTGAACTGTATACGAGAGTAGTAATTGTAATGGCTTTCATACAACTGTATAAAGGGAAGGCTATTGTAAGATCATTCATAGCAAAAGAACTATTATGGTAGGGCCCCACTTTACGGTGTTTCGCTTTTTGGCATTCCGCTAAAACAGTCATTTCAAATTAGTATGACCAAAACTCTCTATATGGCTCCTCCCACCTGACTTTCTAATATGGCCACCGCACCCCGCCCGGTTTGTGTACATTCTGTGTGAGATCAGTAACCACTACGTCTCTCCATTATGTCTGGAAGCTCCAAAATTTCAAGTGTTTTTAAAATTTATTTCATATTTTATATATACTCTGATAATTATACTTATGTATACCTGTACCTAAATAAACTTACACACTGTGCTGGCATGCAGGTACACATTAAAATCAGTAAGAGTGTCTTATGTCTTGAGACGTCATATTTGTAATGATAATAATAATAACCGAGTCTCATTAAATGTCGTATATTACATTAATACAGTGAACCCTCGCCTAACGAATGCATCGCATGATGTTAAATCTGCTTAACGAAGCGTTTGAGCATCAAAATTTTGCCCTGCCTAACTATAAAAAACTCGCCCAACATGATTCGTCCAGGAACTGTTCACAGGTGGCCAGTGTTTACAAGCCAGCCAGTGCAGTCGCATCTACGCATACATTCAGTACATTTCACCTTATTCCAGTGTTTTTAGTGCTTTTAACTACAAAATGAGTCACTGTGGGCCCCAAGAAAGCTTCTAGTGCCAACCCTGTGGTAAAAAGGGTGAGAATTAGTATGGAAACTAAGAAAGATTTTGAAGGGTTTGGGGCTAACCCTGAGAAACCTATGCCAGTTGTAGAATCCATTGTGCCTACTTCAAAGATTATGGAAATGTGTGCAAAGTGGGTTGAAGTGCAAACCTTTATGGATGAAAATCACCCTAACACAGCTGTTGCAAGCTGTGCTGGTGACTATTACAATGACAATGTGGTGGCCCATTTTAGGAAAATCTTAAAGAAATGCGAGGTACAGAGCTCTATGGAGAGATTTGTTGTGCAACAGAGGTCCAGTGACTCTCAAGCTGGTCCTAGTGGCATTAAAAGAAGAAGGAAAATAACCCCGGAAAAGGACTTGCTACCTCAAGTCCTCATGGAAGGGGATTCCCCTTCCAAACAATAACAACTTCCACCATCTCCCCCCCCTCCCATTTATTTTATTTATTTATTTATTAATTTGAACATGATACAGTGAAGTACAAAGTTATTACAGTGCAATATGCCAAAGCCCCTTGTATGCAGAGCATTATGAGCAGGCTTACAATTAACTTAAGATTAACTAAGCAATGATATATTCAGTGATAAATACATTATTGTAAACAGATAACAATTTAGCACAAATGAGTATTACAAAGACAGGTCATATGGTCATTTACTGTGTTGCTGAGCATTCAGTAGAGTGGAGTATTCTGTTAGGTAATGTAATTAAAAAATAAAGTTTGATTGGGTCACAGGCTAGATATTTATGAGATACAATAATGAGAAACATTTATGAGATACAATTATTCAGTATTTATTTAGTTGTGGGTAAGTAAGTGATTTTTGAGAAGAGACTTGAATTTATAAACAGACAGTGTTTCTTTTATGTTCACAGGTAATGAATTCCAGATTTTAGGGCCTTTTATGTGCATTGAATTTTTGCATAGCGTGAGATGGACTCGAGGAACATCAAAGAGTGATCTGCGCCTTGTGTTATGGTCGTGTGTTCTGTTGAGGTTGGTAAGGAGACGTTTGAGGGGAGGGTTTTTATCAGAATTAAGTGTTCTTTTGAATGTAGTAGGTGCGGGTAATAAGTATGGATGTTTTGAATGGTGAGTAGGTTTAGAGTTTTGAATATTGGTGGAGTGTGCTGCCTGTAGTGGGAATTTATCATCATTCTGACTGCAGCATTTTGTTGGGTAATTAATGGTCTGAGATGGTTTATTGTTGTTGAGCCCCATGCACAAATTCCTTAGGTGAGATGGGGGAAAAATAAGTGAAGGTATAGGGCCAGGAGGCTGACGTGGAACATAGTACCGTACTTCGATAGTATGCCTACGGTTTTGGAAATTTTATTGGAAATTTGTTGTATATGTGTTTGAAATTTGAGTCTATTATCAAGGTGGATTCTAAGAATTTTCCCTCTGTGAGTTTTGTGATAGGTGATCCTTTATCTTTATGTTAAGAGGGACGTCTGTAGCTCTGTTATAAAACTGAATGAAGTAGGTTTTGTCAATTTTTTAAAGTAAGTTTGTTAGTACTCACCCAGGTAGATATTTTCTGAAATTTGGTATTTTACAGTATTGGCTAGCATGACTGGGCTCGGGTGAGAGAAGTCGTATGTAGTGTCATCTGAAAATAGTGTGGGTTTGAGTATTTGGGGATGCATTTGGTAGGTCATTTATGTATATAGAAAGAGAAGAGTGCCTAGGACACTTCCCTGTGGGACACCAACTTTTAATTGGCTGTGCTGAGAGTTTGCCCCGTTGTGTACACATATTGGCTTCTGTTTTCTGAGGTAAGACTTTGGTAGTTGAGGGAGTGCCCTTTATACCCTAGTGCGACAAAATTTTTTATGGAGCAAGTCATGGTCAACTGTATCAAAAGCTTTATGTAAGTCTATGAAGATCCCCATTGGGAATTCTTTTTTCTCTATTGCAGTGTATATGTGTTCTAACATGTGTATAATAGCATCATTAGTATTTTTATTAGGCCTGAACCAAATTGACAGGGGTTGAGTATGTTGTGGGGGATGAGGTAGGAATAGATTCGTTTATGAATTAATTTTTTGAAGATTTTAGAGAGAGGGTGTAAGTTGGATATTGGCCCGTAGTTATTCAAGTCTGTTTGGTCTCCTCCTTTATGGATTTGGGGTGACCCTTGCTATTTTGAGAAATGTAGGGAAGGTAGAGGGTTCTATGGATTTGTTAAAGAGTGTTGCAATGATTGTTTATAGTACTTATGTGCTTTTTTTTTATATAAAGGGTGGTAAAGGCATTTTAAAACTCCTGTCTTGTTTTTTACTGTGTTTTATTATAAGGGAGACTTCAGTAGGGGTTTGTCGGAGTAGGAACAGTGTGTTCGGGTAGTTTTCCAGTGAGGTAGTCATTGGGTGGGGTATCTGAGCTTGGGATTTTATTGGCAAGGTTTTTTCCTGTAGTGGAGAAGAAATTATTGAGTCTGTTTGCTGTTTCAGTTGGTGGGAGTTGGGGTTCATCTGGTTTTGTTAATTCAATCTCGCTATTTCGTGATATCTTTTTTGTTCCTAGAATTGCTGATAGGGTTTTCCAGGTCTTTTTTATATCACCTCTTAAGTTGGATAATATGTTCTCATAATACAGTTTTTTAGCCCTTCTTATCAGGCTGGTTAGGATTGACGAGTAACTTTTTATTTGGTCTCTGGTTATGTGACCCATTCTGTACTGTTTTTCATATAGGTGCTTTGTATTTATGGATTTGAGGATGCTGGGTGTTAGCCAGGGACTGTTCAGTCTCTTAGCTGTCATCTGTTTAGTTTTTTTGGGGCAGTGCTTGTTATAAAGGTATTGAGTCTTTTTTATAAAATTATTAATACATTCGTCAATATCTGTATAGATTTCTAGCTCAGTGTGCCAGTCAATGTTTGTCACTGCTGCTGTGAAGTTATTAATGGCTGCCTCATTGTGAAGTCTGAAAGTGACTTTAGTAGTGTCTTGGGGTAATTTGCCAAGGTTTGTGATGAGGAAGGTAGGGTAGTGATCTGTGGTATTATCTGTGATTATGCCTGATTTTAAAGGGGATATGGTGTTGGTCCAGATGTGGTCTAGTAGGGAAACACTAGTCTCTGTAACTCTTGTAGGTTTTGTTACTGCTGGTAGCAACATGCAGTTACTCATAGTGTTTGTGAATTCAGTAACATGTGGGGCCTGGTCTTGTAGGAGATTTATATTGAAGTCACCTGAGAGTAGCAAGTGATCTTTGCTCATGTGTGCATCAGTTATCATACTTCCTAGGTTGTCACTAAAATGGCTAATGTTTGACTGTGGTACTCTATAGATGTTTATCACTGTGAGAGGTTTTTGCAGGTATTTGGATTTGAATTTAGCTATTATATATTCCCCATGTTCATCCCTTGTGCAAGTATTTGTGATACATTCTATTTGGTCTGAGTAGTATATAGCTGTGCCACCCCATTGTTGATCTGGCCTACAGTTGTGTATGGCTGTGTAACCAGGAATGGCATAGACATCTGTAGTATCAGACTTTAGCCAGGTTTCGGTGAGAGTAATGATGGATATAGTGGAATGCAGGGAATTTAGTAATGCTATGAGGTCATCGTAATGTTTACTCAAAGATCTGATATTGTAGTTAAAGACAGTAGGTTGGTAGACAGCAACCACCCAGGGAGGTACTACCGTCCTGCCAAGCGAGTGTAAAACGAAAGCCTGTAATTGTTTTACATGATGGTAGGATTGCTGGTGTCTTTTGTCTGTCTCATAAATATGCAAGATTACAGGGATGTCTTGCTACTTCTACTTACACTTAGGTCACACTACACATACATGTACACGTTTATTTATACACACTCATCTGAGTTTTCTTGGATTTTATTTTAATAGTTCTTGGTCTTATTACTTTTCCTTTTATATCCATGGGGAAGTGGAATAAGAATATTTCCTCCGTAAGCCATGCGTGTTGTAAAAGTCAACTAAAATGCCGGGAACAATGGGCTAGTAACCCCTTTTCCTGTAAAGATTACTAAAAAGAATAAGAAGAAGAAAATTGTCAAAGTGGGAAGTCTGAATGTACGTGGATGTTGTGCAAATGATAAGAAAGAGATGATTGTGGATGTTATGAATGAGATGAAACTGGATGTCTTGGCTTTATGTGAAACAAAGCTGAAGGGGGTGGGAGAGTTTCAAAGGAGAGGAATAAATGGGATTAGGTCAGGGGTTTCAAATAGAGTTAGAGCTAAAGAAGGAGTAGCAATAATGTTGAAGGATAAGCTATGGCAGGAAAAGAGGGACTACAAATGTATTAATTCAAGGATTATGTGGAGTAAAATAAAGATTGGATGTGAAAAGTGGGTTATAGTAAGCGTGTATGCACCTGGAGAAGAGAGAAGTGTAGAGGAGAGAGAGAGATTTTGGGAAATGTTGAGTGAATGCGTGGGGAGTTTTGAATCAAGTGTGAGAGTAATGGTGGTTGGGGATTTCAATGCTAAAGTGGGTAAAAATGTTATGGAGGGTGTAGTAGGTAAATTTGGGGTGCCAGGAGTAAATGTAAATGGGGAGCCTTTAATTGAGCTATGTGTAGAAAGAAATTTGGTAATAAGTAATACATATTTTATGAAAAAGAGGATAAATAAATATACAAGGTATGATTATTATTATTTTTTATTATTATCACACCGGCCGATTCCCACCAAGGCAGGGTGGCCCGAAAAAGAAAAACTTTCACCATCATTCACTCCATCACTGTCTTGCCAGAAGGGTGCTTTACACTACAGTTTTTAAACTGCAACATTAACACCCCTCCTTCAGAGTGCAGGCACTGTACTTCCCATCTCCAGGACTCAAGTCCGGCCTGCCGGTTTCCCTGAATCCCTTCATAAATGTTACTTTGCTCACACTCCAACAGCACGTCAAGTATTAAAAACCATTTGTCTCCATTCACTCCTATCAAACACGCTCACGCATGCCTGCTGGAAGTCCAAGCCCCTCGCACACAAAACCTCCTTTACCCCCTCCCTCCAACCCTTCCTAGGCCGACCCCTACCCCGCCTTCCTTCCACTACAGACTGATACACTCTTGAAGTCATTCTGTTTCGCTCCATTCTCTCTACATGTCCGAACCACCTCAACAACCCTTCCTCAGCCCTCTGGACAACAGTTTTGGTAATCCCACACCTCCTCCTAACTTCCAAACTACGAATTCTCTGCATTATATTCACACCACACATTGCCCTCAGACATGACATCTCCACTGCCTCCAGCCTTCTCCTCGCTGCAACATTCATCACCCACGCTTCACACCCATATAAGAGCGTGGTAAAACTATACCTCATACATTCCCCTCTTTGCCTCCAAGGACAAAGTTCTTTGTCTCCACAGACTCCTAAGTGCACCACTCACTCTTTTTCCCTCATCAATTCTATGATTCACCTCATCTTTCATAGACCCATCCGCTGACACGTCCACTCCCAAATATCTGAATACGTTCACCTCCTCCATACTCTCTCCCTCCAATCTGATATTCAATCTTTCATCACCTAATCTTTTTGTTATCCTCATAACCTTACTCTTTCCTGTATTCACCTTTAATTTTCTTCTTTTGCACACCCTACCAAATTCATCCACCAATCTCTGCAACTTCTCTTCAGAATCTCCCAAGAGCACAGTGTCATCAGCAAAGAGCAGCTGTGACAACTCCCACTTTGTGTGTGATTCTTTATCTTTTAACTCCACGCCTCTTGCCAAGACCCTCGCATTTACTTCTCTTACAACCCCATCTATAAATATATTAAACAACCACGGTGACATCACACATCCTTGTCTAAGGCCTACTTTTACTGGAAAAAATTTCCCTCTTTCCTACATACTTAACTTGAGCCTCACTATCCTCGTAAAAACTCTTCACTGCTTTCAGTAACCTACCTCCTACACCATACACTTGCAACATCTGCCACATTGCCCCCCTATCCACCCTGTCATACGCCTTTTCCAAATCCATAAATGCCACAAAGACCTCTTTAGCCTTATCTAAATACTGTTCACTTATATGTTTCACTGTAAACACCTGGTCCACACACCCCCTACCTTTCCTAAAGCCTCCTTGTTCATCTGCTATCCTATTCTCCGTCTTACTCTTAATTCTTTCAATTATAACTCTACCATACACTTTACCAGGTACACTCAACAGACTTATCCCCCTATAATTTTTGCACTCTCTTTTATCCCCTTTGCCTTTATACAAAGGAACTATGCATGCTCTCTGCCAATCCCTAGGTACCTTACCCTCTTCCATACATTTATTAAATAATTGCACCAACCACTCCAAAACTACATCCCCACCTGCTTTTAACATTTCTATCTTTATCCCATCAATCCCGGCTGCCTTACCCCCTTTCATTTTACCTACTGCCTCACGAACTTCCCCCACACTCACAACTGGCTCTTCCTCACTCCTACAAGATGTTATTCCTCCTTGCCCTATACACGAAATCACAGCTTCCCTATCTTCATCAACATTTAACAATTCCTCAAAATATTCCTTCCATCTTCCCAATACCTCTAACTCTCCATTTAATAACTCTCCTCTCCTATTTTTAACAGACAAATCCATTTGTTCTCTAGGCTTTCTTAACTTGTTAATCTCACTCCAAAACTTTTTCTTATTTTCAACAAAATTTGTTGATAACATCTCACCCACTCTCTCATTTGCTCTCTTTTTACATTGCTTCACCACTCTCTTAACTTCTCTCTTTTTCTCCATATACTCTTCCCTCCTTGCATCACTTCTACTTTGTAAAAATTTCTCATATGCTAACTTTTTCTCCCTTACTACTCTCTTTACATCATCATTCCACCAATCGCTCCTCTTCCCTCCTGCACCCACTTTCCTGTAACCACAAACTTCTGCTGAACACTCTAACACTACATTTTTAAACCTACCCCATACCTCTTCGACCCCATTGCCTATGCTCTCATTAGCCATCTATCCTCCAATAGCTGTTTATATCTTACCCTAACTGCCTCCTCTTTTAGTTTATAAAACCTTTACCTCTCTCTTCCCTGATGCTTCTATTCTCCTTGTATCCCATCTACCTTTTACTCTCAGTGTAGCTACAACTAGAAAGTGATCTGATATATCTGTGGCCCCTCTATAAACATGTACATCCTGAAGTCTACTCAACAGTCTTTTATCTACCAATACTAATCCAACAAACTACTGTCATTTCGCCCTACATCATATCGTGTATACTTATTTATCCTCTTTTTCTTAAAATATGTATTACCTATAACTAAACCCCTTTCTATACAAAGTTCAATCAAAGGGCTCCCATTATCATTTACACCTGGCACCACCAAACTTACCTACCACAACCCTCTCTAAAAGTTTCTCCTACTTTAGCATTCAAGTCCCCTACCACAATTACTCTCTCACTTGGTTCAAAGGCTCCTATACATTCACTTAACATCTCCCAAAATCTCTCTCTCTCCTCTGCATTCCTCTCTTCTCCAGGTGCATACACGCTTATTATGACCCACTTCTCGCATCCAACCTTTACTTTAATCCACATAATTCTTGAATTTACACATTCATATTCTCTTTTCTCTTCCATAACTGATCATTTAACATTACTGCTACCCCTTCCTTTGCTCTAACTCTCTCAGATACTCCAGATTTAATCCCATTTATTTCCCCCCACTGAAACTCTCCTACCCCCTTCAGCTTTGTTTCGCTTAGGGCCAGGACAAACCAACTTCTTTTCATTCATAACATCAGCAATCATCTGTTTCTTGTCATCCGCACTACATCCACGCACATTTAAGCAACCCCGTTTTATAAAGTTTTTCTTCTTCTCTTTTTAGTAATTGTATACAGGAGAAGGGGTTACTAGCCCATTGCTCCCGGCATTTTAGTCGCCTCATACGACACGCATGGCTTACGGAGGAAAGATTCTTTTCCACTTCCCCATGGACAATAGAAGAAATAAAAAAGAACAAGAGCTATTTAGAAAAAGGAGAAAAACCTAGATGTATGTATATATATATATGCATGTGCGTGTCTATGAAGTGTGACCAAAGTGTAAGTAGGAGTAGCAAGATATCCCTGTTATCTTAGCGTGTTTATGAGACAGAAAAAGAAACCAGCAATCCTACCATCATGCAAAACAGTTACAGGTTTTTGTTTCACAAGGTATGATGTAGCACATAATGAAAGTAGTTTGTTAGATTATGTATTGGTGGATAAAAGGTTGATGGGTAGGCTCCAGGATGTACATGTTTATAGAGGGGCAACTGATATATCGGATCATTATTTAGTTTTAGCTACAGTTTGAGTAAGAGGTAGATGGGAAAAGAGGAAGGTGGCAACAACAAGTAAGAGGGAGGTGAAAGTGTATAAACTAAGGGGGGAGGGAGTTCGGGTGAGATATAAGCGACTATTGGCAGAAAAGGTGGGCTAGTGCAAAGATGAGTAGTGGGGGGGTTGAAGAGGGGTTGGAATAGTTTTAAAAATGCAGTATTAGAATGTGGGCAGAAGTTTGTGGTTATAGGAGAGTGGGGGCAGGAGGAAAGTGGAGTGATTGGTGGAATGATGAAGTAAAGGGTGTGATAAAAGAGAAAAAGGTAACTTATGAGAGGTTTTTTTACAAAGTAGAAGTGTTATAAGTAGAGCAGAGTATATGGAGAGTAAAAGAAAGGTGAAGAGAGTGGTGAGAGAGTGCAAAAGGAGAGCAGATGATAGAGTGGGAGAGGCACTGTCAAGAAATTTTAATGAAAATAAGAAAAAAATTTGGAGTGAGTTAAACAAGTTTAGAAAGCCTAGGGAAAGTATGGATTTGTCAGTTAAAAACAGAGTAGGGGAGTTAGTAGATGGGGAGAGGGAGATATTAGGTAGATGGCGAGAATATTTTGAGGAACTTTTAAATGTTGAGGAAGAAAGGGAGGCGGTAATTTCATGCACTGCCCATGGAGGTATATCATCTTTTAGGAGTGAAGAAGAGCAGAATGTAAGTGTGGTGGAGGTACGTGAGGCATTACGTAGAATGAAAGGGGGTAAAGCAGCTGGAACTGATGGGATCATGACAGAAATGTTAAAGGCAGGGGAAGATATAGTGTTGGAGTGGTTGGTACTTTTGTTTAATAAATGTATGAAAGAGGGGAAGGTACCTAGGGATTGGCAGGGAGCATGTATAGTCCCTTTATATAAAGGGAAAGGGGACAAAAGAGATTGTAAAAATTATAGAGGAATAAGTTTACTGAGTATACCAGGAAAAGTGTACGGTAGGGTTATAATTGAAAGAATTAGAGGTAAGACAGAATGTAGGATTGCGGATGAGCAGGGAGGCTTCAGAGTGGGTAGGGGATGTGTAGATCAAGTGTTTACATTGAAGCATATATGTGAACAGTATTTAGATAAAGGTAGGGTAATTTTTATTGCATTTATGGATTTAGAAAAGGCATATGATAGAGTGGATAGAGGAGCAATGTGGCAGATGTTGCAAGTATATGGAATAGGTGGTAAGTTACTAAATGCTGTTAAGAGTTTTTATGAGGATAGTGAGGCTCAAGTTAGGGTGTGTAGAAGAGAGGGAGAATACTTCCCGGTAAAAGTAGGTCTTAGACAGGGATGTGTAATGTCACCATGGTTGTTTAATATATTTATAGATGGGGTTGTAAAAGAAGTAAATGCTAGGGTGTTCGGGAGAGGGTGGGATAAATTATGGGGAATCAAATTCAAATGGGAATTGACACAGTTACTTTTTGCTGATGATACTGTGCTTATGGGAGATTCTAAAGAAAAATTGCAAAGGTTAGTGGATGAGTTTGGGAATGTGTGTAAAGGTAGAAAGTTGAAAGTGAACATAGAAAAGAGTAAGGTGATGAGGGTATCAAATGATTTAGATAAAGAAAAATTGGATATCAAATTGGGAGGAGGAGTATGGAAGAAGTGAATGTTTTCAGATACTTGGGAGTTGACGTGTCGGCGGATGGATTTATGAAGGATGAGGTTAATCATAGAATTGATGAGAGAGAAAAAAGGTGAGTGGTGCATTGAGCATATGTGGAGTCAAAAAATGTTATCTATGGAGGCAAAGAAGGGAATGTATGAAAGTATAGTAGTACCAACACTCTTATATGGATGTGAAGCTTGGGTGGTAATGCAAGCAGCGAGGAGATGGTTTAGAGGCAGTGGAGATGTCCTGACTAAGGGCAATGTGTGGTGTGAATATTATGCAGAAAATTCGGAGTGTGGAAATTAGGAGAAGGTGTGGAGTTAATAAAATCATTAGTCAGAGGGCAGAAGAGGGGTTGTTGAGGTGGTTTGGTCATTTAGAGAGAATGGATCAAAGTAGAATGACATGGAAAGCATATAAATCTATAGGGGAAGGAAGGAGGGGTAGGGGTTGTCCTCGAAAGGGTTGGAGAGAGGGGGTAAAGGAGGTTTTGTGGGCGAGGGGCTTGGACTTCCAGCAAGCATGCGTGAGCGTGTTAGATAGGAGTGAATTGAGATGAATGATACTTGGGACCTGACGATCTGTTGGAGTGTGAGCAGGGTAATATTTAGTGAAGGGATTCAGGGAAACCGGTTATTTTCATATAGTCGGACTTAAGTCCTGGAAATGGGAAGTACAATGCCTGCACTTTAAAGGAGGGGTTTGGGATATTGGCAGTTTGGAGGGATATGTTGTGTATCTTTATACGTATATGCTTCTAAACTGTTGTATTCTGAGCACCTCTGCAAAAACAGTGATAATGTGTGAGTGAGGTGAAAGTGTTGAATGATGAAAGTATTTTCTTTTTGGTTATTTTCTTTCTTTTTTTGGGTCACTCTGCTTTGATGGGAGATGGCCGACTTGTTGAAAAAAAGAAAAAAAAGTTGTTGTTGGCTCTGAGAAGTGCCTTTGATTGTTCTGCTGTGTAGTAATTACAGTTACTGTTTGATTCATTTGAGTCATTCAATAAGAGGTTGGTATCAGGATCAATGCTTGTTATCATAAGATTTATAGTGAATCTATAGTTAGAATTAAGTATAGGACAAAGTAAATATTCTAAAGCTATAAAATAGCACCCGAGTTATTTTAACAAATGTAAAAAATTTGATCTAAGGTAGTTCTTTAAAGCTAAAATAAAGGAGACAATATATAAGGGACTAAAAAAAAACTTTGTGGTGAACAAATAAAGTAGTAATCAAATAAATGAGCTTGGGAATATAATGGCAAAATAGTGAATTTATTACACTTTAGCACCTGAGAATAGCACCTTGATTATTTTAACAATTGTGAATATATGAACTAAGGTTGTTATGTAAAGCTATAATAAAGCTAAAATAAAGGAGAAAAAATATAGGGATTAAATTAAATAATGGTAAACAAAGTTAAATTGGCAGATAGTAACTAAGACATGATATAGATTTGGGAGTAAGATCTGATTTGTTATATATAATAAGTTAAGAAATTTATTGTACTATAAAAAGTAAAAAAATAATATGAGGTAGTTGGTAGTAGCTAGCAAAAGATAGTTTTGGGCCTTGAACAATAATGTAATTGAAATATACACTAATTGCACTCACAATATAGTCACTAAGATATGAAAATAATCTGAGAGTAGGAATTGCCTAATAGCATAAAGTTTGAGCAATTAATATCACTATAGGAATATTATTTGAGGTAGTTGAAACTAGCTAGTGAGGGAAGGTTCAGGGTATTGCACAGTAGTGTAGTAGGAACATACACTAGTTTGTTATTTGTAGTTTGGGAGAAAAGGGAAAATTAGGTATGATTATAAGAGAATTTTAACAGTGCTTAAGTAGGAAAGAAAAAGGTAATACAGATAATTTTAAAGAGTAAGTATCCTATTAATAAAAAATAAATTGTGAATTGGGAATCTGGGAAGATAACACAAAATGGGTCACACAAAGAACTGTGTGGGACACCTGGGATAATGAGATAGTAAATACTATCTAGGTGATAGTACAGGGATTAGTTCCCATCAGTCATCACCAGATCTTCAGTAAAGGTAAGTGTCATGTATTCTTTATTTAGTAGAGTAGTAATTGTGCATGTCGTCTTCTTTTTGGGTGTATAAAAATGTATATTTCATGTGGTAAATTTTTTTTTTATACTTTGGGGTGTCAGGAACAGATTAATTTGATTTCCATTATTTCTTACGGGGAAAATTAATTCGGCTAACGATAATTTCGGCTGACGATGAGCTCTCAGGAACGGATTAATATCGTTAGGCGAGGGTCCACTGTATACACATTTTCTTTAATCCATCTACGATATTTTTTCAAAATTATATAATAAACACGATACATAACATATAAATATGATAAATACACCCCACAGTAAAATAAATAAACAAATATGAGATGTGGTAGCCAGACGACTTGTACGAGTGATGGGAAGAATGACGTTTTCTCTAGTCCAACATAAGAGAAAATGTGTTACCGGGGGTAACTGTAGAAAATTATTCCTTTTGTATGTAAGTTTATTCAGGTATACACAAAAATACAGTTACATAGATTATCATACATAGCAGCATATGTGTAGAGTACCTTGGATAACCCAAAAAAGTCAGACAGAGTGACTTACATCCATTGCCTTCGCTCAGAGCATCATTTCTTCTAAAAATGGTGTTACATGAGAATGGGAGTGTTCCTCTTTATTTATTCTACCGTATCAATGTAGAGACAGCTTGTACACAATGTAACTTGTACACAAACCAGATGTGTACACCTGGTTTGTTTACAAAACTTGCATTTGCCTGGTTTGTTTACATAACTCAGCACTTGTCCTCCCTCATGTACTCATTCTATTTCTCTCTTATATCGCTCTGGGACGCTTAAATGTTGTTGAATATTTGTGTGGGTGGAATGGCCTGGTATGGTTGCCTGGCTGGCTACCATACAATCAAATTTGACTTCTTAAAATAAATACTACTCTACTCACCCTAGATTAAAACTACAAATATTTTAAGGTAAGTAATGAGTGAACTGTATATGCGTTTTATCACTCTGGGATGCTTAAATGTCATAGAATGTTATGTGTAGGTGGGGTGGCCTGGTATGGTAGCCTGGTTGGCTACCATACATACCACACCTGATTTCTTACAATAAATACTACTCGTCTCACCCTAGATTAAGACTACAAATATTTTAAGGTAAGTAGTGAGTGTACTATAAGTGTATTTTACTATTTTATTGTTTTTTAATGCCTAGCTCTATTGCTAACTTAATACAGTGGAACCTTGACTTACGAGTTTAACCCGTTCCAGGAGCTAGCTCGTAACTCAATTTACTCGTCTGGTTTGTTTACATAACTCTGCGCCTGTTCTCCCTCATGTACTCATTCTATTTCTCTCTCTTATATCGCTCTGGGATGCTTAAATGTCATAGAATATTATGTGTAGGTGGGGTGGCCTGGTATGGTAGCCCAGTTGGCTACCATACATACCACACCTGATTTCTTACAATAAATACTACTTGTCTCACCCTAGATTAAGACTACAAATATTTTAAGGTAAGTAATGAGTGTACTATACGTATGTGTATTTTACTATTTTATTGTTTTTTAATGCCTAGTTCTATTGCTAACTTAATACAGTGGAACATTGACTTACGAGTTTAATCCGTTCCAGGAGCTAGCTCGTAACTCAATTTACTCGGATATCAAATTAATTTTCCTCATTTAAATTAACTGAAAAGTCATTAATTCGTTCCTGCACTCTGGAGAGACAAGAAAAAATACTTGAATATGATGCTATTATCAACTGTATGGCTTATTTATCCATCACAATTCATCTACTATGTCATAATAAACAATATAATTAGCACAGAAACATGATATATATTCTAGAATGAATAAAATAGGCCATAATATGGTGACAGAGACAGTGGCAGCGGCAGAAGCGTCGGCCATTTCTGTCCCAATTTAACTATAGTATCTTCCCATGTTCTTACTGTAAGAGAAAACAGAGTATTTTTGAGGCTAACTGCAGTAGATCACTAGGACCCATGGTTAGAAAAAAGAAATTTGGCCAAATGACTGTAAAAAATGCAAACAAGCATGAGAGAACTGCCCCCCACTGGGTTGTAAACATGTTTATTGGTTACCAGCTGTGCCAACTAGCAGAAGCAATCTGAATTATTGTTATTTATTTATTTATTTATTAATTTGAACATGATACACTGAAGTACAAAAAAATACAGTGGTTAAGTGTAACATGCCAAAGCCCCTTGTATGCAGAGCATTATGGGCAGGCTTAAAATTAACTTAAGATTAACTAAGCAATGATATGTTCAGTGGTAAACATTATTGTAAACAGATAACAATTAAGCACAAATGAGTATTTCAAAGACAGGTCATATGGTCATTTACTGTGTTGCTGTGCATTCAGTAGAATGGAGTATTCTGTTAGGTATTGTAATTAAAAATAACAAAGTTTGATTGCATCACAGGTTAAACATTTATGAGATACAATTATTCAGTACGTATTTATTTAGTTGCGGGTGAGTAAGTGATTTTTAAGTTGAGACTTGAATTTATAAACAGACAGTGTTTCTTTTATATTCACAGGTAATGAATTCCAGATTTTTGGGACTTTCATGTGCATTGAGTTTTTGCATAGTGTGAGATGGACATGAGGAACATCAAAGAGTGATCTGTGCCTTGTGTTATGGTCATGTGTTCTGTTGAGGTTGGTAAGGAGACATTTGAGGGGAGGGTTTGTATCCAAGTTAAGTGTTCTATGTATGTAGTTGGTACAATAACAAGTATGGATGTTTTGTATGGTGAGTAGGTTTAGAGTTTTGAATATTGGTGGAGTGTACTGCCTGTAGTGGGAATTTGTTATCATTCTGACTGCAGCCTTTTGTTGAGTAATTAATGGTCTGAGATGGTTTATTATTGTTGAGCCCCATACACAAATTCCATAGGTGAGATAGGGGTAAATAAATGAGTGATATAGGGCCAGGAGGGCTGACTGTGGAACATAGTACCGTATCTTCGATAGTATGCCTATGGTCTTGGAAATTTTCTTGGAAATTTGCTGTATATGTCTTTGAAATTTGAGTCTGTTATCAAGGTGGATTCCTAAGAATTTTCCCTCTGTGAGCTTTGTGATAGGTGATCCATTTATCATTATGTTAAGAGGGACATCTGTAGCTCTGTTACCAAACTGAATGAAGTAGGTTTTGTCAATGTTGAGAGTAAGTTTGTTAGTCCTCATCCAGGTAGATATTTTCTGTAATTTGGTATTCACAGTATTGGCTAGCATGACTGGGCTCAGGTGAGAGAAGACGTATGTAGTGTCATCTGCAAATAGTGTGGGTTTGAGTAGTTGCGATGCATTTGGTAGGTCATTAATGTAAACGAGAAAGAGAAGAGGGCCAAGGACACTTCCCTGTGGGTTGTGGTTGTGCAGAAGAGTTTGCTCCATTTATGTACACATATTGGCTTCTGTTGCTGAGGTGTGACTTTAGATAGTTGAGGGGGTGCCCTCTTATACCATAGTGTGACAATTTTATGTGGAGCAAGTCATGGTCAACTGTATCAAAAGCTTTACGAAATCAATGAAGATCCCCAGTGGGACTTCTTTTTTCTCTGTTGCAGTGTATATTTGTTCTAGCATGTGTATAATAGCATCATTCGTATTTTTATTAGGCCTGAACCCAAACTGACAGGGGTTGAGTATGTTGTGGGAGATGAGGTAGAAGTAGATTCGCTTATGAATTAATTTTTCGAAGATTTTAGAGAGAGGGTGTAAGTTGGATATTGGCCTATAGTTACTCATGTCTATTTGGTCTCCTCCTTTATGGATCGCGGTGACTCTCGCTATTTTGAAAACTGTAGGGAAGGTGGAGGATTCAATGGATTTGTTAAAGAGTGTTGCAATGATTGGCGACAGCACTTGCGACTCTTTTTTGTATATAAAGGGTGGTAAGGTATTTAAACCTCCTGTCTTGTTTTTTAGTGTGTTGATAATAAGGGAGACTTCTGTTGGGTTAGTCGGAGCTAGGAACAGTGTGTTCAGGTAGTTGCCACTGAGGTAGTCACTGGGTGGGGTATTTGAGCTTGGGATTTTATTGGCAAGGTTTTTTCCTGTGGTGGAGAAGAAATCATTGAGTCTGTTTGCTGTTTCAGTTGGTGGGAGTTGGGGTTCATCTGGTTTTGTTAGTTCAATTGCGCTATTTCGTGATATCTTTTTTGTTCCTAGAATTTCTGATAGGGTTTTCCAGGTCTTTTTTATATCACCTTTTAAGTTGGATAATCTGTTCTCATAATTCAGTTTTTTAGCCCTTCTTATCAGGCTGGTTAGGATTGACAAGTAACGTTTTGTTTGGTCTTTGGTTATGTGACCCATTCTGCATTGTTTTTCATATTGGTGCTTTGTATTTATGGACTTGAGGATGCTGGGTGTTAGCCAGGGACTGTTCAGTCTCTTAGCTGTCATCTGCTTAGTTTTTTTAGGGCAGTGCTTGTTATAGAGGTACATATTGGGTCTTTTTTAGAAAATTTTTAATACATTCGTCATTATCTGTATAGATTTCTAGCTCAGTGTGCCAGTCAATGTTTGTCACTGCTGTTGTGAAGTTATTAACCCGTAAACGGTCTAAACGTATATATACGTTTTTTCAACATTTGAAAGTATGTAAAAAAGTAGATTTTTTTTTTTTTACATTTGAAAATGTGTAAAAAAAAACTTTGATTTACTTTTTTTTTGTTATATTTGAAAATATGTCACAAAAACGTAGATCTACTTTTGGAGCACTACACATGTGAACGTAGATCTGCTTGGACCGTTTACGGGTTAATGGCTGCCTCATTGTGAAGTCTGAAAGTGACTTTAGTAGTGTCTTGGGGTAATTTGAATAGAGTAGTTATGAGGAAGGTAGGGTTATTATCTGTGATTATCCCTGACTTTAAAGGGGATATGGTGTTGGTCCAGATGTGGTCAAGTAGGGAAACACTAGTCTCTGTAACTCTTGTAGGTTTTGTTACTGTTGGTAGCAACATGCAGTTACTCATTGTGTTTGTGAATTCAGTAACGTGTGGGTCCTGGTCTTGCAGGAGATTTATATTGAAGTCACCTGAGAGTAGCAAGTGATCTTTGTTCATGCGTGCATCAGTTATCATACTTCCTAGGTTTTCACTAAAATGGCTAATGTTTGACTGTGGTACTGTGTAGGTGTTTATCACTGTGAGAGGTTTTTGGATATGAATTTAGCTATTATATATTCCCCATGTTCATCCCTTGTGCAAGTATTAGTGATACATTCTAGTTGGTCTGAGTAGTATATAGCTGTGCCACCCCCTTGTTGGTCTGGCCTACAGTTGTGTATGGCTGTGTAACCAGGAATGGTATAGACATCTGTAGTATCAGGTTTTAGCCAGGTTTCAGTGAGAGTAATGATGGACATACTGGCATGCAGGGAATTTAGTAATGCTATGAGGTCATCGTAATGTTTGCTTTAAGATCTGATATTGTAGTTAAAGACAGTTATGTTGTTGTTGGCTCTAAGAAGTGCCTTTGATTGTTCTGCTGTGTAGTAATTACAGTTACTGTTTGATTCGTTTAAGTCATTCAATAAGAGGTTGGTATCATGATCAATGCTTGTAATCATAAGATTTATAGTTAATCTATAGTTAGAATTAAGTATAAGACAAAGTAAATATTCTAAAGCTAAAACATAGCACCTGAATTATTTTAACAAATGTAAAAATATGAGCTGAGGTAGTTTTTTAAAGCTAAAATAAAGGAGACAATATAAAAGGGACTAATATAAGTTGTGTTGAACAAATAAAGTGGTAATCAGATAAATGAGCTTGGGAATATAATGGCAAAATAGTGAACTTATTAGACTTCAGCACCTGAGAATAGCACCTTGATTATTTTAAAAATTGCAAATACAGTGGACCCCCGGTTAACGATTTTAATCCGTGCAAGAGGGCTCATCGTTATGCGAAATAATCGTTATGCGAATGAATTTTCCCCATAAGAAATAATGGAAATAAAATTAATCCGTGCAAGACGCCCAAAAGTATGAAAAAAATTTTTTTTTACCACATGAAATGTTAATTTTAATACACACAAACTGAAAAAGGCATGCACAATTAAATGACACTTACTTTTATTGAAGATCTGGTGATGATTGATGGGATGGGAGGAGGGGAGAGCATTATCTTCTTACTGTTTAGAAGGGGAATCCCCTTCCATTAGGACTTGAGGTAGCAAGTCCTTTTCTGGGGTTACTTCCCTTCTTCTTTTAATGCCACTAGGACCAGCTTGAGAGTCACTGGACCTCTGTCGCACAACAAATCTGTCCATAGAGCTCTGTACCTCCCGTTCCTTCAAGACTTTCCTAAAATGGGCCATAACATTGTCATTGAAATAGTCACCAGCACGGCTTGCAACAGCTGTGTCAGGGTGATTTTCATCTATAAAGGTTTGCAGTTCAACCCACTGTGCACACATTTCCTTAATCTTTGAAGTAGGCACAATGGATTCCACAACTGGCATAGGCTTCTCAGGGTTAGCCCCAAACCCTTCAAAATCTTTCTTAATTTCCATACTAATTCTCACCCTTTTTACCACAGGGTTGGCACTAGAAGCTTTCTTGGGGCCCATGGTCACTTATTTTCCAGAAACAGCACCGAAAACACTGTAATAATACGAAATATTCCGAGTGTATGCTTGGATGTTACCGCGGAGGCTGGCTGGTAAACAATGGGACGGCCGGCACATGTGAGGGCACATTGGACGCGTCTCGGACGAAAATCGGTAAGCGGGTTTTTAATCGGTATGCGCGGCAAAAATTTTGCGATAAAAGTAATCGGTATGCGGAAAAATCGCTATGTGATGCCATCGTTATGCGGGGGTCCACTGTATGTGAATTAAGCTAGTTATATAAAGCTAAAATAAAGGAGAAAATATATAAGGGACTAAATTAAGTAATGGTAAACAAAGTTAAATGGACAGATAGTCACTATGATATAATATTGATTTGGGAGTAAGATCTGATTTGTAATATATAAATAAGTTGAGCAATTAATTGTACAGGTCCGCCATCGCAAATCTGGCAATCAGTTATTCGGTTCCTTCAGTTATTCGGGACTAATTTTGGCTAGCATTATTTCAAATTTCTAGGGTCACCACACCAACCTGCTGGTACCGTTTAGTGGCATTACTTGCTGCATAAGTCATTCCAATTTCTTTTTCTCCATTTAATGTTATAACCTGCTTACTTTTAGCCCTAGCCATGGTTCCAATGAATAAAAGAAATGCTTCTCATTATGTAAAGCACCGACACAGTACAATATCCATTAAAGATAAGGTGGCTTTGAAGCCACTGTCGGCTGCCATTAGCTCAGTCTCATGATGCAGGAGAATATGCTTTATAATTATGCTAATATCAACACTACAGCTTATTTGCCTATCACAATTGATCTAATATGACATAATAAACAATATAAATAACATAAAACATGTTAAATACCAGAATAAATAATATTTGGCATAATACCAAGCAGTTCGACGGAGGTATGAAGAGAATATGGTATACAAATACCATTCTTCTATCCCTGTCTTGGTGGCTTATATTAGAAAAAACGGAGTATAGCACAGGGCTAACTGTGATATACACTCGTACTGCACCATAAACCTGAAACAAAAAAGTTATTTTCTCTATTTAGATTATCACACGTAGCAGCATATGTGTAGAGAACCTAGGATAACCCAAAAAAGTCAACGTGGCTTATTTCTAGTACCTGGCTTGGGTTAGCCATATATGATTTTTGGTAAATATTCGATTCCCAGCCAGGGTAGAAACATTAGGCGTGTTTGTTGTCTATGTTTACCCATCAGTAAATGAGTACCTGGGTGTTAGTGGACTGGTGTTAGTGTTATCTTGAAATACTCTGCATAACAAGCGGCTTTCTATATAGTAGTATGTCACTGATGTCAGCTAGGCCTGTGTACCTTGTACATGCACATGTAGTAAATAAAGATATTATTATTATTATTATTATACTTTCTCAGTTGTTTGTTGGGTTATCTTATTGAAACTTGGGCAATGTATGATGGAAAGATACTTCTTAACGTACACCAAAAATGAGAGAAATCAGACCATAAATAGCGGAGTTCACTTCTCAGCCATTAGCGGCTGCTTAGTGGTATATTTTTGTATGGTTGTTATGGTTATATTATCATTTTTTCAGTCTCATTTGATAGAATGAAAGATATATTACAGAAATAGATAAGATTTTGATTGCTTTCATGATGAAAAGTTCCTTGAAATTGCGCTCACAGTAGAGAAGCTCAAGAGTAAACAAATGACGTCACCGTCCAATACCTGTCCGCCTGCCAGTTCAAATTCCAATACGGCGTCAAGAATGGGTTGACATTATTTATACAATTATTACAATAATGCAGCAGTCTGCATAACAGTAAATCTTCTATTTTTTTGTGAATAAAAATTCCAAATGCTAACCAAGAGTAATATAAGAAGGGCCTGTAGCTGTGACTAATGAACAGAGAAAATGTTATTTTAGTGCCTGGAATGTCTGCATTGTTTATTCTGGACCCTATTTTAAAATTGGCATCTGTTGAAATTTGTGTGAAATCGGCCAAATTGCCAATTTCTGACCACTTTATTGGGTAGTTGAAATAAGTGAATGGGCGGTTTCTTGTACTCAGTTGACAGACTAGAAGTAAATAAGTTTATTCAGGTATACACAAATACAGTTACATAGATTATCATACATAGCAGTGTATGTATAGATAACCTGGGATAACCCAAAAAAGTCAGACAAAGTGACTTATTTCCAGTACCTGGCCTGGGCTTGCCATATACGATTTTTGGTAAATATTTTTTTCTCGGTTGTTTGTTGGGCTATCTCATTGAAACTTGGGCAGTGTGTGATGGAAAGATGCTTCTTAACGTACAACAAAAATAAAAAAAGACGGACGATAAATAAGTGAGGTCACTTCTCAGCCATTAGCCGCCTCTTTGCAGTATATTTTCGTATGGTTTTTATGGTTGTATTCTCATTTTTTTTGACTTGTTTGATAGAATGGAAGATATATTACAGAAATAGACATGATTTTGATTGCTTTCATGATGAAAAGTACCTTGAAATTGAGCTCAAAGTAGCGGAAATGTTCGATTTTTGCCAATGTTCAATGAGCTTTGTGTAAGTCAAGTTGGTTAATTTTATTAAGTGTATTCTAACCTAACCACTCCGTAATCCAGCAAACTCAGTAATCCGGCACACTATGTCCCAATGATGCCGGATTTGTGATGGAGGACCTGTACTATAAAAAGTAAAAAAATATGAGGTAGTTGGTACTAGCTAACAAAAGATAGTTTTGGGACTCACACAATAATGTAATTGGAATATACACTAATTGCACATGCAATATAAAAGAGACTAAAAAAAGTAGTGGTAAACAAAATTAAATGGACAGGTAGTAACCATGAATAACATTAATTTGGAGTAAGATTTGACTTGCAATACAAAATTACGTGCAATTAATAGCAATTAAAAAGAAGTAAAAAGTATTTGAGGTAGCTGGTATTAGCTAGTAAAAGAAAAAAACAAAACAAAATAATAATGCACAATAATATAATAGTAACATATACTATATGCACCACACACATATATATGTGTTAAGGACACTTATCTAATCAGTTACAGAAATATCAGCTTTTCTAAGGAAGGTAGAGAAATCATGTTCATTTGAGATGGTATATTGTTGTCCTGTTGATGTTTTCCTTACTAGTATTTTCCCATCTTGAGTGAAACACTGATGTATTTTGTTTTCCTGTTTTAGTTTTCTCAACCTGAACAGAAGGTTTTGATGTTTTCTCATTAGACACTCGTTGATGAACACTCCATTTTTCTTTGTAATTGCTGATTTAATTAAGTCCTTTCTTTTATCATATAAATGAAGTCTGATCATAATACTGTGTTTATTTATTTATTTATTTATTTATTTATTTATTTATTTATTTAGAAATTTAGCATACATACAGAGGTACAAAAAAATACAGGTAAGAGCAGCATGCCAAAGCCACTTATATGCATAGCATTACGGGCTGGCTTAAAATTAACTTAAGATTAACTAAGCAATGATGAAATCAGTGATAAGACATTATTGTAAACAGATAACTATAAAATACAAATGAGTATTACAAAGACAGGTCATATGGTTGCATGCATTGCTGTTCATTCAGTAGAATGGAGTATTCTGTTAGGTAGTGTATTTAAAAAAAATAACAGAGTTAGGTTTAACATTTGTGTGATATAATTGTGAGTAACATTCAGGATATACAATTTATATGGTTCAGTTATTCAGTATTTATTTGGTTTTGAGTGAGTAAGTGAACTTTGAGAAGAGACTTGAATTTATAAACAGGTAGTGTTTCTTTTATATTTACAGGCAATGAATTCCAGATTTTAGGGCCTTTTATGTGCATTGAGTTTTTGCATAGCGTGAGATGGACACGAGGAACATCAAAGAGTGATCTGTGCCTTGTGTTATGGTCATGTGTTCTGTTGAGGTTGGCAAGGAGATGTTTGAGGGGAGGGTTAATATCAGAGTTAAGTGTTCTATGTATGTAATAAGTGCAATAATAAGTATAGATGTTTTGTATGGTGAGTAGGTTGAGTGTTTTGAATATTGGTGGAGTGTGCTGCCTGTATTGAGAATTTGTTATCATTCTAACTGCAGCCTTTGTTGGGTAATTAGTGGTCTGAGATGGTTAGTTGTTGTTGAGCCCCATGCACAAATTCCATAGGTAAGATAGGGTAAATAAGAGAGTGATAGAGGGCCAGGAGGGCTGACGTGGAACATAGTACCGTATCTTCGATAGTATGCCTACAGTCTTGGAAATTTTCTTAGAAATTTGTTGTATTTGTGTATGAATTTGAGTCTATTATCGAGGTGGATTCCTAAGAATTTTCCCCCTGTTAGCTTTGTGATAGGTGATCCGTTTATCGTTATGTTAAGAGGTACATCTGTAGCTCTGCTACCAAACTGAATGAAGTAGGTTTTGTCAATGTTTAGTGTAAGTTTGTTAGTCCTCATCCAGGTAGATATTTCTGTAATTCAGTGTTTACAGTATTGGCTAGCATGACTGGGCTCGGGTGAGAGAAGACGTATGTGGTGTCATCTGCAAAAAGTGTGGGTTTGAGTAATTGCGAAGCATTTGGTAGGTCATTTATGTATAGGAGAAAGAGAAGAGGGCCAAGGACACTTCCCTGTGGGACACCAACTGTAATTGGTTGTGCGGAAGAGCTTGCCCCATTTGCGTACACATATTGGCTTCTGTTGCTGAGGTAAGACTTGAGGTAGTTGAGGGAGTGCCCTCTAATACCATAGTGTGACAATTTTACGTGGAGCAAGTCATGGTCAACTGTATCAAAAGCTTTACGTAAGTCAATGAAGATCCCCAGAGGGACTTCTTTTTTCTCTATTGCAGTGTATATATGCTCTAGCATGTGTATAATAGCATCATTAGTATTTTTATTAGGCCTAAAATCCAAATTGGCAGGGTTGAGAATGTTATGGGAGATGAGATAGGAGTAGATTCGTTTATGAATTAATTTTTCGAAGATTTTGAGAGAGGGTGTAAATTGGATATTGGCCTATAGTTATTCAACTCTGTTTGGTCACCTCCTTTAGGATCGGGGTGACCCTTGCTATTTTGAGAACTGTAGGGAAGGTGGAGGATTCAATGGATTTGTTAAAGAGTGTTGCAATGATTGGTGATAGTACTTGTGACGCTTTTTTGTATATAAAGGGTGGTAAGGTATTTAAATCTCCTGCCTTGTTTTTCAGTGCGTTGATAATAAGGGAGACTTCGTATGGGTTAGTCGGAGCTAGGAACAGTGGGGTTCGGGTAGTTGCCAGTGAGGTAGTCATTTGGTGGGGTATTATTGGCAAGGTTTTGACCTATAGTGGAGAAGAAATCATTGAGTCTGTTTGCTGTTTCTGTTGGTGGGAGTTGGGGTTCATCTGATTTTGCTAATTTTATTTCGCTATGTCGTGATATCTTTTTGTTCCCAGAATTTCTGATAGGGTCTCCAGGTTTTTTTTATATCACCTCGTAAGTTGGATAATCTGTTCTCATAATACAATTTTTTTGCCCTTCTTATCAGGCTGGTTAGGATTGACGAGTAAAGTTTTGTTTGGTCTCTGGTTATGTGACCCATTCTGTACTGTTTTTCATATCGGTGTTTTGTATTTATGGATTTGAGAATGCTGGGTGTTAGCCAGGGACTGTTCAGTCTCTTAGCTGTCATCTGTTTAGTTTTTTTAGGGCAGTGCTTGTTATAAAGGGTATTGGGTCTTTTTTAGAAAATTATTAAAACATTCGTCAATATCTGTATAGATTTCTAGCTCAGTGTGCCAGTCAATGTTTGTTACTGCTGTTGTGAAGTTATTAATGGCTGCCTCATTGTGAAGTCTGAAGGTGACTTTAGTAGTGTCTTGGGTATTTTACCAAGAGTAGTTATGAGAAAGTAGGGTAGTGGTCTGTGGTATTATCTGTAATTATGCCTGATTTTTAAAGGGGATATGGTGTTGGTCCAGATGTGGTCAAGTAGGGAAACACTAGTCTCTGTAACTCTTGTAGGTTTTGTTACTGTTGGTAGCAACATGCAGTTACTCATTGTGTTTGTGAATTCAGTAATGTGTGGGTCCTGGTCTTGCAGAGATTTATATTGAAGTCACCTGAGAGTATAAGTGATCTTGTTCATGCGTGCATCAGTTATCATACTTCCTAGGTTTTGACTAAATTGGCTAATGTTTGATTGTGGAATTCTGTAGATGTTTATCACTGTGAGAGGTTTTTGTAGGTATTTGGATTTGAATTTAGCTATTATATATTCCCCATGTTCATCCCTTGTGCAAGTATTAGTGATACATTCTAGTTGGTCTGAGTAGTATATAGCTGTGCCACCCCCTTGTTGGTCTGGCCTACAGTTGTGTATGGCTGTGTAACCAGGAATGGCATAGACATCTGTAGTATCAGGCTTTAGCCAGGTTTCAGTTAGTGTAATGATGGACATATTGGCATGCAAGGAATTTAGTAATGCTAGGAGGTCATCATAATGCTTGCTTAAAGATCTGATATTGTAGTTAAAGATAGTTATGTTGTTGTTAGCTCTAAGAAGTGCCTTTGATTGTTCTGCTGTGTAGTAATTACAGTAACTGTTTGAATCATTTAAATCATTAAATAAGAGGTTGGTATCAGGATCAATGCTTGTAATCATAAGATTTGTAGTGAATCTATAGTTAGAATTAAGTAAAAAATAAAGTAAATATTCTAAAGCTAAAAAAAAAAAAAAAAAAAAAAATAGCACCTGAATTATTTAACAAATGTAAAAAATAATGAGCTAAGGTAGTTTTTAAAGCTAAAATAAAGGAGACAATATAAAGGGACTAAAATAATTTGTGGAACAAATAAAGTGATGATCAAATAATGGAGTTTGGGGAATATGATAGTAGGTAGTACTTTAAAGGGTAATTCTTTAAAGTTAGAATTATAATATAAATTATAATATAAAAGGGACTAATATAAGTTGTGGTGAACAATAAAGTGGTAATCAAATAAATGAGCTTTGGAGTATAATGGCAAAATAGTGAACTTATTAACTTTAGCACCTGAGAATAGCACCTTGATTAGTTTAACAATTGCGAATATATGATCTAAGGTAGTTATATAAAGCTAAAATAAAGGACAAAAAAATATATAAGGGACTACAATTAAGTAATGGTAAACAAGTTAAATGGACAGATAGTCACTATGAAATAATATTGGTTTAGGAGTAAGATCTGATTTGTAATATTAAATAATTTGATCAGTTTATTGCACAATAAAAAGTAAAAAAAAAATGAGGTAGTTGGTACTAGCTAGCAAAAGATAGTTTTGGTACTTGCAAAAAAGTAATTGGAATATACACTAATTGCACACACAATAAAAAGTGACTAAAAAAAACAAGTAGTGGTAAACAAAATTAAATGGACAGGTAAGAACAATGAATAATGGTAATGTCTTGGTTATAATGTGATAGTAAGATGGTAGACAGGTACAAAGGATAATAGTATAAAGGTTGGAGTTGAATATACAAACTTGAAAATTTGGCAACAAAATGTTATGGGAAGTATAAAATAATGTTTAATGTACAAAAGTAAAATTGACTGGTAGTAAATATGGTGTTTAATGAATTTTAGTAAGTAATAATGATTACAAAAAAAGTGAAAAAGTAATGTTTATTTCATTCAATATTGCACTGGTAGTTATACTAGAGGTTATATGGCAGTACAAGGTAATTAAGAGTACTCTAAGATAGTAAATGTGGTATAAAACAGGTAAAGGTAATTAGACAAGTAATGGTTATTAAATGTCAAAAATGTTAAGAGTAAATTGAAATTATAGTAAAAATGATAATTTTAATTTTAGTAGGTAATATCAATTGATAGTATTTAAAAAAAAATATGAGGTAGTAATATGGACAGAGAAAGTATCAATTCAGCTAATGTTTAAGCAAACAATAGTAAATAAGAAAATTACATAAGGTGACTTATGCTTACTAGTAAAATCACAAAATGAGGTAGTTGATTATTTAAATACTGAGAGATTGCACAATGAAATTTGAACAATAATGGAGCAAAACGTACACTACACTACATAGGCTTTTAAGTTGGACATTGTTTAGTTATTCTCTGTAAGATTAGTATCCCTGAGAAATCGTGATAGATCATTCTCGTTCGTGATTGTGTACAGTTGACCTACATTTGTTTTCCTAACAAGAATTTTCCCATCCCGTGTGAAGCATTGGTGTATTGTGTCGTTATTCTCCCGCTTAAGTTTTCTGACTCTATACAGGAGGTTCTGACGTTTTTTTGGTAAGACACTCGTTTATGTATACCTCTTTCTTTACTTTAATAGATGCAATAATTAAGTCTTTTTTCCTGTCATGTGAGTGGAATCTAAGCATAACACTTTTTCTACCATGGGATCCTAGTAACCTGGCTTCTTTTTATTTCAGACTCTGGTACAATAACACTTGTTTGGCCCTTTATGATCTGCAGAGTAAAATTTCTTTACTGTTTTTTTTGGTTCATATCACTGGGAAAAAGTGGACTGTTAACTATTACTGCGTCCGATAGTTTATCTTGTTCAGTTTTATCTTCTTGGAGAGCAAAATAGTCGCTGAACTGGTTATCTAAGTTGTTCTTCCATTCTTTTACTGCTTCTTCAACCTTTGTATTAAGAGATATTATTTGTTGGGTATGGCTATCTATGACTGTCTGGATGGTCTTGCCACAGTTTGTCATTCCTGGTGTTGATAACTTTTGTTCAAGACTGAGGATTTTGTTCTCGAGTTGTGTCATCCTGGTGTCTAGTTTTGTTAGCGTCTCTCGAAGATTCATATTTTCAATAACTAAGTTGGAGATGCATGACTTTAGGGTATCTGGATCGTTGGTCATACCTGAGAGACTACTTGGTAGGTTGAATCCGGGGAAGAGAGGGGAGGATTTGGGCTGGTGGCAGCCATGTTTGTTTGTTATTGTTGTGGTGTCGCCTTGAGTGGTGGTGATTGGGGTGGTTGCTGGGCCGGCGTCCTCCTGACTACACTTGTTGAATAGTTGATTTTTTGGCGTTTTCTTGCTGGCCTTGGTGCTGTTTCCTCTTAGATTGCGCCTCATAATACTACAGGAATTGTTGTAGTTAAGAAGAAGTTGTAGTTAACAAAGTTTAGGGTTACGTTGTTCGGCTGGCAGCGGGTGTTGCTTTCGGTTTGTGGGCAGTCTTCCTTTGATCTCTATTATGTTCGATTTGTAGGTTTCACTGTTGGTAATCTTTGGTCATTCTGGGTGTTACGTTGGGTAGTGCAGTTTTGCATGTAACTAGGTCATCGTAGGAGCATTGGTAGCTCTGATAGTTGGAGAAAAGTACGGAGCTTGGAGGTCGCTGCTGCCCGCCGCTGCCACTGCAATATAACTTCTACCTTGTTTTCCTAGCAAACGTGTTTCTTTGATTTCATTGTTTTGCACGATAACTTTTACATGGTCCTGTATTATCCTGTATTGTTGTGCATTATTATTATTATTATTATTAAATTTAGGAAACTGAAGCTCTATCATTATTATAATAATATTATTATTATTAATTTAGGGAACTGAAGCTCTATCATTATAATAATAATAGTTAATTTTTATTATTATTATTATTATTAATTTTAGAGAACCGAAGTTCTATCATTATTCTTTCTTTCTTTCAACACACCGGGAGTATCCCACCAAGGCGGGGTGGCCCAAAAAGAAAAACGAAAGTTTCTCTTTTAAATTTAGTAATTTGTACGGGAGAAGGGGTTACTAGCCTCTTGCTCCCGGCATTTTAGTCGCCTCTTACAACACGCATGGCTTACGGAGGAAGAATTCTGTTCCACTTCCCCATGGAGATAAGAGGAAATAAACAAGAACAAGAACTAGAAAGAAAATAGAAGAAAACCCAGAGGGGTGTGTATATATATGCTTGTACATGTATGTGTAGTGTGACCTAAGTGTAAGTAGAAGTAGCAAGACATACCTGAAATCTTGCATGTTTATGAGACAGACAAAAGACACCAGCAATCCTACCATCATGTAAAACAATTACAGGTTTTCGTTGTACAAATCACTTGGCAGGACGGTAGTACCTCCCTGGGCGGTTGCTGTCTACCAACCTACTACCACAGGACGGTAGTACCTCCCTGGGCGGTTGCTGTCTACCAACCTACTACCTAGTTCTATCATTATTATTAATTTAGGGAACTAAAGCTCTGTCGTTATTATAATAATACACTAGACTGCCATTGAAGAATTGCTGCACAATTTTATGTAACATGTTGTATAATTAATTTAACATTGTTCAGTTTGTGGAAGGAAAAAAAAAAATTTTTCTTTTGCTCAAGTGACGACCTTGTTGTGGACAGCCGGGAGCCCCCCCTACCACCCCAACACCACCCCCTACCACTCCCCAACACCACCCCCTACCACTCCCCAACACCACCCCCACCATCCCCTACCACTCCCCAACACCACCCCCACCATCCCCTACCACTCCCCAACACCCCCTACCACCCCCAACATCACCCCCACCATCCCCTACCACTCCCCAACACCACCCCCACTATCCCCTACCACCCCCCAACACCACCCCCACCATCCCCTACCACTTTCCCCCAACACCACCCCCACCATCCCCTACCACCCCCCCAACACCACCCCCACCATCCCCTACCACTCCCCAACACCACCCCACCATCCCCTACCACTACCCAACACCACCCCCACCATCCCCTACCACTCCCCAAACACCACCCCACCATCCCCTACCACTACCCAACACCACCCCCACCATCCCCTACCACTCCCCAACACCACCCCACCATCCCCTACCACTCCCCAACACCACCCCCACCATCCCCTACCACCCCCAACACCACCCCCACCATCCCCTACCACTCCCCAACACCACTCCCACCATCCCCTACCACTACCTAACACCACCCCCACCATCCCCTACCACTCCCCAACACCACCCCACCATCCCCTACCACTCCCCCAAAAACCACCCCACCATCCCTACCACTCCCCAACACCACCCCACCATCCCCTACCACTCCCCAACACCACCCCCACCATCCCCTACCACTCCCCAACACCACCCCACCATCCCCTACCACTCCCCAACACCACCCCACCATCCCCTACCACTCCCCGACACCCCCCTGACACCCCCCCTACCATCCCAACATTCCTAATTCGTATGTGTCCAGTCTTTCTCTGCTACAAGGCAGCTGTGTTTGTCAATTGTGTTATGATATTTTAATTACAATATCTTGTATCTGCCAAGCAGTCATGACACCCAGTAGCCATACCAGTATTGCTGAAAGTGGCACCCAGTAGCCATACCAGTGTTGCTGAAAGTGGCACCCAGTAGCCATACCAGTGTTGCTGAAAGTGGCACCCAGTAGCCATACCAGTGTTGCTGAAAGTGGCACCCAGTAGCCATACCAGTTGTGGAAATTATTTAATTTCCGAAGCTATAGTGCCTAATAAGTGTTTAATGTGTTGATTTGGGTCAAAATGTATTTGTATTTTGAATGGAACCAACTGGGTTCCCGCTGCGCCTGCGCTTATGTGAGCGGGGGGTATAGGTCGAGCTGGGGCACGAGGTGGCGGGAGTGTTTTGAATGGAGTGAGGAAGCTGTGAAACATGGGATCAGGAAATTGGCGTTCACGGCAGCCTAAGGATTAACATAGGCCTCACTTCCTAATAGGAAGTGTTGTAGTTGTCCCTGATGAAGAGGGAGGGAACGAGATTTACGTGACCACCGTGATAAAGTGGAAAAAGAAGTGGATAATAATAGGACCGGGGGTGATGGGTGCGCCGCCATGGAATGTGTCCAGGGGAAATTACCCGTGAGTTAATCCTCACTCATCAGTCTCAGATCTTAATGGAGTGACCCCTAATGTGTATAATAATTATGAGACGTTAAATCGTCTTGTGAATGGTAATGTAATCAGTGATAATAACATTAAGTTAAGAGAATGCGGGAAGTGAAATAAATCGCCCTGCTCCGAGTGAACGCGTGGTTCTTGTCCCCGAGGATAGCGAAGTTTTATGGAATCATGACTTCTAAACCGGGGCAAACCACGGATACCTCGTCCTGCTGAATAAGAACCATGTTGGTGTAGCAGGACATCGAAATGAGATGGCGAATGGAGGAAATAAGGAGCATCCCAAACACCCACAGTTAAGTAACCTTTCTAGTTATAGCAGACTGATACTGGCCAGTTAGGTATGTTTTAATTGGATGGGTTTTTGGGTGATCCAGCCACATCAAGTGACCACCAGAGAATATCTGGTAAGTGGTGGGATTATGTACAAGTGTTTTTCCTTGATGGGTATATCCATGTGTAACCCCCCCCCCTTCATTCAGTTAAACTAATATAATCTATACAGTCCGCAATTAATTAGTAGCGCCGTACTTGAGGGTGCTACCCAATTTATACTGGTCTCGGATAGATATGGATAAGATTGTGAGGGTCGAGGGGCCACCTGCAGTGACCAGAGGTGGTTAAGTTTTCTCACATGTCTACACGGGTGACTACGGTAAACAAATCGTTGTTGTCTCCCCCAGGAGATTACTCGTATGCATGTAATGTTGAGGTATGTACAAGTAATCACCCCTATAAAATTTTCCATACCAGTGTTGCTGAAAGTGGCACCCAGTAGCCATACCAGTGTTGCTGAAAGTGGCACCCAGTAGCCATACCAGTGTTGCTGAAAGTGGCATGAAGAGGTATAAGCACTAAGTCTTAGAATTAACAAAGATATTAAACAAGAGAACCTGTAGCCCTGAAGTGTTACTTTGTACACAGAAAAAGAGGTTAACACGAGTTTGGGGTGACTGGCTGACTAAATGATTGACTGACTGAATGACTTACTGAATAACTGACTTACTGAATGACTGAGTGACTTTCTGAGTGACTTGACTGAATGACTTACTGAGTGACCTGACTGACTTACTGAGTGACTGAATGACTTGACTGACTTACTAAGTGACTTGACTGACTTAATGAATGATTTGACTGATGACTTAAATGACTTACTGAGTGACTTGACTAATAATAATATATTATTATTATTATATTATTATTATTGCTGAGAAGAAAAAGAGAATAATTTCCATGGAATTAAAGCATGAAATCATAGATAAACAAGAGAGGTGTCCAGGTTTTGGGGGAGGGGGGCAGCTGGCTCGTAACTCAAATGTTGGCTCATAACCCAGAGCAAAAAACTGACCCAGGGACTTACACTTGTAAGTCAAGGTTCCACTGTATATGTTGGTGTAAACTTGTTATCTAGTATTTGTATGTATTTATAAGTGGAAAAAAGGTGTTCCACTTTACGGGGGTAGCCTGGAACCTAGCCTGCCGTGTAAGTGGGGCCCTACTGTACTGATTTTTGTAAATATCATATTTGCCTTTTTAAACAACTTTGGCACAATTTATTTGAAATATTTGATTTTAATGAGACTTTTTCACAAATGTTTCATTGGTTTATGGAAGAACACTAAAATAGTGTTTTTGATGGACTGTATATTATTCAGGGATTTCGTATATTTCAGTAATAAAGCCGCAGAACAAGGAAGAGGAGCATTTAACACTTGCCCAGGATAGACAACATAACAAAGAACTACCAAGCAAGGATCCACCACATGTCTCAATTAATCAAGACGTTACACAAGACCAAGAACATTAGAATCTTCACTACAAAGAATCTCAACAAGAACCACCATCTTCACACACTACAAAGTTTGGCTAACAAGAATACTTCCTCAACAAAGTACTTATTAATGTGAATGGTAACAAAATGCCTTCTCAGTTTCAGAGACTGTTCCTACATTCTTATGAAAATATTATTAGGAAATATAAATAACTGGAAAATTTAAACCAAAAGTTTATAAGGTTTATTCAAACAAAATCTACAAACATGAAATATCATAACATTGGATCATACAGTAAAAAAGTAAGACAAAAATTGACAAAGATATAAACATCAATATATAGGCTCCTCCAGCAAGAGGTATGCCACAACCTGTGGTACTGTAGTCTGGCTGTGATCCACCATGCTCCAGAGTGATGCAAGTACATAGTACACCCATTGGTATATCGGCAAAAACTGAAGCAGATTGGGCACCTCACTTTTGTGGTGAGAAAGCTAAGGCACCACAAGATGTGCAACAGTTGCATGAAAATAAACAATCACAATAAATACAGAGAAAAGAGCATTCAGAGCATCAAAAAAGACAGGAGGTCATCCAGTGCATTCCAATAGGTTTTGTAGCCAACAGATCACCTGCTATTCACTGAGGTGTTAGCTAGTGTAGTGAGGCTATCTAGGAGGCCATTGAGTACTGCAATAACTCTTTTGGTGTGGTGTGGGTCAGTAGGCTTTCGCACCTAATAACCCACACCACGTTAAACACTCACATTTCATGACAAAATTAGGAAAGTTGTAAGTGAATTTTTCCTTCACAATTGGGATTTGAATTACATATGTAAATACTTCTTTCATGTTGAGAACATTACAGTGACCCCCGCTTTCAGATCAGACTCCAGATCGACCAATTATGTAAGTGTTTTTTGTAAGGGCTTTTGTACGTGATAATTTTTGGGGGTTGGTTGAAAAACGGACATAAATCTAATTCATAATTATTCCGTATGGGAAACAAATTGGTCCCTATACGGCACCCAAACAGTCTTATGGATGATAATAATATCGTAAGGCGAGGGGGCGGTCCACTGTATTAAGATTAAAGTTTAACTCTTCATTTCTTGCTATTAATACTTAATATTTGTGAACTTGTAGTGTCCATACAGGGAGTGTTTTAATATTGTAATATGTATTAGGAGGTTATGTTGCATAATCAGGGAGAGTGGTCATGTACTTATAGGTGTCCAAATAAGATACTATTCTCAATGTAATAGATTAGATTCAGGTAAAAAATTAATTTTTTTTGAAACCTTCAGTATTTGGTATATCTCTTTCTCCGTCATTAAAAGTAATTGTTTCACTCTAGTGTATATTTTCTTTCTTAAATTTATAAATTCATATATTACAATTACACAAAATGGACAGTGTACAAATATTTATTATATTATTATGTGTGAGCTCAAAAAGTATTATATATACATTTGTTAACTTTTATTTTTTCTCGTTTTAGTATTCATACTTTTTTCTTTGGGAAATTTTTTCTGTGCATTGTCTGAAATGGTAGCTAGGAATTACTAATGGTGATTTTTTTATTCTCTCCAACTATCTTCTTAAAGCGTTTATATGTCTACAGTGGGCAGGTATTTTATGATAGAAAGTTATTAATAATTTTCGTGTGTAAAATTGTAGATTCTAATGATGGAATTGTTCAATAGGTGTAGGAAATTGTAGTTAAGTTTCTTGTACATAAAGGTACCAAACTTTGTTAATAAATATTTAAACTTTTTAATATAGTTAAAAATTATTTGTTTTCTTAGTTTGGGTGTCCACTTATCTTTAGGTCAGTGTTTATTGCTAGAGTTTATTTTAATAAAGTTGTGTCATTGAAAAGTTTGAGTACTTAATGTTTCAAGTGGATAGGACTCTAGTTTGTTGTTGTTATAAAATTTATAATTTTAATAATAAAAATTTGTTGATTGTCGACAGTGTCTATTCCCTTTCAAAGTTTTTAATGAACAGTCCTGTTGAATATTTAGTTTGATAAAAGTTGGGTAGTAGCACTGAATGATCCTTCGGAGTTTTGCTCTTTCTGTGAATAGTAACATCTCTTCAAGTGGGAAGTTCCATTGCAGTTGATATACATAATAATATGTTATCTTTATTTACTCACAACATCACTGGAAGCTTCATGGGCACTCACAACATGCTGGATGCTCATGCACTCAAGGCAATCCTGTAGATCTTGGCACTCACTACATCCTGGGGATCTTGGCACTCACAACATATGGACTCATGGCATCTACAGCTATCCTGGGATCTTGGCACTCACAATGATCCTGGAGCTCATGGCATCACACCATCACTGGAACCCATGGCACTCACAACCATTCCTGGAGATCACAATATCATAGAGCTTATGGTACTACAACATCCTGATTCATGACTTCTCATAAATCATGGAGCTCATGGACCAAAAATACATAAAACCTACCCATGGAGCTCATGGCACTATACAACATCATGGAGGTCATGTAACTTCACAAAATCCTGGAGGTTCATGTCACTCACAACAACATGGAGGTCGTGTCACATCTCGTTACTTTTCACCGATTCTCTAAGATTTTCATTTAGTTCAAAATAAATCAATTAAGTTTTTAAGCATGTTTCTAACACTAAGATTTAATTTAGTATCATTTATTAATTTCTAAAAAAAACTGCAAAATGGTCCATCAGAACTATGTTCACCCAAGATTTATCATCAAGTTTTTCCAACAACTTAAAACAAATGAGATAATTTTAAACATACTAAAAGTGTTCAATAACATTCGTGGTTGTCACTTGTAAAAATTTATATGATTAATACATCATGTACTTGGCAGGACAAAGTAAATTATTGGGAGAAAGAAATTAACTAAGAAGACAACCTTGCAGGAGCACAATCAATTATGGTTTTTTTTTTTACCAAGAGATGGCGTTCTCTGAGTTAGTACATTTTATATTTGTCCCGAAAAGTTTTATTTGCTGGTGTGAGGTGAATGTTTTCCCTGTCAATATAGAGAGGTTTGACAGAGATGTAATGCTGTGTTGTGTTATATATTTTTGGCTGGTCTTCACTTTTCTGAAGATAATATTAATGAATTTTTCTCTTGTCTGAGCTAACAATGTCTATACTTCCACATTAGTACATCACTAACAATGTCTCAGACTCCACCATTCTTACATAATAACATGTCTCCGACTTCTCTCATTCTTACTTAAACTAACAATGTCTCAGACTTCTCCCATTTGTAATCCGCTAACAATGGTGACCTTCCTTATATAGTATAGCAACATTCACAAATCTTCTTTTATCATTATTTCATCAATAATCTCCTGTAATTAATTTTGAACAATGATTAAGAGCTGCAGATATGTATTATGAGAACATGGTAGTAAGTATATATGTTGTATTCGGCTTGCAATGTGGAATGTGTGTGGACCTTCTTTAAGCAGGATTGTGTGTGGTGTATATGTGTTGGGCAGGTTGTGTTGTGTGCTTATGTGTCATGCCAGGATTGTGTCGTGTGTGCATATGTTTCTGCAGGATTGTGTTGTGAGTATGTTTCATGCAGGATTGTTTATGTTGTGTGTATGTTTTCGTGCAGGATGTTGTTTGTGTGTATGTTTTCATGAAGGATTGTCTGTGTGTTTATGTGTCATGCCAGGGATTGTGTGGCATATGTGTCATGCAGGAGGATTGTGTGTGCATATATGTCATGCAGGATTGTGTTTGTGCGATTGTTTCATGCAGGTTTGTCTTGTGTGTGCATTGTTTCCATGCAGGGTTGTGTGTGTGCGTATTATGTTTCATGCAGGATTGTGTTTGTGCGTTATGTTTTCATCAGGATTGTCGTGTTTGTGCATAAGTTTCATGCAGGATTGTGTTTGTGCGTATGTTTCATGCAGGTTTGTTGTGTGTGCGCTTATGATTCATGCTGGGTTGTGTGTTGTGAGTATGTTTTCATGCAGGATTGTGTGTCGTGCATATGATTCATGCAGGATTGTTGTTGTGTATGTTTAATGGAGGATTGTGTTTGTGCATATGGTTTCATGCAGGATTCTGTGTGTGCGTATGGTTCATGCAGGATTGTATGTGTGCGTTTGTTTTCATGCAGGATTGGGTTTGTGCGGTATGTTTCATGCAGGATTGTATGTGTGCGTATGTTGTTTTATGCAGGATTGTGTGCGTGCATTTGTTTCATTGCAGAATTGTTGTGTGCATGTATGTGTGGTTAGTCACTAGTAGTCAAAGACACTTGTCGCAAAGATACTCTGGCATGACATTTCGTAGTGTCTGATTGTTTGTTTACATGGGTGTGTACTCAACCTACTTGTGGATTGCAAGGGTACAAATCACAGCTCCTCCGGGCCCTGCCTCTGTGCGGTGTGTGTGATGTGTGTGTGTGTGGTGTAGCTGTGTTGTGTGGTGTGCTAGTGAATGTGTGTTATGAGTGTGTGCCACTTCGCTTGGAGTGTGCAGGTTTGCATGTATGTACTCACTTCTCTGTGGTTGGTTGCAGGGGTCGAATCATAGCTCCTGGCTTCGCATCTTCACTGATTGCTACTAGGTCCTCTCTCTCTCTGTCCCTGCTCCATGAGCTTCATCAAACCTCGTTTAACCACCTTTGAGGAGTTTTGGACGTACTAGTACGGCTTTACGGGCAGGATTTTTTTGGACCGTACTAGTACGCATAAACTTCACCATGCCTCGCGGGTGGTAAGAAGCTCCTCACTCCTCGGCGAATTGGGACACTTTTGTTCCCCAGTGATAGTTCTAATACAGACGGAAGTGCCAGTGAAGATGAGTTTCGTGGTTTTAGTGAGGTTTTGACCGCAAACTAATGCCATAATAAATTGGTAAATAGCTGAAGGAAAACCCGACGCCCTCAGTCCTTCAACGTTCTGGTGCTGGGCCCTCTTGTTCACGTTCAGTTGTTCCAAGAACACAATAGAGGGGAAACTTCTATTTTCCCAAATCCAGACTCAGAATGAGGCAGTGTGATGATGTGATAGGAATATGAAATACAAGCTTCTTCAAACTAGTTCCAGTAGTGATTGTGAAGTGCATATTCCCCTAAGCAGAAGCGTCTGTATATACGGCAATATATGTGCACTCTGGTAGAGTGCCCATATGCTATTCCAAGGGGAACGGAGTGCTCTCGGAGTACATTCCGTGGCGCTTGTACATACGGGATAGGACAGTGAAAATGACGTTGACTGCTGTTGCTATGGGGATGGAAAATGTGCGTGGTGGTAGCTGGGTGCTGGCGGTGAGGCCACCCGGCAAGTTGGGCCATGCTGCCACCCACGCTGCCACCCACGCTGCTGCCTCAAGTGTCTTGTACAACTAAGGCAACCATCCCCCAACCCACCCACCACACCAGCCTCCACACAACACAACCTCCACAACCTCCACAAACCACAACCTCCACTACCACAACACCGGTCATTGTCCAGTTTCCCACCAGCGACCGCACCTGGGATTGGCAGGAAGCTTTCAAATTTTGTTCCTTATCCCCACAACGTATCCCCCCCCCCCCCCCCCCCTCCCCCCGCCCCCCCCCCCCCCCCCCCCCCACCCCCTGACAGCCAAAGTGGAATACGGCATCTTGTACACTTGGGAACAATGTCCACTGAACGGGGAATGTTTCGATTTATTCTTTGCGAAACCTGTTGGGAAAATATTGTCATGGCAAGCAACACATACTATCGAAATACACCATGGCAACAATAACATATTACTTTCACCAAAATCAGTCTACACCAGTTGGAAGGAGGCAACTGTGGCTGAGATGTACTTTTCTTTGCCACAATAATGCTTATGCCACAGTATGTAAGCACAAAGTGAAATCATACTGGTCAACAGACTGCCTGATTGGCAACCCCAGGTTTCAGTGATATAAATGCCATGTGAATTTCGATTTGTTAGCTAATGTTACATATGCTTCACTTCTCAGACAAAACCAGGGCCTGAGACAGGAGACTGACAGGTTATATAAGATGAGGATATGTGTTTGTGTATCTGAATGAGGAAAATTCAGTACGCATTTTTATCCCTTCAGGAAGCTGCTTGTAATTGACGAGTATTTGGATTCTGTTCAAAAGGATGGCACTCTCTTTAAGCAGATACATACCAAGCAAGAGGAAAACGCTTTGTATAAGTTGTTTGTGCTTTGTGATTGTGACAGTGCGTCTGGTATTGGATATTTTTGTGTACACTGGAAGTCCCCGATACATTGCAAAAATTCCAGGAAGTTATTGGGCATTCAGGTGATGTGGTTAGAACTATGTTGAACCTACCTTGGTAAGGGGCATTATTATATACAGAGAAACTGGTACACAAGCCCCTCCTCAGTGATTTTTTTCGAGGTGAACTTGACAGTTGTGTGTGTGTGGCCACAATGGTTGCAAAATCGAAACATATGCCCAAGGTTTAACAGCTGGACACTCGTAGAGGTGAGGTGCTGGGTTTGCTGCAATGACATCATGCGCATGTCGTGGCATACAAACGATGGATGTCCACACTGTTGTCATCGTTCCCCTTATGAAATGGCACCAGACAGTGGCTAGGCAAGGCATTTAGGAGAGAACATGAACCCGTCTAAAACCTGCAGCTGGTGATTGATTTACACCTTAATCATGCGTTCAGTGGACAATTGACATGCAGATTGGTTTTGCTGATTGTGGTTCGCAAGAGTTATATGTGGTACATCAACTGTTTTTCCTCTTCTGGACATTTCCATGCTTCAATGCTATATTAATCATGTATAAATGGGAACCAGAAACAAAACCACAGTACGCGGAATTCTGTTTGTCTGTCATCAGGACAAAATAGTTATTCAAGTACCAAGGAACAGCACTGCAATTGACCGCACAACCATAATTATCCAACAACTACCTGCCTGGTACTGAAGCATGGTGATGCACTTCCTGGGAAAAACTGCCTGCTTACATGCTTTCAAGAAAAGGCCTCAGAAGAGGTGTTACGTCTGTGCACATACAAAAAAAACATCACAACAACGCGAGACGGCATTGTTTTATGTGTGATGAGGAGTGTTAAAACACCCACTGTGCATGACACCATGTTTCAAAGAATTCACAGGCTGCAGAGAAACTTCTAGGAAACTTTCCCTGTATGATGTATATGTGTATATAAAATATAGAAAAAATAGTAAAAACAACATTTCATATTGGTTTGTTTGTGTAAAATATTTTCTTTAAACAAAAATATTGACACTGGTGTTTACGCCCTTTATTGTGTAGTAAATTAAAAAGAAATAACTTACAAAATAATGATCATGTTGGCCTCGGAGGCATAAAAGTTACCAGAAATAAGAAGAAAAATGTGAAAAATAATTGAAAATTAGTTACATAAAAAAGTTAATAGAAAAATACCGGGTGACGGCGTTGGCGATTGTTACCTGATGTTGTCAATTTTGGCAAACTTTCACGCCTCCATATCTTGGTAAAGTATTCGACGGTAAAATTTTTTGGCTTTTTTTTAGCCTATAATGTTTTGATAAAAAAAAACTATTTTTTCATAAGAAAAAAATTATTTTTTTTTTTTTTAAATTTGGCCGACCCTGAGAACGAGTTTCTGAACGGGGGCGTTTGTCGACCCCTCAAAGGGTTCAAAACTTAATGTATGGTTCTGCCTCCTTACGTCTTTTCTAGGCTGTTCCAATCCCTGGCAACTCTGTGACTAAAGAATACTTCCTAACATCCTTTTGACTCATAGGAGTCTTCAACTTCAAACTGCTGGACCCCGTGTTTCTGTGTCCATCTCTGGAACATTTTTTCCTGTCTTTGTCCCACCTTGTCAACGCCTTGTCAGTATTTTTATGTCGTTTTCTGTCTCCCTGACTTCCTGTCTCCACCAGTGGGTCATCAGGCCAAGTTACGTAACCTTTCTTGTGGACAATCCCCTTTGCTCTGAGACTTAGTATTCTTGCAAACTTATTACCACTTTTCTCTAATTGCTTGACATTGGCTTTGACCAGTGTGGGATTCCCAAACTGGTGCTGCATATTTTTTTTTTTATTATTTTATTTTTTTTTATTTTTATTTCTTTGCAAACAGTACATGAGATTTTATATTTACAATAGTGGGTTGCAATGCAAAGAGAGCCTCTATTATGCCTAGGCATTATGGGCCCAACTTAACATTATTGGCTTACAGACTACTTAACACTAAGGAATTATTTTATCATAGTTGTACACGTAGGACAGTAATTATTTCATTAGTTGAACAGTAGGCTTATTAATTATAAGTGAAATTAAATTTGTATAAGGACAAAGAATATTATTCATATAGTCTAAAATGCTTCATTGTGAATAAAAACAATGGTTAAATTATATTCCTGTCAACTAAATGGATAAGAGGTTCAAAGTGATTGTTGAAGTTATGATGTGGGAAGCATAGGTGAGAATGTTGGTGTATTGAATTATTTACATTTATATAGGGTGATAAGTGGCTTTTGAGAAGTGTCTTAAAACTGATTTTCAGACTGGGTTACTTTATTTTATTTTGGTAATGAATTCCCATGAATTAGAACATGTGCTACTCTTGGGTATTCTTTATTGAGGAGGAAACGTTTCGCCACCACAGTGCTTCCATCAGTCCATACCAAAGGAGAATCTTGAAGAAAGAAAGGAGGAGAATGAGGTAATCAGTCCCTAACCTTGAGTCGGATGTGGTCTGTATCATCAATCTTGAATAGAATACGGCATACGTGCGGAGAGAAGGGCTTATAAATCGTTGGTAGAATGGTGTGCAGCAGTCATAGGTGTGTCACATTTGTTCAATGTGGGAAGTAGGTCGTCCCAAGAATTAGGCAAGCGAAGAATTCCCTCAAGTATTAAGATCCCAAGAAGTTGCAGTGTCCTGAAGGTTCTGTAGATGAATGGTTCAAAGAACCGACATGTTGATAAATTTAGACACATGTGCCAATATTGGGTATCTTTATTGAGGAAACGTGTCGCACAAGTGGCTTCATCAGTCCATACAAAGGAGGAATCTTGAAGAAACAGGAGGAGAATGAGGTCATCAGCCCGCAACCTCTGAGTCGTTGTGGTCAGTCCCATCATCTTGAATAGAATACGGCATACGTGGCGGAGAAGGAGCTTATATACCGTTGGTAGGAGAAGTGCAGCAGTTCCATAGGTTGTGTCAACATTTGTTCAATGTGGAAGTAGGTCGTTGCCCAGGAATTAGGCAAGCGAAGATCTCTCCAACTTCCCTACTTCAATTGAACAAATGTGACCCACCTATGACTGCTGCACCTCTCCTACAACGGGTCTTTTTTATAAGCTTCCTTCCTCCGCAAGTATGCCGTATTCTATTCAAGGTTGATGGACTGACCACATTGGGATCAAGGTTGAGGGAGGGACTGATACTCATTCTCCTCCTGTTCTTCATGATTCTCTCTTTGTATGGATGAATTGAAATCACTGTGTGGCGAAGAAACATTTTCCTCAATAAAGGATACCCAAAGAGTTGCCAAATGTGTCTAATTTATTCAACATGTCGGTTCTTGAACCATTCCATCACAAATGAATTTCCATATTTTAGTGGCTATTTTATGTGAATGAGAGTTTTTACTTGTGTGATATGGACACGAGGTATATCAAAAAGAGATCTGTGTCTTGTGTTTGTGGTAATGTGTCCTGTTAATGTTGGTGAGGAGAGTTTGAGTGGAGTGTTTATATTTTGCGTGTATTCGTTCTGTGTATGTAGTAGGTACATGAATATGTATGGATGTTTCTTAATGGTGAGCAGATTCCAGACCTTTGAAAATTGGTGGAGTATGCTGGTGGGAGTGGTTTGAATTCATTATCATTCTTACTGCTGCCTTTTGCTGGGTTATGAGGGGTTTTAGATGATTGGATGTTGTTGATCCCCATGCACAAATTCCATATGTAAGATAAGGGTATATGAGGTTTGGATTACAGTGCCAGGGAGAGCAGCTGATTGTGGAACGTAAGCACATTATCTTTGAATAGTATGCCTGCACGTCTTGGTGATTTTCTCTGGTGTTTTGTGTATGTGTGTCTGGAACTTAAGGCTACTGTCAAGGTAGATACCTAGGAATTTTCTTTCTGTGAGTCTTGTGACTGATGATCCATTTATAAGAACATAAGAAAGAAGGAACACTGCAACAGGCTTACAGACCATGCGGAGCAGGTCCATGTCCCCCCCCCAAGGATTAGACAAATGACCCACCCCCCAGATTATCCAGTGACCCACCCTGTTTGGTTTCATCCCATCAAGGATGGAGCCTGTACCAGACCCAGCAGACAAGCTAGTCAGGTCCAACTCACACCACCCACAACCCACTAAGTATTTATCTAACCTATTTTAAAAACTACACAACGTTGTAGCCTCAATAACTGTAATCAGGAGCTTGTTCCACTCATCACAACTCTATTACCAATCAGTGCTTTCCTACATCCTTCCTGTAATCCTGAATTTTTCCAACTTGAAAACCATTGCTGCAAGTCCTGTTTTGGTGGAAATTTTCAGCACAACTATGTACATCCCCTTTATTTATTTCTGTTTTCCATTTATACACATCAATCATATCCCTTATTCTACGCATTTTCTGAGAGAGTGCAGTTTCTGGGCTTCAGTCTTCCTCATAGGGACGATTTTGATACATGGGATCATCTTCTGTCATCCTCTTTGTACGTTTTCCAGAGCATTTATTTCATTCTGTAATACGGTGACCAGAACTGAGAAGCATAGTCTAAATGAGGCCTAAACCAAGGATATTAGAGTTGATGAACAACCTGAGGACTTCTATTTTTTATACTTCTAGATATTTCGAAGCCAAGAATTCGGTTAGCTTTATTGCGACACTAATGCACTGTTGTCTTGGTTATAGGTTACTGCTAACGCCAGAACTCCTAAACTCCTTTTCGCAATCGTAGTATTTAGATCTTACATTTTTTGTTTATATGTGGCATGGTTTTATTTAACTGTCCATCATTTAGAACTTTGCATTTGTCAATATTAAAAACTGCATCTGCCACTTCTCGACCATTGCGTCAGTCTATTCAAATCATCCTGTGCTCTAATGTCCTCCTTAGAATGAATTGGACGGGCCCCTATTTTGGTGTCATCAGCAAAATTTGATTATGTCGCTATTTAATTTCCCTCATCTATGTCGTTTATGTAAATTGTGAACAACCAACGGGCCCAACACGCCACCCTGTGGAACAACGCTTGTGACGTGCCCCCATTCTGATTTCTCCCCATTTATGCAAACTCTCTGTTGTCTATTTGTCAGCCATGCCTCTACACAGGAAAAAAATTTCTCCTATTCCGTGTGCCCTAAGTTTCCTCAATAGCCTCTGGTGTGGAACTCTATCGAAAGCCTTACTGAAGTCCGTATACCAATTATATATTCATTACATGATCGACCTCCATCAAACACCTTTGTGAAAAAAGTTAGTAAATAGTTTAAGACAGGAACGCCCCTTTGTAAAACCATGTTGAGAATCATTAATCAATCTGTGCCTGTCAAGATGGTTATGTTAATTGGATCATTTGCAGCTTTGTTTCCAAACTGAATGAAATAGGTTTTATTGTTATTCAGGGTAATAAGTTTTATTAGTCATCATCCAGGCAGATATTTATCTGCAAATCGGCATGACGGTGGTTTGCTAGTATGAGTGTGGGTTTGGGTCTGGGAGGTAAAAAAGACATATGTATGTCATTGCAAATAATATGGGTTTGAGTAGCTGTGATTTTTTTGGGCATTCGGTTGATCTTTGATGTAGTGAGAAAAGAGGAGTGGTCCAAGGACGGCTTCCATTGTGGGATGACTCCTTACTGTGATTGTTTGGGTGGAAGAGTTTGCCATCATTTGCATTCAATATTGAGTTCTAGTTACTAAGGTATGATTTTAGGTAGTGAGGGAGTGGCCTCTGTTGTCCATAGTGCATTATTTGGGAGTACAGCAGTTCTGGTCGACTGTATTGAAAGCTTTACGTAAAATCAATGAAAATGCCCAGCAGTGGCTTTCTTTCTTTTTGAGTGCGGTAGTTATTAGTTCTAGCTGTGTATGCTATGATAGCATATTCGTGCTTTTTTTATTCCTGATTCAAACTGACAAGGGTTTAATATGTTTGTGTGAGACGAGGTAGGAATGATCCGTCTATTGAATTAATTTTTCAATATGCTTGCTCAATATGCTTGTCCTGTATGCTGCTTGCTTTGTTTTTGTGTGTGTGTGTGTGTGGTGTCGTGTGTTGTGTATCACCTATTTGTACTCACCTATGGTCCAGCTGGTTGCAGGGGTCGAGTCTAGCTCCTTGGCCCCGCCTCTTCACCAGTTGTACTAGACCCTCTCTCTCCCGCTCCTTGAGCTTTGTAAATCAAACCTCGTCTTAAATACTGTGTATGGTTTCCTGCCTCCACTACGTCATTTTCTAAGGCTATTCCACTGCCTTTCATACTCTATGACTGAAGAAATTCTTCCTACTATCTCTCTGAACTCTTTGTGTTCTTCAACTTCCAATTGTGGCCTCTTGTTTCTGTGTCCCCTCCCTGAAATTTCCATGTCCTTGTCCACCTGTCTATTCCACGCATGTATTTTTATATGACGTTCATCATGTTCTCCCCTGATCCCTTCCTGTCCCTTCCAGTGTCGTCAGGGCCGAATTTTCCCCTTAATCTTTCTTCATAGGACATTCCCTTGCCTCTGGAACTCTAAATCCTTGTTGCAAACTTTGTTCTTTCTTTTGTTTCTTGCGTGACTTTATCAAAGTGAGGGGTTCCAAACAGGTGCTGCCTACTCCAGTATGGACTGGCATACCGGTGGTACGTGTCTTGAATGTTTCCTTACTAGGTGTCGGGGAATGCGGTCTCAGGTTTGCCATGGCGCCCATATGCATGCAGCAGTTATTGATTGATGTGTGCGTTCCGGAGACTTGCTCGGGTGTTCTATTCTCACCCAGATCTTTCTCCTAGATGTGAGGTTTGCAGTCTTTTTGGCACCTCGCCTATACTCTGTCTGTGGGTCTTCTGTGCCCTTCCCCTATCTCATGACTTTTGCATTTGGCAGGATTTAATTCGAAGAAGCCATTTGCTGTGAACCAGGTTGTCAGTCTGTCCAGGTCTCTTTGAAGTCCTGCCTGGTCCGCATCAGATTTAATTCTCCTCATTAACTTCACACATCATACTGAAATCATGTTACACTTCTGGTCTAACCCTTCCGTTTGTGTTCACATATACCAAAAAATAGCACTGGTCCTAGGACCGACCTGTGGGACCACGCTCGCTCAGGTGCCCACTGTGATACATCATTTACGTACCATGACTCGTTGTTTGCTCCCTGTCAAGGTATTCTCTGATCCATTGCTGTTGCTCTTCCTGTTATATGCGCCTGATGCTCTAGTTCTGCACCTAAATCTCTTGTGAGGAAACTGTTGTCAAAGGGCCTTCTTGCAGTCCAGGAAGTTGCAATCAACCACCCCTCTCTCTCTTGTCTTACATCTGTTATTTTATCGTAAAACTCCAGAAGGTTTGTTGGACACAGGATTTGCCTTCCGTGAATTCCGTCTGGTTGGCATTTATACTCCTTGTTCCGTTCAGGTGCTCACCATCTCCTCCTGATTAATCTTTCCATATTTTGCATACTATAACGTCAATGACACAGGTCTAATAGTTTAGTGCCTCTTTTCTGTCTCCTTTTTTGAAAATGGGGAACTACATTTGCCGTCTTCATAACCTCAGGTGTTGCCCAGTTTCCAGGGATGTGTTGAAGTTTGGGGTAAGTGGTACGACACCAACATATCTGCCTCCCTCTCTAAGGAACCCATGGAGTGATGTGGTCCGGGTCCCATTGCCTTTGAGGGTTTCGATGTCCCTTAGCAGTTTTATTCACCTCCCCTCATCTGTTTGTATGTCGTCACACTGTTGGATGATTCTTGTTGGTGTCCCTCCATCTGGTCTGTCCCCCCGAGATCCTTCCTGTCTCTATGTCAATATTCTTAAATCTCGGGTTGGGCTCCTACATTACTCTTGGATCGGTTTCTTGTGAGTTCTTCCACCTTCTTTCTCTCAGCCTTATACCGGGTCCTGACTCGTTGTCGTCCTCCTAATGTGGTATTTACAGCAGTTTTCGGGTCAGATTTGACTTTCGACTGCTTTGTCGTTTTCATACTGTTGCTGGGCCTCCCTTCCTTATCTGCGCATCTCGTTTCTGGCTCTTCTACAAATCTCCTTGTTTTCCTGGGTCATATGCCTCCTTTTCCTTTTCCATTCTCTGTTGCACTTGTTTTTGCCTCCCTACACCTTATCGGGTGTTTAAACCAAGGACTCGTTTTAGGTCTTCCTATCTATTTCTGTTTCCCTTGGGAACAAAAACTTTCCTCTGCCTCCTTGCTCTCTTGTTGCACATATTCCATCATCTCGTTTACGGATTTTTCCTTCCATTTCTCTGTCCCCATGAACCTCCTGCAGGTAGTTTCTCATACCTGTGTGTCCCCCTTTATAGGTTTGGAATGTCCCCTTCAGTTTTCATGTTACATTCTCCACTTGTAACTCTACTACTATAGTCAAAACTCAAGAACCACATGATCGCCTTGCTCCAAGGGGGCGACTCTAGTAAGTGATGTCTCGATGTCTGAACTGCTCTGGGTGAAACAAGATCAGTCTTGCTGGTCATCCTCCACTCTCTCTCTGGTTGTGTCCCTGACATGTTGATGCATGAGGTTTTCAAGTACCCACATCCATCCATCTTGGCTCTCATGTTTCGGGGACCCCCCAGCGTGGCTCCAAGTTTTCCCAGTCGATCTCGCCTGTGGTTGAAATCAGCCCATTACCAGTAACTTTGCTCCTGCTCGAGTGAGCTCTTCTTGCCACCTCAGCCTGTGTGTCCACCATCACCTGTTGTTTTCTTCGTCCCTCCTCTCTTGGCCTCCTGCAGTTTTCGTGGTGGGTTATTACTTCACTCCAATGACTACTTTATGTTCTACGGACGCTGATTGTACCTACATTGTAGTCTCTTTTCTCCATTATCATGTCCATGCCTTCCATTTCCTCAAATCCCCATCTGGTGTTTTATGTGCAGTTGCAACCCACTCCTCACCCTCTTACTCCTTCTATCTTTCCTCAGGATCTGATATCCTGTTGGGAAGATTGTGCTGTTATTGCTCAGGCTGAGTTTTGTTTCTGTGACTGCTATGATGTCTGGGATTTTTCACTGATTCTTTAATTCCACTCCTTCATGGTTTATTCGTTATTCCAATCCGCGTTTGTGTACCCAAACCTTTAGTTTCTTTTCTATCATTGTGGTCATGCAAGACTTTATTGGGGTTGGGGGGCGGAGGGAAGCGAGAGCCTTGGTGGGGGCCCTATATGGGGCTGTGGTGTAGGTGGGGTATGTGTTGGTGGGGGGTGGATGGGGTCAGAATGACCATAAGGGACCAGCTGTTGGGGTGAGGTTTTGTGATATATTGGGGGTGGGTTGGTGGCAGAGGGAACAGTGAGTGGGTTGTAGTAAGGTTGATCAGTTGCGTTTGGGAATGTCGCGGTGGGGTCTTTTCGGTGGGGATTCCTGTGGGGTGTGTTTGCCATTCCTCCTGTGTCTGGGGTCCTGCTCATTTTTCATTGCTTCTCGTTCCTCCCTTTGCGTCTCTGTACCCTCTCTTTCAGTGTAGTCCTTTCTTCTTGTGTTCTGTCGCTGGTCGACGGTATACTCTCTGGTACCCTCTTTGTCCCTCAGTCTTGCTTTCTCTGAAGAATCCTGATTCGTATATGATCTCCTTGAAAGTTTACTCTGACTGGCCGTTTATCCTTCCTCTTCGCAAACCACCCAATTCTCTGAAAAATTCTGTCACCTGGGTCATATTGCCTCCCCTATTTGTTTTTCATGTTGCCTTCATCATTTTTTTTCCTCCTGTTTTATTTCCTTCAATGTGGCCCCATGGCTCTTGGGCCCGTACACAAAAAAACTGGACCTACGCCTCTTTCCTCCTCCCACTGAGTTCTCCATCTGCGTCCTCTGAGCATTTTTATTTCCTTCCAGGTCATGTTCTTGACTTCAGTCCCTTGTATATCTGAAACTTCTATTCTCAGTGGACTTGTCTTTCCTGGCCTGCTGTCCCTTGCTACGTAGTTGGCTGTTAGGAATCTCTTTGCATATAAACATAACCTTCATTGTCTGCGGACTCATGTCGCCTGCTTATAAAGCCGCAGATACAAGGAAAGTGGTGCATTTAACACTTGCCCACGGTACGACAACATAACAAAGAACTACAAGCAAGGATCCACCCACATGTCTCTCCAATTATTACAGCTCGTTTCACCAAGACCTAAGTAACATTAGAATCTTCACTTACATAGGAATCTCATACAAGCAACCAACATTCTTCTCCACTCTTACCAAAGTCGTTGGCTTAACAAGGAATAATTCCTCAACAAAGTACTTTTTAATGTGATATGGTATCAAATGCCTTCTCATTCAGAGGACTGTTCCTACATTTTATGTAATTAGTATTAGGGAATTATAAAGATCTGGGAATAATTTAAACCAATAGTTTATATGGTTTATATCAAACAATATTACTCCAAACATGAAATATTATAACTTTGCGATCATTACAGTAAAAAAAGTAAGACAAAAAATTGACAAAAGATATAAACATCATTATATAGGCTCCTCTAGCAAAGAGGTATGCCACATAACCTGTGGTTCTGTTGTCGGCTTGTGATCCACCTATGCTCCAGTGTGATGCTAAGTACATAGTACACCATTGGTATATCGGCCAAAAACTGACAGCAGATTTGGGGGCACCTCACTTTTCCGTGTGAAGAGAAAGCTAAGGCACCACAAGATGTGCAACAGTTGCATGTTGAAAAATAAACAATCACAATAAATACAGTGAAAAGAGCATTCAGAGCATCAAAAAAGACAGGAGGTCATCCAGTGCATTCCAATAGGTTTTGTAGCCAACAGATCACCTGCTATTCACTGAGGTGTTAGCTAGTGTAGTGAGGCTATCTAGGAGGCCATTGAGTACTGCAATAACTCTTTTGGTGTGGTGTGGGTCAGTAGGCTTTCGCACCTAATAACCCACACCACGTTAAACACTCACATTTCATGACAAAATTAGGAAAGTTGTAAGTGAATTTTTCCTTCACAATTGGGATTTGAATTACATATGTAAATACTTCTTTCATGTTGAGAACATTACAGTGACCCCCGCTTTCAGATCAGACTCCAGATCGACCAATTATGTAAGTGTTTTTTGTAAGGGCTTTTGTACGTGATAATTTTTGGGGGTTGGTTGAAAAACGGACATAAATCTAATTCATAATTATTCCGTATGGGAAACAAATTGGTCCCTATACGGCACCCAAACAGTCTTATGGATGATAATAATATCGTAAGGCGAGGGGGCGGTCCACTGTATTAAGATTAAAGTTTAACTCTTCATTTCTTGCTATTAATACTTAATATTTGTGAACTTGTAGTGTCCATACAGGGAGTGTTTTAATATTGTAATATGTATTAGGAGGTTATGTTGCATAATCAGGGAGAGTGGTCATGTACTTATAGGTGTCCAAATAAGATACTATTCTCAATGTAATAGATTAGATTCAGGTAAAAAATTAATTTTTTTTGAAACCTTCAGTATTTGGTATATCTCTTTCTCCGTCATTAAAAGTAATTGTTTCACTCTAGTGTATATTTTCTTTCTTAAATTTATAAATTCATATATTACAATTACACAAAATGGACAGTGTACAAATATTTATTATATTATTATGTGTGAGCTCAAAAAGTATTATATATACATTTGTTAACTTTTATTTTTTCTCGTTTTAGTATTCATACTTTTTTCTTTGGGAAATTTTTTCTGTGCATTGTCTGAAATGGTAGCTAGGAATTACTAATGGTGATTTTTTTATTCTCTCCAACTATCTTCTTAAAGCGTTTATATGTCTACAGTGGGCAGGTATTTTATGATAGAAAGTTATTAATAATTTTCGTGTGTAAAATTGTAGATTCTAATGATGGAATTGTTCAATAGGTGTAGGAAATTGTAGTTAAGTTTCTTGTACATAAAGGTACCAAACTTTGTTAATAAATATTTAAACTTTTTAATATAGTTAAAAATTATTTGTTTTCTTAGTTTGGGTGTCCACTTATCTTTAGGTCAGTGTTTATTGCTAGAGTTTATTTTAATAAAGTTGTGTCATTGAAAAGTTTGAGTACTTAATGTTTCAAGTGGATAGGACTCTAGTTTGTTGTTGTTATAAAATTTATAATTTTAATAATAAAAATTTGTTGATTGTCGACAGTGTCTATTCCCTTTCAAAGTTTTTAATGAACAGTCCTGTTGAATATTTAGTTTGATAAAAGTTGGGTAGTAGCACTGAATGATCCTTCGGAGTTTTGCTCTTTCTGTGAATAGTAACATCTCTTCAAGTGGGAAGTTCCATTGCAGTTGATATACATAATAATATGTTATCTTTATTTACTCACAACATCACTGGAAGCTTCATGGGCACTCACAACATGCTGGATGCTCATGCACTCAAGGCAATCCTGTAGATCTTGGCACTCACTACATCCTGGGGATCTTGGCACTCACAACATATGGACTCATGGCATCTACAGCTATCCTGGGATCTTGGCACTCACAATGATCCTGGAGCTCATGGCATCACACCATCACTGGAACCCATGGCACTCACAACCATTCCTGGAGATCACAATATCATAGAGCTTATGGTACTACAACATCCTGATTCATGACTTCTCATAAATCATGGAGCTCATGGACCAAAAATACATAAAACCTACCCATGGAGCTCATGGCACTATACAACATCATGGAGGTCATGTAACTTCACAAAATCCTGGAGGTTCATGTCACTCACAACAACATGGAGGTCGTGTCACATCTCGTTACTTTTCACCGATTCTCTAAGATTTTCATTTAGTTCAAAATAAATCAATTAAGTTTTTAAGCATGTTTCTAACACTAAGATTTAATTTAGTATCATTTATTAATTTCTAAAAAAAACTGCAAAATGGTCCATCAGAACTATGTTCACCCAAGATTTATCATCAAGTTTTTCCAACAACTTAAAACAAATGAGATAATTTTAAACATACTAAAAGTGTTCAATAACATTCGTGGTTGTCACTTGTAAAAATTTATATGATTAATACATCATGTACTTGGCAGGACAAAGTAAATTATTGGGAGAAAGAAATTAACTAAGAAGACAACCTTGCAGGAGCACAATCAATTATGGTTTTTTTTTTTACCAAGAGATGGCGTTCTCTGAGTTAGTACATTTTATATTTGTCCCGAAAAGTTTTATTTGCTGGTGTGAGGTGAATGTTTTCCCTGTCAATATAGAGAGGTTTGACAGAGATGTAATGCTGTGTTGTGTTATATATTTTTGGCTGGTCTTCACTTTTCTGAAGATAATATTAATGAATTTTTCTCTTGTCTGAGCTAACAATGTCTATACTTCCACATTAGTACATCACTAACAATGTCTCAGACTCCACCATTCTTACATAATAACATGTCTCCGACTTCTCTCATTCTTACTTAAACTAACAATGTCTCAGACTTCTCCCATTTGTAATCCGCTAACAATGGTGACCTTCCTTATATAGTATAGCAACATTCACAAATCTTCTTTTATCATTATTTCATCAATAATCTCCTGTAATTAATTTTGAACAATGATTAAGAGCTGCAGATATGTATTATGAGAACATGGTAGTAAGTATATATGTTGTATTCGGCTTGCAATGTGGAATGTGTGTGGACCTTCTTTAAGCAGGATTGTGTGTGGTGTATATGTGTTGGGCAGGTTGTGTTGTGTGCTTATGTGTCATGCCAGGATTGTGTCGTGTGTGCATATGTTTCTGCAGGATTGTGTTGTGAGTATGTTTCATGCAGGATTGTTTATGTTGTGTGTATGTTTTCGTGCAGGATGTTGTTTGTGTGTATGTTTTCATGAAGGATTGTCTGTGTGTTTATGTGTCATGCCAGGGATTGTGTGGCATATGTGTCATGCAGGAGGATTGTGTGTGCATATATGTCATGCAGGATTGTGTTTGTGCGATTGTTTCATGCAGGTTTGTCTTGTGTGTGCATTGTTTCCATGCAGGGTTGTGTGTGTGCGTATTATGTTTCATGCAGGATTGTGTTTGTGCGTTATGTTTTCATCAGGATTGTCGTGTTTGTGCATAAGTTTCATGCAGGATTGTGTTTGTGCGTATGTTTCATGCAGGTTTGTTGTGTGTGCGCTTATGATTCATGCTGGGTTGTGTGTTGTGAGTATGTTTTCATGCAGGATTGTGTGTCGTGCATATGATTCATGCAGGATTGTTGTTGTGTATGTTTAATGGAGGATTGTGTTTGTGCATATGGTTTCATGCAGGATTCTGTGTGTGCGTATGGTTCATGCAGGATTGTATGTGTGCGTTTGTTTTCATGCAGGATTGGGTTTGTGCGGTATGTTTCATGCAGGATTGTATGTGTGCGTATGTTGTTTTATGCAGGATTGTGTGCGTGCATTTGTTTCATTGCAGAATTGTTGTGTGCATGTATGTGTGGTTAGTCACTAGTAGTCAAAGACACTTGTCGCAAAGATACTCTGGCATGACATTTCGTAGTGTCTGATTGTTTGTTTACATGGGTGTGTACTCAACCTACTTGTGGATTGCAAGGGTACAAATCACAGCTCCTCCGGGCCCTGCCTCTGTGCGGTGTGTGTGATGTGTGTGTGTGTGGTGTAGCTGTGTTGTGTGGTGTGCTAGTGAATGTGTGTTATGAGTGTGTGCCACTTCGCTTGGAGTGTGCAGGTTTGCATGTATGTACTCACTTCTCTGTGGTTGGTTGCAGGGGTTTCGAATCATAGCTCTCTGGCTTCGCATCTTCACTGATTGCTACTAGGTACTCTCTCTCTCTTTCCCTGCTCCATGAGCTTCATCAAACCTCGTTTAACCACCTTTGAGGAGTTTTGGACGTACTAGTACGGCTTTACGGGCAGGATTTTTTTGGACCGTCTCTTTAGTCACTCGCTTTGTACTTTGTATTATGTAACAATGTGGCAACAGGTGCCCACTAGGCCTCAACGAACTGGCACTTTGAAATTTTGTTGTATAATTTCAGGCTTTCTCTCGCCTTTACTTTATTTATTTTTTCTAATACATTGGTTATCACTTGTAGGGTTGTTCACTGACGTTGTCACTAACACTGGTTGCTTCTAGCTGCTAAAACACGCCCTAAAAGCACTAAGATCCTCGGAGCCTGGCGCTTGTGACCCACTACGTGTGTGTGTGTGTGTGTGTGTGTGTGTGTGTGTGTGTGTATGTGTGTGTGCATGTGTGTCTGCTTCTGTGTAAGTCTGCTTGTGTGCATACCTTCTTTGTGAGTGTTTGTATAGGCTTGCAAAGGCACTTGTAAATTGATATTATGCCTGTTGTGTATAGTGGTGGAGGTGTGTGTGTGTGTGTGTGTGTGGCTGCTTGTGTATGTATGTGTCTGCTTGTGTGTAAGTCTGCTTGTGTGTATGCCATGTTTGCGAGTGTTGATTGCAAAGGCACTTGTTGACTCATATTCAGCCTGTTGTGTATTGTGGTGTGTGTGTTTGTTTAAATATTACTTATATTACATAACATTAATCCAGTTTACAAAATCACTAATTATAATTAATATTAAAAATAAAATTATAATTTGCGACCACTGTCAGCCTCAGAGTTATCTCTGAGTTACCAGACCTTGCCACGTGGAGGCCAGTGGTTCGTCTTTAAGGTCCACCACTCCCTCGCCTTCATCAGGTTCATGTATCAAGGAATCCATCCACGGGCCCCCAGATGTCTCCCCTTTCTTACTTCCCTAAGGCCAGGCTTCAGTCCTTTAGAGAGTCTTATATGCTGACATTAGTGCCTTCTCCTCAAAGTCCCCAGGACAACACTGGAGAACAGGAGGGATACGGGAGACATGAAAATAATAATGGAATATAGGAAGAAAAATAAAATGACAATTATTTAAAGATCATCCTTCGAGAATACTTAATTACATAAAAACAGAAGAACAGAAGAATGGAGGAATACTGCAGCAGCCCTACTGGCCCATTTCTATTGCTTTTTTTTTAATATCTTCTACAGAATATGGAACCAGGAGATATATATGGATGCTAATTTTTATTTTCAGAATTTCAACTTAGATATCAGTTTGTGTATTACTTCAAGGTTTTTCATATCCCGTGATTTATAGTTGAGATTAAGATCAAAATCTTTAGTAAGCCTTCTAGACCTTCCTAGATCAATCAAGCGACACTGTAATTGTGCAGTATTTCTAGTTTGCACAATGATGTTGCCTGTGTGTACATCTAAATGAGCGAAACCTGAGTCGTGGAAGTTTGTGAGTGTGGCAGCAATGGCACCATAGGCCTTTAAACCCTCTTCATGAGTACAGGTTTCTAAAAACTGATCTAGTGTAATGCCTTGTATGTATTCCATAACAATTGCTTGAGCCTCACTGTCAGTGATGCCGTATATTCTTGTGGCGCCACCAGCACCGTCTGCTTCATGAAGTAGTTGAGCTTCATTACAGTCAAGTGTCCCACTAAGAAATATTTTGACTGCAACTGGAATGGTGGAGCCATCCTCTCCTTGTAGCAGTCCTTTTTGTGTCTTACCATAGAGACCTTCGCCAAGGTCTCCAGTTATAGTAATCCTGTCCCATGGTACTACAGGCAAGTTGATAGGCTGATCCATGGGAAGATCCATTTTTAAATAGGGAACAAAAATTTCATCTATATCAGTTAAGCTGCTGCTGGTCGAAGTGCTGCTGTTTTTGCTGGTCCTGCTGCTGCTGCTGATTTTGATGGTCCTTCTGCTGCTGCTGGCCGAGATGTTGCTGTTGTCAGTTTTAGCAAGTTTTACTTTAGCGCAGAGGTCCAAGTTATCATCCAAGTAAGACTGGGAATGGCATCTCTTCAGTCCACGGCCTGTTGTCACCTTCATGCTGAATGTATCCATTATGCTTGATTCACCAAATAATTATATAGCCCAACTAGTCAGACTAGGATATGACTTCTCACGAATAGATAAATACAGTTAATTTATACTGCTTGACTCATGAGATATAAACATATAGCCCAACCAGACAGGCCCTGACCTCTTGCTCATATTTATTTAGCGAAAATATAGTTACTTTGGAATATAAATATACTCACCTATAAATATGTACATTTGACTATACTATGAGATGAGGAAACGAAACCCCAATATGTGTACTCACCTATATGTAGTTAAAGGAGTTGTGTCTCGGCTCTTTGCTAGCCATTTTTCCAGGTTTAGTGTGGTAGTGTTACAGGTTTAGTGTGAGTTGCAGGCATATTGTGGTTGTGTTGCATATCTAGTGTGCTTGAGCTGAAGTTGTAGTCTTTTTGTGTTGCTTATGTAGCATGGATGTGTTGCAGGTGTAGTGGTATAGTGTGGTGGCCTTGCAGGTGTGTGGTTATGTTGCAGGGGTATTGTGGTTTCAGGTGTAGTTTGGTAGTATTGCATATGTAGCATAGTTGTGTTGTAGGGTAGTGAGGCACACAGTAGTTATGTAAAGTGCATAGTAGTGATGTAATGTATAGAGTTGTGATGTAAGGTATATACTGTTGATGTGACATACAGAGTGGGGACGTGATGAACATTGATGTGAGGTACCTAGTAGGTATGTAAAGTGCATAGTAGTGACATGAAGTACTTAATAGTGATGTGAAGTGCACATTAGTGATGTGAGGTACACAGTAGAAATGTGAGATACAAAGTGGTGATATAAGACACATAGTATTGATGTGTGATACAAAATATGGAAGTAAGGTGCACAGTAGTAATGTGAGATACATAATAGTGATGTGAAGTACGTAGTAGTAGTGATGGGAGGTACATAACAGTTATGCGAGGTTCATCATAGTGATATCAGGTGCATATTAATGATGTGAGGCACAAAATAGTGATGTTAGGTACACAAGTAGTGATGTTAAGTAGAGAATAGTGATGTGTGGTACAGAGTAGTAATGTGAGATACACAGTAGTGCTGTGAGGTACAGAGTAGTGATGTGTGGTGCAAAATTAGTGATGTTCAGTACATAGTGATGTACAGAGTAGTTATGTGAGGTATATTGTAGTGATTTGAGAAGGATAGAAGTGATGTGAGGTGCTTCATAGTGATGTGAGGTACATAGTAGTGATGTGAGATACATTGTAGTGATGTAAGGTACAAAACAGTAAAATAGGACTGGTGTGAGGTGGGTAATAGTAATGTGAGATATGTAGTGTATTATATTATATGTGTATTGTATGTATTATATATGAATTGTATGCATTATAGTGTAGTTTGGTGTAGTGTAGTTTGATGTAGTGTAGTTGGGTTTAGTGTAATTTGAAGTGTAGTTTAGTGAGTTTTGCAGTGTAATATAGTGTAGTTTGGTGTAGAGAAGTATAGCTTGGTGTAGTGTAGTGCAGTTTGGTGTAGTGTAGTGTCGTGTAGCTTGGTCAATTATAGTGTAGTTTGGTGAATTGAAGAGTAATTTTGTGTATGGTTTGGTGAAGAGACAGTTTGGGTGGTGTGGTGGAGTGTAGTTAGTCGTAATATACTTTCAAGTAGTGTAGTTTGGGGGATGTAGTAAAGTTTCATGTACTGTAGTTTTGTGTAGTATAGTGTAGTTTGGAATAGTGTAGTTTAGTGTAATGTAGTTTGATGTGATGTAGTTTGGTGTAAAGTAGTTTGGAGTTTGGTGTGGGTGTAGTGAAGTTTGGTGTTGATTAGTTTGGAGAAGTGTGGTGTTCTTTGGTGTAGTGTAGTTTGGTGAAGTGATGTTTGGTGTAGTGTAGTTTAGTGTGGTGTAGTAAAGTTACGAGTTGTATAGTTTGGTATAAAGTAGTTTTGTGTAGAGTAATTTGGTTTAGTCTACGTTGATGAAGTGTAGTGTAGTTCGGGGAATTATACCTGGAGTTTACCTGGAGAGAGTTTCGGGGGTCAACGCCCCCGCGGCCCGGTCTGTGACCAGGTCTCCTGGTGGATCAGCTGATCAGACTTTAGGTGCTTGTCCAGTGCCAGCTTGAAGACTGCCAGGGGTCTGTTGGTAATCCCCCTTATGTGTGCTGGGAGGCAGTTGAACAGTCTCGGCCCCCTGACACTTATTGTATGGTCTCTTAACGTGCTAGTGACACCCCTGCTTTTCATTGGGGGGATGGTGCATCGTTTGCCAAGTCTTTTGCTTTCGTAGTGAGTGATTTTCGTGTGCAAGTTCGGTACTAGTCCCTCTAGGATTTTCCAGGTGTATATAATCATGTATCTCTCCCTCCTGCGTTCCAGGGAATACAGGTTTAGAAACCTCAAGCGCTCCCAGTAATTGAGGTGTTTTATCTCCGTTATGCGGGCCGTGAAAGTTCTCTGTACATTTTCTAGGTCGGCAATTTCACCTGCCTTGAAAGGTGCTGTTAAGTGCAGCAATATTTCCAGCCTAGATAGAACAAGTGACCTGAAGAGTGTCATCATGGGCTTGGCCCTCCCTAGTTTTGAAGGTTCTCATTATCCATCCTGTCATTTTTCTAGCAGATGCGATTGATACAATGTTATGGTCCTTGAAGGTGAGATCCTCCGACATAATTACTCCCAGGTCTTTGACGTTGGTGTTTCGCTCTATTTTGTGGCCAGAATTTGTTTTGTACTCTGATGAAGATTTAATTTCCTCATGTTTACCATATCTGAGTAATTGAAATTTCTCATCGTTGAACTTCATATTGTTTTCCGCAGCCCACTGAAAGATTGGTTGATGTCCGCCTGGAGCCTTGCAGTGTCTGCAATGGAAGACACTGTCATGCAGATTCGGGTGTCATCTGCAAAGGAAGACACGGTGCTGTGGGCTGACATCCTTGTCTATGTCGGATATGAGGATGAGGAACAAGATGGGAGCTAGTACTGTGCCTTGTGGAACAGAGCTTTTCACCGTAGCTGCCTCGGACTTTACTCTGTTGACGACTACTCTCTGTGTTCTGTTAGTGAGGAAATTATAGATCCATCGACCGACTTTTCCTGTTATTCCTTTAGCACGCATTTTGTGCGCTATTACGCCATGGTCACACTTGTCGAAGGCTTTTGCAAAGTCTGTATATATTACATCTGCATTCTTTTTGTCTTCTAGTGCATTTAGGACCTTGTCGTAGTGATCCAATAGTTGAGACAGACAGGAGCGACCTGTTCTAAACCCATGTTGCCCTGGGTTGTGTAACTGATGGGTTTCTAGATGGGTGGTGATCTTGCTTCTTAGGACCCTTTCAAAGATTTTTATGATATGGGATGTTTAGTGCTATTGGTCTGTAGTTCTTTGCTATTGCTTTACTGCCCCCTTTGTGGAGTGGGGCTATGTCTGTTGTTTTTAGTAACTGAGGGATGACCCCCGTGTCCATGTAGTTCGGGGAATTATAGTGTAGTTTGGTTTAGTGTGGTAGAGTAATTTGGTTTAATATAGTGTAGGTTGGTGTAAAGTAGTTTGGTGTAATGTAGTTTGGTGTTTTGTAGTTTTGTGTAGTGTAGGTTTGTGTAAAGTAGTTTTGTGTACTGTAGGTTTGTGTAAAGTAGTTTCATGTATTGTAGTTTGGTGCAGTGTTGGTTGGTGTAAAGCAGTTTTGTGTAATGTAGTTTGGTGTAGTGTAGGTTCGTGTAAAGTAGTTTTGTGTTTTGTAGTTTGGTGTAGTGTTGGTTGGTGTAAAGTAGTTTTGTGTATGTAGGTTTGTGTAGTATAGCTTGGTGTAGTGAAGTTTGGTGTACTGTAGTTTAGTGTAGTGTAGTCTAGTTTTTAGTGTAGATGGGCACAAAGTACTTTTGTGTAGTGTAGCATAGCTGTATGTAGTGTAGTTTAGTGTGGTGTAGCTGTGTGTAGTGTAGTTTGAAGAAGTTTAATATAGTTTGGTGTAGTGTAATATGGTGCAGTGTAGTTTCTTGTAGTAAACTATGGTGTAGTGTAGGTTGCTGAAGTGTAGTTTTTTGTAGTGTAATTTGGAGTGTAATATAATTTAGTTTTAGTGTCTTGTAGTCTCGTGTAGTGTAGTTTGGTGTAAAGTAGTTAATGTACTGTAGTTTTGTGTAGTGTAGTTTCGAGTTGTGTAATTTTTGAAGTACAGTTTGGTGTAGTGTAGTGTACGTTGGTGTAGTGTGTACGTTGGTGTAGTGTGTACTTCTGTGTCGTGTAGAGTGGTTTGGTGTAGTGTGGTGTACTGTAGTGTGGTGTACTGTAGTATGGTGTAATGCAGTGTGGCATACTGTAATCTAGTGTACTGTAGTCTGGTATACTGTATTCTGGTGTAGTATAGTTTCATGCAAGCTTCGTTTAACGTAGTTTGGTGTAGAGTGGATTGTAGAGTACAGTGTAATTTGATGTAATGTATTTTGGGGAATTGAAGTGAAGAAGTGTAGTTTGGTGTAACGAATTATAATTTAGTGTAGTGCAATTTGGAGGAGCGTAATTTGGTGTAGCGTAGTTTAGTGCAGTGTAGTTTGATATTTGTTATTTTTGTGCAGTGTAGTGTGGCGTTCTACAGTTTTCTGAAGTAAAATGTAGTTTAATGTCGTGTAGCATGGTTTATTGTTTTATAGATATGTGCAGTATAATTTGGTGTAGTGAAGTTTGGTGTACTGTACTTTAGTGTAGTATAGTTTGGCTTGCAGTTATGTAGATTGGAGTAGTATAATTTTGTGAAGTGTAGTTTAGTGTAAGGTAGATTGGTATAGTGTAGTTTGGTGTAGTGCATTTTGATCCAATGAAGTTTGCTGTAGCACAGTTGGTGTAGTGTATTTTGGTGTAGTGTAGTTTGTAGTGTAGTTTTGCATAATGTTTGGTTTAATTTAATTTGGTGTAGTGTAGTTTAGTGTAGAGTAGTTTGGAGCAGCATAGTTAAGTGTAGTGTAGTTTGGTGTTGTTTAGTTTGTGTAGTGTAGTTTGTAGTGTAATGTAGTTTGACATAGTGTAGTATGCTGTAGTGCAACTTGGAGTAGTATAGTTTGTTGTAGTGAGTTTTGGTGTAGTGTAGTTTGGTGCAGTGCAATGTATTTTGGCATAGTTTAGTTTTGTGCATTGTATTGTAGTTTGGTGTAGTGTAGTTAATGTAGTGTAGTTAGAAGTAGTTTAATTTTTGAAGTTCAGTTTGGTGTAGTATAGTGTAGTTTAGTGCAGTGCAGTTTTGACGAGAGTAATTTGGTGTAGTGTAGTTTAGGGTAGTGTAGCCTGGTGTATGGTATTTTGTTGTTCCATAGTGTGGTGTAGTGTAGTTTGGTGTAGTAAAGTGTAGTTTACTGTAGTGTAGTGTAATTTGATATAGTGTAGCTTAGTGTGGTATAGTTTGGTGAAGGTGAAATGAAGTTTGGTGTAGTGTAGCTTAGTGTAGAGTTGTTTGATGTAGAGTGCTTATTATAGTTTTTAGAAGCGTAGTGTAGTTTGGTGTAGTGCAGTTTAATCTATTGTACTTTGGTATGGTATAGTTTGGTGTAATATAGTTTGCTGTAGTTTAGTGTACTTTGGTGTATTGTAACATGGTGTATTGGTGTAGTATAGTCTGGTGTAATCTAATATAGTTTGGTATATTGTAGTGTAGTTAGGTGTAGTGTAGTTTGATGTAGTGTAGGTTGGTATAGTGTAGTTTGTAGCAGGTTGTGAAGTGTAGTGAAGAAGAGTGTAGTTTGTTGTAGCATAGTTTGGCGTAGTGTAATTTGGTGTAGTGTAGTTTGGTATAGAGTATTGGTATAGAGTAGTTTGGTGTAGAGTAGTTTGGAATGTGCAGTTTGGATACTAAAGATTAATGTAATGTACTTTGTAGTGTAGTTTGGGCATTGCTGTGTAGTTTCGTGTAATTTAATGTAGTTTGGTGTATTGTAGTGCAGTTTGGTAAAGTGTAGTTTTTGTCGTGTAGTGTAGATTGGTGTAGAGTAGTTTGGTGTAATGTAGTTTGTTTTAATATAGCTTAGTTTAGTTTAGTGTAGTTTAGCACTGTGTAGTTTGGTGTAGTGCAGTTTGTCTTTTGGAGTTTGATGTAATATACTTTGGAATAATGTAGTCTGGTGTAGTGTAGTGTAGTATGATGCAGTGTAGTTTTGTGCAGTGAAGTTTGGGGAAGTGAAGACTGATATAGTGTAGTTTTGTGCAGTGAAGTTTGGGGAAGTGAAGACTGATATAGTGTAGTTTGGTATAGTTTAGTTTGGTGTAGGGAGTTTGGTGTAGTGTAATTTGTTGTTGTGTTCTTTTGTGAAGTGTAGTTTAGTTTGGTGAAGTGTAATTTGGCTTGAGTAGTGTAGTGTAGTTTATTGTAGTGTAGTTTGGTAAAGTGTAGTTTGATAAAGTGTAGTTTGGTGTAATGTAGTTTGATAAGAGTGTAATGTAATTTGGTGTAGTTTAGTTGATGTATTGTAGTCTGTTGCAGTCATAGTTTATTATAGTGTAAGTTTGGTGTCATGTAGTTTATTGTAGCATAGATCTGTGTAGTGTAGTTTGGTGTAGTGCAGTTAATGTAGTGTAGTTTGGTGTAGTGTAGTTTGGTGTAGAGTAGTTTGGATAGTGTAATTTGGTGTACTACAGTTGGGTGGTGTGCTACAGTTTGTAGTGTAGTTTCATGTGTTATATTGTAGTTTGTGTATTGTAGTGTAGTTTTTGTAGTGCAGCGTAGTTTGGTTGTATTGTGCTTGTGAATGAATGGTTTTGAAAACTGACAAGTTGAAGAATTGAGACCTGTGCAATATATGGGAATCTTTATTGAAGAAACGTTTCGCCACACAATGGCTTCATCAGGAGGAGTTTGAGGTAATCAGTCCCTCAGCTTGGAGTCAATGTGTTCAGTACATCAATCTGGTAGAAAGTACAGCACAGAACCATAGCAGTGGCTTATATACTGTAGTCAGGTGAGGTGAAGCAGGAGGAGGCAGGGTCATAGTGGTACCATCCACTAGTCTAAGTAGGTCTTCATCCAAAGATTGGACAAGTAATGAAGAATTCTTTGTGTCACGATCCCATGATGATGCAGTGTCTAACAGAAGAAACAATTTTGGTATCTGGGTCCCACATGGATTCACGCACACACAACACACACACTTATATTAGCAACACAGGCACACAACAACAACAACAGCAATAATGACAACACACACACACACACACACATGCATGCAAAACACACAAATACACACAACAACAACACACACACACATACATAACACATGCACACACACACACACACACACACACACACACACACACACACACACACACACACACACACACACACACACACACACACACACACACACACACACAACAGACCACACACACACACACACACACACACACAACAACAATACACAGCCAAATTCATCCTGTTGGAACAAAGTAAACAGTCTCTGCTGTGTAGATGAATGATTTAGAGAACCAACAAGTTCATAAATAAGGCACCTGTGCAACACTAGCGTATCTTTACTGAGCAAACATTTCGTCACACAGTGGCTTTATCAGTCCAGTATGAAGAAGAACGGTGAAGATCAGAAGGAGTTTGAGGTAATCAGTCCCCCACCCTGCAGTTGATATAATCAGGGAAGTGATTACCTTTACCACTCAGCCACCTGAGTGGTAAAGGTGATGTGTATGTTGTGTTGTCTCACAAGGTGGTACAACGTTCGTAGGGTTGAGTCCTGGCCTGCCGCAGTTTGGTAAATGAATTAAATTCACTTGTTTTGGGATTTCATTGATAATATATATATATATATATATTATAATATATATATATATATATATATTTTTTTTTTTTTTTTCAACAAGTCGGCCGTCTCCCACAGAGGCAGGGTGACCCAAAAAGAAAGAAAATCCCCAAAAAGAAAATACTTTCATCATCATTCAACACTTTCACCACACTCACACATTATCACTGTTTTTGCAGAGGTGCTCAGAATACAACAGTTTAGAAGCATACACATATAAAGATACACAACATATCCCTCCAAACTGCCAATATCCCAAACCCCTCCTTTAAAGTGCAGGCATTGTACTTCCCATTTCCAGGACTCAAGTCCGACTATATGAAAATAACAGGTTTCCCTGAATCCCTTCACTAAATATTACCCTGCTCTCACTCCGACAGATCGTCAGGTCCCAAGTACCATTCGTCTCCATTCACTCCTATCTAACACGCTCATGCACGCTTGCTGGACCCCCAGTTCACGTTATTAATCTGTTCCTGAGAGCTCATTGCAAAGCAAAATTATCGGAGAGCGAATAAATTTTCCCCATAAGAAATAATGGAAATCAAATTAATCCGTGCAAGACACCCAAAAGTATGAAAAAAAAAGCTTTTACCACATGAAATATTAAGTTTAATGCAATAGAATAATTACAATAACAATAATAACAATAGAATAATCACAGTAGAATAATTGACACTTACCTTTAATGAAGATCTGGTGATGATTGATGGGATGGGAGGAGGGGAGAGTGTCGAAGTTTTTAATGTTTAGAAGGGGAATCCCCCTCCATTAGGACTTGAGGTAGCAAGTCCTTTTCCAGGGTTACTTCCCTTCTTCTTTTAATGCCATTAGGACCAGCTTGAGAGTCACTGGACTTCTGTCGCACAACATATCTGTCCATAGAGGCCTGTACCTCTCGTTCCTTTATGACTTTCTTAAAGTGGTTCACAACATTGTCAGTGTACAGGTTGCCAACACGGCTTGCAGTAGCTGTGTCAGGGTGATTTTCATCAAAAAAGCTTTGCACTTCAAGCCACTTTGCACACATTTCCTTAATCTTTGAAGTAGGCAACTTCATCAATTTCTCTATCCCCTCCTCCGAAGCAGTTTCCTCAGGTTTGGCCTCTTGATGTTGAAGTTGATCTAGCAGCTCATCAGTGGTTAATTCGTCATTGTCCTCCTCCACCAACTCTTCCACATTCTCCCCACTAACCTCCAACCCCAAGGACTTTCCCAGTGCCACAATGGATTCCTCAACTGGCGTAGGATTCCCAGGGTTATCCTCAAACCCTTCAAAATCCCTTTTGTCTACACATTCTGGCCACATTTTCTTCCAAGCAGAGTTCAAGGTCCTCTTAGTCACTCCCTCCCAAGCCTTATCTATAAGGTTTACACAATTGAGGATATTAAAGTGATCCTTCCAAAACAACTGTAGAGTCAATAGAGTATCTGTGGTCACTTCAAAGCACCTTTCAAACATAGCTTTTGTGTACAGTTTCTTGAAGTTGGAAATGACCTGCTGGTCCATGGGCTGCAGGAGAGGAGTGGTATTAGGAGGCAAAAACTTGACCTTAATGAAACTCATGTCCCCACAAAGTCGCTCTGCCAAGTCTGTAGGATGACCAGGGGCATTGTCTAACACCAGGAGGCACTTAAGGTCTAATTTCTTTTCAATTAGGTAATTTTTCACATTGGGGGCAAATGCATGGTGTAACCAGTCATAGAAAAAGTCCCTAGTGACCCATGCCTTAGTGTTTGCCCTCCACAGTACACACAAATTAGCCTTGAGGATATTCTTTTGCTTGAACACTCTCGGAGTTTCTGAGTGATACACCAATAAAGGCTTCACTTTGCAATCACCACTAGCATTGGCACACATGAGAAGAGTAAGCCTGTCTTTCCTAGGCTTATGTCCTGGGAGTGCCTTTTCCTCCTGAGTAATGTAAATCCTGCTTGGCAATTTCTTCCAAAACAGGCCTGTTTCGTCACAATTAAACACTTGTTCAGGTTTCAATCCTTCAGCCTCTATATACTCCTTGAATTCATGCACATATTTGTCAGCTGCTTTTTGGTCTGAACTGGCAGCCTCACCATGCCTAATCACACTATGTATGCCACTACGATTCTTAAATCTTTCAAACCAACCTTTACTGGCCTTAAATTCACTCACATCACCACTAGTTTCAGGCATTTTTCTAATTAAATCCTCATGCAACTGCCTAGCCTATTCACAAATGATCGCTTGAGAGATGCTATCTCCTGTTATCTGTTTTTCATTTATCCACACCAATAACAGTCTCACAACATTTTCTAACACTTGCGATCGCTGTTTTGTAATCACAGTTGCACCTTTTGCAAGAACAGCTTCCTTGATTGCAGTTTTCCTGCTCACTATAGTAGAGATGGTTGATTGGGATTTACTATACAACTTGGCCAGGTCCGACACATGCACTCCACTTTCATACTTTGCAATTATCTCTTTCTTCATTTCAATAGTCATTAGCACCCTTGGTCTTGATGGGTTGGCACTAGAAGCTTTCTTGGGGCCCATGGTGACTTATTTTGCAGAAACAAGCACCAAAAACAGTGATAATATGGAATGTACTGAATGTATCCTTAGATGCGCGCACACTGTCTGGCTTGTAAACACTGGCACACATGGGGCAGCTCAGGCCACAAGTGGACACGTCTCGTACGAATCATATCGCATACCGGGTTTTGTAACGGGAACCAAGTCAAATTTTTGCGATAGAATGCTTCGGATACTGGATTTATCGGATACCGGATTTATCGGATACCGATGACTTCGCGAACCGGGGGTCCACTGTATATAATATATATATATATATAATATATTTTATAAAAACAGTAGACCGTCATTTAGCATGAATTTATTTAGCACAATTTGGGTATAGCACGATTGAAGAATTGCAGCACAATTTTATGTAATATGTCGTATGATGAATTTAACACGGTTCAGTTTGTGGGAGGGAAAAAAAAACTTCCTTTTCCTCAAGCGGCCACCTTGTTGTGGTTCAGCTGGGGAGACCTCCCACCATCCCCAGCCACCCCCCGACACCACCCCACCATCACTTGACTGACTTACTGAATCACTTGGCTGACTTACTGAATGACTTAACTGGCTTACTGAATGACTTGAGATTTACTGAATGACTTGAGACTACTGAATCACTTGAATGACTTACTGAATCACTTGATTGAATGGCTTATAGACACTCCAGTACAAACATCATCTTCAATACCAGATCCTATACCATCCACCTCAGCCCAGTAAGGCCACAGCATAACTCTCCACTCTCTTCACAATCATCCACAAACACCAGCACTCACATTTTAAGGTAAGAAATACTATTATTTCTGTTACATTTGTAGTCTTAAGCTGTAAAAACAACATAATACATCATAACAATGAACTACAATTACATTTTCACTTTTATTTTTGTAAGATGTGGTGGCCTAAAAAAAGTTGTTTGGCTTTTTGGGAGTTCTCAGGAACATAACCATATTTTTCCCATAAGTTCTTCAGTTCATCTTACACGGTTTTTTACCTAACATGGTGTTTTCAGGAACGTAACTACTGTGTTAAATGACGGTCTACATATATATATATATTTATTTTTTTTTTTATTATCACACTGGCCGATTCCCATCAAGGCAGGGTGGCCCGAAAAAGAAAAACTTTTACCATCATTCACTCCATCACTGTCTTGCCAGAAGGGTGCTTTACACTACAGTTTTTAAACTGCAACATTAACACCCCTCCCTCATTTATATTAATTAATCTGTTCCTGGAAGTGTTACTATTATCGAAATTTACGATTTTCGAATAAATTTTCCCCATAAGAAATAATGTAAATACAATTAATCCGTTCCTGACACCCAGAAGTACTAAAACAAAAAAATTTTTTACATGAAATATAGATGTAGTACATAAACAATACAATGGGACATGATGAATGAAACATTAACAGCATAACACTTACCTTTATTGGCGATTCTTCTTAGTGTATGGAAGACTGGAGGAGAGAGATTGGATTATTTACAGTTTGGAAGGGGAATCTCCTTCCATCAACACCTCAGGTACCAATTGCTTTTCTGGGGTTACTTCTCTTCTCTGTTTCTTAATGCCACTAGGACCAGCTTGAGAGTCACTGGAGTCCTGTCTCGCAAAATAACTGTGGAGAGAGCTCTGTTTCTGGCGTCTCTTTAACACTTCCCTAAAATGGTCCAAGACTTTGTCACTGTACATATTGCCAACATGGCTTGCAACAGCCTTGTCAAGGTGATGTTTCTCCATAAATCTTTCCATCTTACCCCACATTTCAAAAATCTCCTTAATTTCTGAAGAAGGCAACTTCTTCCATCTCTCTTCCTCCTCCTCTGCAGCAAGATTCTGAGCTGCGATCTGTTGCTCTTCCTGCTGAAGCTCTTGCAGCTCCTCAGTGGTGAGCTCTTTGTTGTGGTCTTCCACCAACTCTTCCACATCCTCCAAACTCACATCCAACCCCATGGAACTCCACAGTGCCACAATAGATTTAACAACTGACATAGGCTCATCAGGGTCAGCCCCAAACCCTTCAAAATCCCTCTTGTGGACACAATCTGGCCACAATTTTCTCCAAGCAGAGTTCTAAGTCCTGGTAGTCACTCCCTCCCAAGCCTTACCTATAAGGCTTATACAATGGAGGATGCTGAAGTGTTCTCTCCAAAACTCTCTTAGGGTCAAGTGAGTGTCTGAGGTCACATTCAAGCACCTTTGAAACATTGCTTTGGTGTAGAGATTTTTAAAGTTTGCAATGACCTGCTGGTCCATGGGCTGGAGGAGAGGAGTGGTATTCGGGGGCAAGAACTTTACTGTGATGAACCCAAACTCCTCGAAAATTAGGTCATCCAAGTTTGGAGGATGAGCAGGTGCACTGTCCATTACTAGGAGGCACTTGAGATCCAATTTCTTTTCCAGGAGGTAATTCTTCACACTAGGGCCAAACACTTCATTGAACCACTCAACGAAAATTTCCCTCGTGACCCATGCCTTACTATTAGATTTCCAAAACACACACAATTTACTCTTCATAACATTGTTTTTCTTGAACACTCCGGGATTTTCAGAATGGTACACTAGTAACGGCTTCATTCTGAAATCACCACTAGCATTAGCACAGAACATGAGCATCAGCCTGTCTTTCATAGGCCTGGCAGTGCCTTTTCCTCCTGAGTAATGTAGGTCCTCTTTGGCATTTTCTTCCAAAAGAGGCCTGTTTCATCACAATTGAACACTTGTTCAGGTTTCAGTCCTTCAGCCTCTATGTACTCCTTGAATTCATGCACATATTTTGCAGCTGCTTTGTGGTCCGAACTGGCAGCGTCACCATGCCTTACCACACTGTGTATGCCACTACGGTTCTTAAATCTCTCAAACCAACCTTTGCTGGCCTTAAATTCACTCACATCACCACTAGTTGCAGGCAATTTTTTTACCAGATCGTCGTGCAACTGCCTAGCCTTTTCACAAATAACCGACGTCATAAGACTATCTCCTGCTAATTGTTTCTCGTTTATCCACACCAATAATAACTTCTCAACCTCGGTGAGTACTGGTGATCTCATTTTTGTCAGCATATTTACCCCCTTTGCAACAACAGCATCCTTGATTTCCGTTTTCTTGGCCACGATGGAAGCTATGGTTGTATGGGGTTTGTTATACATCCTGGCCAGTTTGGCCATACGTACGCCACTTTCATATTGTTCAATGATGTTTTTCTTAAATTCAATCGTATTTCTCACCTTCTTTACCAAAGGCTTGGCACTAGGAGCTTTCTTTGGAGCCATGGTAGCTTATTTAGAAGTTGCAAGCACTAAAATGAATGGAATACTATTATGAAATACATGTACGTATTTCATATGAGCAAGTGAGGGGACTGTTGCTCACTGGTAAACAATGCCACACTGGCTGGGAAGGGAGGCCGGGGCGGCTCAGAGCGTGAGTACGTGTCCCGGACGAATGACTATTCGTGAGTCAATCTACAATTAGCGAGCCAATGTTTTGACGAAAATATAGTTACGATTTCCAAAAATTACGACTATCGAGCCCTACGATTATCGAGGGACCACTGTATATATACACCTACCATCCGACTTACAACCAAGCTTGGTTCCGACCAACCGGTCATAAGTCAAAATGGATGTAAGTCGAACCTTTGAAAATTGCCGACATACTGGGTAGGGCATAATGCCAAACTTTTCCTATATAAACTACCTACATAGTACTGTAATGTAATGTACAATCATTATTTCATTCTTTTTACCATAATTTACTTCTACTGTTATATTTTAATTATTTATTTACTGTATATAATATATACATGATAGTGAACTGTATTGAAAATTTTACATCGCATACAGTATCATATGTTACTGTTATCTTTATGTATTGTCGACAGTGGAATGGGAGAATACCACTGGTAGTGTCATCCTGCCAGAATGTAGTATAACCTATACCCTAAGTAAAGAGAAACAACTCTGGAACATGTGTAATACGTAGCTGGCTGGCTGGCCGGGTGGTGGGTGGGTGGGAGGCCGGGTGGGTGATTGGCTGACTGAATGTGGCTGTCTCTCTCTCTCTCTGTATCTCTCTCTCTCTCTCACAGGTACAAGTAAGTAAAGTTATCATACATAGTATAAATTACCTAGGATAACCCAAATAATCCAGACAAAGTGCTATACATTGGATCTGTGCTCCAGTGCCCTAAATTAATAATATTAATAATAATTATTATTATTACAGTAATACATATGTACTAATATTAATAATATTATTATTATTAAACTATAATATAATAATCGTGTCCACTCATTACTTACCTTAAAATATCTGTAGTCTTAATGTAGAGTGAGAGGTGAGTAAACAAGATTAAATGAATAAACAAATGAGTGTGTAGAAGGTTGGTGAGTTATGTAAACAAATGTTGTTGTTGTTGCCAGCCCGGACATGAATGGTTCCTGTTCACTCTGTCAAGCCGACCAGAAAAACATCTCATATTTGTTAATTTATATGTTTATATGTTATGTAGCATGTTTATTATATAATTTTGAAAAAGAAATCATAGTTGGATTAAGCAAAATGTCTATATCAACGTTTTATACACATTTAATTCGCCTCAGTGATTATTATTGTGTTATTATTAATATGGCATCTTCAAGACCAATTACACTCTTAATGAGTGGCTCTGAGACAGACAAGCAGACAGAAAGACAGACAGACACAGGTAGAGACAGACACTCAGGTAGACAGACACACAGGTAGACAGACACACAGGTAGACAGAAAGACACACACAAGTAGACAGACACACAGGTAGACAGGTAGACAGACACAGGTAGACAAAGACAGACACACAGGTAGACAGACAGATAAACAGACACACAGAGATACACATATATAGGCAGACAGATACAGACAGGTTTATGTGTAACAGTGAAAACAAAGAGAGAGTTCGAGAGTAAGAGCCTTTCTTGCCAAAATCTCCAGTGCAAGATTCAGACTTCATCTTAGGGGCCATGGTGAAATTTACTGTCAAGTTAGTACAGTTAATACAGTGTGATGCTGCTGATAGGGCAGGGTTACTCAAACTGATGCTGCCTGCATGACGCATTGCCGCCGCGAGTATTGTCAAATATTGTACAATGGTGTGCATCAGCCGGCCCAGCCCAGCTGCCAGATGCACGGTCGTAAGTTGAGTGGACGCATGTCGAGCAAGTCGTAAATCGGATGGTAGGTGTGTATATATATATATATATATATATATATATATATAAATATATAAAAATATATATAATATATATATATATTTTATATATATATAATATATGCAAAACAACCACTGTGAAAGAATGAAATTCCAAGTGCTTTCGTGACTACTCACATTATCAAGGAACAATAAAATTAATGTATCAAAGGAAGGTATATAAAGGGTCTAGACCACACCTCACCACCACACCCTATAACAAAGCAACACCTGATGTGCGACTCATAAGAAAGAGAACACTGCAGCAGGCCTGCTGGCCCAACTAGGCAGGTCCTTCACGCAACCCACAAACTATTCTGCCCTTCTATTCTAGGCCCTTTATATACTTTCCTTTGCTGCATTACTTTTATTGTTTCTTGATAATGTGAGTAGTCACGAAAGCGCTTGGAATTTCATTATTCTTTCACAGTGGTTGTTTTGCATATTCTGAAATTACCTGTTTACTGTGATCTTAATGCATATATATAATATATATATATAATATATATATATATATATATATTATATATATATATATATATATATATATATATATATATATATAATATATATATATATACATACAGTGGACCCCCGCATACCGTACGCATCGCATAACGTTCAATCCACATACCGCTCGCTTTTTTCGCAAAAATTTTGCCTCGCATACCGCTCAAAACCCGCTCACCGCTCTTCGTCTGAGACGCGTCCAATGTGCGCCCTTAGCCAGCCTCACATGTGCCGCCGGTGGCATTGTTTACCAGCCAGGCTCCGCGGTAACATCCAAGCATACAATCGGAACATTTCGTATTATTACAGTGTTTTTGGTGATTTTATCTGCAAAATAAGTGACCATGGGCCCCAAGAAAGCTTCTAGTGCCAACCCTACAGCAATAAGGGTGAGAATTACTATAGAGATGAAGAAAAAGATCATTGATAAGTATGAAAGTGGAGTGCGTGTCTCCGAGCTGGCCAGGTTGTATAATAAACCCCAATCAAGCATCGCTACTATTGGTGGTACAGCTGCTGCTGCTGCTGTACCACCATCAGCTGCTGCTGCTGCTGCTGCTGCACTCAGCTGCTGCTGCTGCTGCTGTACCACCATCAGCTGCTGCTGTAGTACCGTCTGCTGCTGCTGTAGCATCGTCTGCTGCTGCTGTAGCACTGTCAGCTGCTGCTGTAGTACCGTCTGCTGCTGCTGTACCACCGTCAGCTGCTGCTGCACTGTCAGCTGCTGCTGCTGCTGTACCACCGTCAGCTGCTGCTGTAGTACCGTCTGCTGCTGCTGTAGCATTGTCTGCTGCTGCTGTACCACCGTCAGCTGCTGCTGTAGTACCGTCTGCTGCTGCTGTAGCATCGTCTGCTGCTGCTGTAGCACTGTCAGCTGCTGCTGTTGCTGTAGCACTGTCAGCTGCTGCTGCTGCTGCTGTAGCACCGTTGTTGGTGTGGCTTATTGAGAATACCAAGAAACAATTAACCCCAGAGGATTTGCCACCCAGGATAACCCAAAAAAGTCAGTGTCATCGAAGACTGTCTAACTTATTTCCATTGGGGTCCTTAATCTTGTCTCCCAGGATGCAACCCACACCAGTCGACTAACACCCAGGTGAACAGGGAAAAATGCCTGGAACTAGTGCTCATATTGGTGAATTTAAAGCCAGCAAAGGTTGGTTTGAGAGATTTAAGAATCGTAGTGGCATACACAGTGTGATAAGGCCTGTTCTGGAAGAAAATGCCAAACAGGACCTACAGTACTCAGGAGGAAAAGGCAACCCCAGGACACAGTGTCTCATCAGTCATTGCTGCATCTTCAATAAAGGTAAGTGTCCCTTTATCTTCATTTAGTAGAGTAGTACATGCACAATATATATTGTGCATGTACTACTCTACTATTGTGCATGTTTTCCTTCTCTTTGTGTGTAGGAAAATGTATATTTCATGTGGTAAAATTTTTTTTTTCATACTTTTGGGTGTCTTGCACGGATTAATTTGATTTCCATTACAGTGGACCCCCGCATACCGATTTTAATCCGTGCAAGAGGGGTAATTGTTATGCGAAATAATCGGTATGTGAATGAATTTTTCCCCATAAGAAATAATGGAAATAAAATTAATCCGTGCAAGACACCCAAAAGTATGAAAAAAAATTTTTTTTTACCACATGAAATGTTAATTTTAGTACACACAAACTGAAAAAGGCATGCACTATTACATGACACTTACTTTTATTGAAGATCTGGTGATGATTGATGGGATGGGAGGAGGGGAGAGAGAGTGTTATGTTTAGAAGGGAATCCCTTCCATTAAGACTTGAGGTGTCGAGTCCTTTTCTGGGGTTACTTCCCTTCTTCTTTTAATGCCACTAGACCAGCTTCAGAGTCACTGGACTTCTTCGCACAACATATCTGTCCATATGGCCTGTAACTCTCGTTCCTTTATGACTTCCCTAAAGTGTTTCACAACATTGTCAGGTAATAATCACCCGCACGGCTTTCAATAGCGGTGAGGGGGATTTTTA
>NC_069429.1:21539377-21555480 GCF_026875155.1 Cherax quadricarinatus
AAAAAAGTCCCCAGACATCATAGCTTACAAAAACAAAACCATGGAGAAATAACAATGCAATTTCCCACCGGATACCAGATCAGGGGAAGATAGAAGGGCAGGGGGGATGGGGTTGCTCCCCGTAAAAAAACAGAGGGAAATTCGAGAAAAGGAAAGGAAATAGATGAGACGGGGAAAGAACTACATAGCGGAACATTTCAGTGGGGGGAACAAATGGTCTTGCAGTGATGTATAATCCACCACAGAACTCAGGGGCCCAAGAGGGGAATATAAAAAGAGAGCAACAAGAAATGTGGACACCTTGCTGAGGGGGCAAGAAACCACCCACAAGCAAAGTTCTGTTAGGGGGGATTAAACCCACGGGGAGATTGACTGGAAAACCGGGAGCCACAGGGGGGCCCAAAAACATGAGACCGGGATGTTGCCCGTGGGCGGAAAACCTCATGCACCAACATTTAAGACACTCCCAGAGTGAGAGGGAGGATGAACCAAAAGTTTTGGACCTTGTTTCACCCTGGGCAGCTCAGACATTGAGGACATAAAGTATAGAGTCCCCTGGACTAGCGACCACTGGTTCTGTGCTTTGAATACATAGTAGAGCTGGCAAGTGGAGAGAATAACAGGAGTAGAATGGGAAAAACCTGACAAATAAAAAGGGGGGACTACAAGGGTTGAAGAACTTCCTGCGGGAGGTCCAGTGGGACAGAGAAACTGCAGAAAGCCAGTAAATGAAATGATGGAATATGTACAACAAAATGAAAGGAGGCAGTGGAAAGGTTCACCCCAAAGGGGCAACAGAAACAAACGGGAAGTCCAGAACAAGCCCCTGGTTCACCCGACGGTGAAAGGGAGGCAAAAACAAAGTGCAATAGAGAATGGAAAAAGTACAGAAGGCAGAGAACACACGAAAATAGGGAGATCAGTCGCAGAGCCAGGATGAGTAAAGCACAGGTAAGGAGGGAGGGCCCAGCGACAGTATGAAAATGACATAGCATCGAGAATCCAAAACTGACCCGAAACGTTGTATAGCCACATCAGGAGGAAGACAAAAGTCAAAGCCAGGTGATCAGATTAAGGAAAAGAAGGTGGAGAACTCACAAGAAATGATCAGGAGGTATGTGAGGAGCTGAACAGGAATTTTAAAGGGAAATTTTTACAGTAGAGACAGGAAGGGCTGTGGGAAGACAGAACAGAAGGGAACATCAAGAGGAATATATCAACAAGTGTTGGATGACCATACGAACAACTGAGGGGAGGTGAAGAAGCTCTTAAGTGACCTTGACACCTCAAAGGCGATGGGACCGGACAACATCTCCCCATGGTCCTTAGAGAAGGAGCAGAGATGCAAAGTGTGCCTCTAACCACAATCTTCAACACATCCCTTTAAACTAGGCAACTACCTGAGAAATGGAAGACAGCTAATGTAGTCCCCATATTTAAGAAAGGAAACAGAAACGAGGCACAAACTACAGACCTGTGTCTCTGACATGTATCTGTGGCAAAGTCATGGAGAAGATTATCAGGAGGAGAGTGGTCGAACACCTGGAAAGGAACAAGATTATAAATGAAAACCACATGGGTTCATGGAAGGCAAAGCTTGTATCAAAAAACCTCCTGGGGTTTTATGACAAGGTAACAGAAGTAAGAAAACGAGAGAGAGGGTTGGGTAGATTGCGTTTCCTAGACTGCAGGAAGGCCCCTTTTTACCCAGTTCCCCACAAAAGATTAGTGCAGAAGCTGGAGGATCAGGCACACGTAAAAGGAAGGGCACTGAATGGATAAGGGAATACCTGACAGGGAGGCAGCAACGAGTCATGGTACGTGAAGAGGTATCACAGTGGGTGCCTTTTTACGAGCGGGGTCCCACAGGGGCCCAGTTCTAGACCAGTGCTTTTTTTTTGATATTTTGTGAACGACATGAGGAAGGAATAGACTCTGAAGTGTCCCTGTTCGCAGATGACGTGAAGTTGATGAGAAGAATTAAATCGGACGAGGATGAGGCAGGACTGCAAAGAACCTGGAGAGGCTGGACATGTGGTCCAGTAACTGGCTTCTCGAATTCAATCCAGCCAAATGCAAAGTCATGAAGATTGGGGAGGGGCAAAGAAGACCGCAGACAGAGTATAGGCTAGGTGGACAAAGACTACAGACGTCACCCCAGGGAAAGACCTTGGGGTGACCATAACACCGAGCACATCACCGGAGGCACACATCAACCAAATAACCGCTGCAGCATACGGGCGCCTGGCAAACCTGAGAATAGCGTTCCGATAACTTAATAAGGAATCGTTCAAGACACTGTACACTGTGTATGTTAGGCCCATACTGGAGTATGCAGCACAATTCTGGAACCCACACCTGGTCAAGCACGTCAAGAAGTTACAGAAAGTACAAAGGTTTGCAACAAGGCTAATCCCAGAGCTCAAGGGAATGTCGTACGAGGAAAGGTTAAGGGAAATCGGACTGACGACACTGGAGGACAGAAGGGTCAGGGGAGACATGATAACGACATACAAGATACTGCGGGAAATAGACAAGGTGGACAGAGATAGGATGTTCCAGAGAGGGGACACAGGGACAAGGGGTCACAACTGGAAGCTGAAGACTCAGACGAGTCACAGGGACGTTAGGAAGTATTTCTTCAGTCATAGAGTTGTCAGCAAGTGGAATAGCCTAGCAAGTGAAGTAGTGGAGGCAGGAACCATACATAGTTTTAAGAAGAGGTATGACAAAGCTCAAGAAGCAGAGAGAGAGAGAGGATCCAGTAGCGATCAGTGAAGAGGCGGGGCCAGGAGCTGAGTCTCGACCCCTGCAACCACAATTAGGTGAGTACACACACACACACACACACACACATATATATACACACACACATACACACACACATACACACATATACACACACACACACACACACACACACACACACACACACACACACACACACACACACACACACACACACACACACACACACACACATACAGACACACATACACACATATACACACACGCATACACACACACGTATACACACACACACACACACACACATACACACACACACACACACACACACAAACACACACACGCACACGCACACACGTATTACTTCAGTCACAGAATTGTTAAGAAGTGGAATAGCCTAGAAAGTGTTGCAGTGGAGGCAGGAACCAGACATAGTTTTAAGACGAGGTTTCATAAAGTTCATGGAGCAGGGAGAGAGGACCCAGTAGCAATCAGTGAAGAGGCGGGGCAAGGAGCTATGACTCGACCCCTGCTGCCACAAATTGGTGTGTACAAATAGATGAGTACACACATGTACACACGCTCAGACACACCCCAGAACAGGCGAAGTGTCTGTCGACAAGTGAGTTTGACAGCTGGTAAGTAACTGAGTTGCTGGACAACACATTAACCAACACTGAACGTCACCAGGAGTAGCTGGACAACACATTAATCAACACTGAACGTCTCCAGCAGTAGCTGGACAAATTAACCAACACTGAACGTCACCAGGAGTAGCTGGACAACACATTAATCAACACTGAACGTCACCAGGAGTAGCTGGACAACACATTAACCAACAATGAACGTCTCCAGGAGTAGCTGGATAACACATTAACCAACACTGAACGTCACCAGGAGTAGCTGGACAACACATTAACCAACACTGAACGTCTCCAGGAGAAGCTGGACAACACATTAACCAACGCTGAACGTCACCAGGAGTAGCCGGACAACACATTAACCAAGGTTTGTAATTTAATTTTGTGTCAGTTTTATTAATCAAATTGGTTTCTGTGAAATAAATGGAGATTGTTTCTTCTGATCAGAAATAAGTCACAGTCTGCGACTTTATATAGTTTTTATAGGTTAAATAAACTTAATGTTCTTTATGTGCCTACAATTTATATGTTATGTACACTAAACTTACATAAAACTTACTGTACTTACTTAAGAACTAGTCAGTCGTACTTAGAGGAAAGTTTGGATTAATTTTGGCCTCTGTAAGTCCCAATTTATTTTTTTTTCAGGAAATTAGAAAACCTTATATACTGCTTTTCATGTGATAATTTCTGAGCGTCACTTCTGATTCACTTCAAGCCTTCCATTCTGATTACTTGATATTACATCTTCTGAGCGCCTTCAAACTTAACTTACTTGTGTATTTTAGGGTATGGGTCTCTTTCAAAGGTTTTTAAATAGATTTGGGCAGTGTATGCCCTAATTTATCATTTATATTGAAAAAGTTGATTATTAGTTTCCAAATGATGTGAATATCTCTTCTGACTTCATTCAAATATTGAGCACTAATATCTAAGTGCAGTAGTGACTTATACCGCGCTCTGCACTGTTACAATTACGTCCAGTGAGGTACAAGTGACTGAGGTTGTGGAATATGGAGATACTTTCCTTAGATCACGCAGTGACCAAAATACATCTAGTCATTATTATTATTATTATTATTATTATTATTATTATTATTATTATTATTATTATTATTATTATATAACATGAAAACTGAAAAGTAGTATTATATAACACTATGGTCAATATCCACCTTGTGGTAGTGTAGTTGTGTGGAGAGGTTGTCATCAGGGATGGAACACAGGTGTGACGGTAGTTTAGCTGTGTGGAGAGGTTGTCATTAGGGATGGAGCACAGGTGTGACGGTAGTGTAGTTGTGTGGAGAGGTTGTCATTAGGGATGGAGCACAGGTGTGACGGTAGTGTAGTTGTTTGAAGAGGTTGTCATCAGGGATGGAGCACAGGTGTGACGGTACTTTAGTTGTGTGGAGAGGTGTCATCAGGGATGGAGCACAGGTGTGACGGTAGTTTAGTTGTGTGGAGAGGTTGTCATCAGGGATGGAGCACAGGTGTGACTGTAGTTTAGTTGTGTGGAGAGGTTGTGATTAGGGATGGAGCACAGGTGTGACGGTAGTGTAGTTGTGTGGAGAGGTTGTCATCAGGGATGGAGCACAGGTGTGACGGTAGTGTTCAACATGTTTATACTGACTTTATGCACCTTTCATACAGGTGTCTACACTCAGGTATCGCCACTGCTGCCTTATACCACACTCCTTCGTTAGTTTTACTTCCTTGCTTACCTTATCTTCTGTTTTTTTTCCTCCTTTTCCCTTCTCCCACTCTTCCTCCCCCTCTCGCCCTCCCCCCCGCCCCCCTTTTACAAGTGAGGGGCCACGCACGAGTGATCGTAAGATACAGTGGCAGTTACCTTTTGTGAACTATACCTGAGACATAATAGATTAACTGCGTGTGTGTGTGTACTCACCTAGTTGAGGTTGCAGGGGTCGAGTCCAAGCTCCTGGCCCCGCCTCTTCACTGGTCGCTACTAGGTCATTCTCCCTGAACCGTGAGCTTTATCGTACCTCTGATTAAAGCTATGTATGGATCCTGCCTCCACTACATCGCTTCCCAAACTATTCCACTTCCTGACCACTCTGTGGCTGAAGAAATACTTCCTAACATCCCTGTGTGTTTGTGTATGTGTGTGTGTGTGTGTGTGTGTGTGTGTGTGTGTGTGTGTGTGTGTGTGTGTGTGTGTGTGTGTAGTGTGCTCACCTAATTGTGGTTGCATGAATCGATTCATAGCTCCTGGCCCCGTCTCTTCACTAGTCGCTACTAGGCCACTCCCTGCTCCCTGAGCTTTATCATACCTCTTCTTAAAGCTATGTATGGATACTGCCTCCGCCACCTCCCTTTCCAGACTATTTCTCTTCCTGACAACTCTGTGACTGAAGAAATACTTCCTAACATCCCTGTGATTCATCTGAGTCTTCACCTTCCAATTGTGATCCCTTGTTGGTGTGTCCCATCTCTGTCTCTGTTCACCTTGTTGATTCCTCTCAGTTTTTTATATGTCGTTATCATGTTCCTTGATTTGTATTCCGTGGAATGCAGGCGAGAAAGATACATGATAATACACACTTGAAAAATCCTAGAGGGATTAATACTGAACTTGCACACGAAAATCACTCCCTACGAAAGCAAAAGACTCGGCAGGAGATGCAACATTTCCCCAGTGAAAAGCAGGGGTGGCACGGGTACACTGAGAGACAACACAGTATCAGGGGCATAAGACTGTTCATCTGCCTCCCAGCATGCATAAGGGAGATTTCCAATAGACCCCTGGCTGTCTTCAAGAAGGCGCTAGACAGGTACGTAAAGTCAGTACCTGATCAGCCGGGCTGTGGCTCTTACATCGGTTTACGTGCGGCCAGCAGTAACAGCCTGGTTGATCAGACCCTGATGCACCACAAGGCTTGGTCTCGGACTGGGCCGCGGGGGGGGGCGTTGACCCCCGATATCCTCTCCAAGTATACTCCAAGTATGATTTAGTAAAAATGTCACAAAAATATTAAATCAAGGTAATATTTTACAACCTTGCGAAAGATACTTCATGGTTAACACAATCCCCATTTAACCCTTTTTAACGCTCTGATTTCATCGTATTGATAATTATGAAGAAATTAATACGCCCTATGGGGCACCTAAAATTCAACGGGACGTGTAATAAATGTAAATTACTCTGTTTTCAAAATGATTAATCCTTATGGCCAAATTCTGTTCAATGACAAATTTTTTCTTACCTTTCTGGAAAGTCATTAAAGTTTTCTACCAACATAATGGCGAAGATGTGTGAAAACTTACAGCAGAATCTGGGCATCACTGAACAGTGGTAAGCGCATCACCAGCCAGAGATCATCGTTGTAACCAACTTCAGGTGCTGAAAATAGTCTTTAAGATTCACCACTCCCTCGCCTTCATCAGGTTCAAGTGTCCAGGAATCCATCCATGGGCCCCCAGATGTCTCCCCTTTCTTACTTCCCTAAGGTCAGCCCTCAGTCCTGTAGAGAGTCCTTCTTGCTGACATTAGTGCTTCTCCACAAAGTCCCCAGGACGACACTGGAGAACAGGAGGGATAGGGCAGACATGAAAATAATAACGAAATGTTGGATGAAAAATTAAATGACAATTATTTAAAGATGGTCCTTCGAGAATACTTAACTACATAAAAACAAAAGAACAGAAGAATGGAGGAATACTGCAGCAGCCCTACTGTCCTATTTCTATTGCTTTTTTTTAATATCTTCTACAGAATCTGGAACCAGGAGATATGTGTGGATGCTAATCTTTATTTTCAGAATTTCAACTTAGATATCAGTATTTGTATTACTTTAAGGTTTTTCATATCCCGTGATTTATAGTTGAGATTAAGATCAAAATCTTTAGTAAGCCTTCTAGACCTTCCTAGATCAATCAAGCGACACTGTAATTGGGCAGCATTTCTAGTTTGCACAATGATGTTACCTGTGTGTACATCTAAATGAGCGAAACCTGAGTCGTGGAAGTTGGTGAGTGCGGCAGCAACTGCACCATAGGCCTTTAAACCCTCTTCACGAGTACAGGTTTCTAAAAACTAATCTAGTGTTATGCCTTGTATGTACTCCATAGCAATGGCTTGAGGTTCACTGTCAGTGATGCCGTATAGTCTTGGGGCGCCACCGGCGCCGTCTGCTTCATGAAGTAGTTGAGCTTCTTTACAGTCAAGTGTCCCACTAAGAAATATTTTGACTGCAACTGGAATGGTGGAGCCATCCTCTCCCTGTAGCAATCCTTTTTGTGTCTTACCATAGAGACCTTCGCCCAGGTCTCCAGTTATAGTAATCCTGTCCCATGGTACTACACGCAAGTTGATGGGCTGATCAATGGGAAGATCCATTTTTAAGCAGGGAACAAAAATTTCATCTATATCAGTTAAGCTGCTGCTGGTCGAAGTGCTGCTGTTTTTGCTGGTTCTTCTGCTGCTGCTGCTGGCCGAGATGTTGCTGTTGTCAGTTTTAGCAAGTTTTACTTTAGCGCTGAGGTCCAAGTTATGACTTAAGAAATCGTAATGACACGATTGCAAATAAACCATACCCCCGGCCGGGATTGAACCCGCGGTCATAGAGTCTCAAAACTCCAGCCCGTCGCGCTAGCCACTAGACCAGCTAGCCACAATAAGATTCATCCAACTAGGTATATTTCTACACCATAGGAAAGTTAGCACAGGCACCTCTGTGACCACAAATGCAAGTTTTTACAGACGAATCTCCAGCTAGCGTGGCCGTGACGCTAGCTGGAGATTCGTCTGTAAAAACTTGCATTTGTGGTCACAGAGGTGCCTGTGCTAACTTTCCTATGGTGTAGAAATATACCTAGTTGGATGAATCTTATTGTGGCTAGCTGGTCTAGTGGCTAGCGCGACGGGCTGGAGTTTTGAGACTCTATGACCGCGGGTTCAATCCCGGCCGGGGGTATGGTCCAAGTTATCGTTCAATTAAGACTGGGAATGGCATCTCTTCAGTCCACGGCCTGTGGTCACCTTCATGTTGAATGTATCCATTATGCTTGATCCACCAGACAAATATACAGCCCAACTAGTCAGACTAGGATATGACTTCTCACGAATAGATAAATACAGTTAATTTATACTGCTTGACTCGTGAGATATAAACATATAGCCCAGCCAGACAGGCCCTGACCTCTTGCTCATATATATGCAGCGAAAATATAGTTACTTTGCAATATAAATATACTCACCTATAAATATGTACATTTGACTATACTATGAGATGAAACGAAACCCCAATATGTGTACTCATCTATATGTAGTTAAAGGAGTCGACTCTCAGCTCTTTGCTGGCCGTTTTACAGGTTTAGTGTGGTAGTGTTACAGGTTTAGTGTGAGTTGCAGTCGTATTGTGGTTGTGTTGCATATCTAGTGTGGTTGAGCTGAAGTTGTAGTCTTTTTGTGTTGCTTATGTAGCATGGATGTGTTACAGGTGTAGTGGTGTAGTGTGGTGACCTTGCAGGTGTGTGGTTATGTTGCAGAGGTAATGTGGTTTCAGTTGTAGTTTGGTAGTATAGCATATGTAGCATGGTTGTGTTGCAGGTGTTGTGTGGTTGTGTTGTAGGGTAGTGAGGTGCACAGTAGTTATGTGAAGTGCATAGTAGTGATGAAATGTATACAGTTGTGATGTAAGGTATATACTGTGATGTGACATACAGAATGGGAACGCGATGAACATTGATGTGAGGTAAAGAGTAGTGATGTGAGGTACCTAGTAGGTATGTAAAGTGCATAGTAGTGAAGTGAGGTACTTAGTAGTCATGTGAAGTGCACATTCGTGATGTGAGGTACACAGTAGAAATGTGAGACACAAAGTGGTGATATAAGACACATAGTATTGATGTGTGTTGCAAAATATGGAAGTAAGGTGCACAGTAGTGATGTGAGATACATAATAGAGATGTGAGGTACGTAGTAGTGATGGGAGGTACGTAACAGTTATGCAAGGTTCATCATAGTGATATCATGTGCATATTAATGATGTGAGGTACAGAGTAGTGATGTTAGGTACACAAGTAGTGATGTTAAATAGAGAATAGTGATGTGGTACTGAGTAGTGCTGTGAGATACACAGTAGTGCTGTGAGATACACAGTAGTGCTGTGAGGTACAGAGTAGTGATGTGCAGTGCAAAATTAGTGATGTGCAGTACATAGTGATGTACAGGGTAGTTATGTGAGGTATATTGTAGCGATTTGAGAAGGATAGAAGTGATTTGAGGTGCTTCATAGTGATGTGAAATGCATAGTAGTGATGTGAGGTACAAAATAGTAAAATAGTACTGATGTCAGGTGGGTAATAGTAATGTGAGATATGTAGTGTATTATATTATAGGTGTATTATGTGTATATGTGAATTATATGTATTATAGTGTAGTTTGATGTAGTGTAGTTGGATTTAGTGTAATTTGAAGTGTAGTTTAGTGCAGTGTTGTGAGTTTTGTAGTGTAATGCAGTGTAGTTTGGTGTAGAGAAGTATAGCTTGGTGTAGTGTAGTACAGTTTTAGTGTAGTGTCGTGTAGCGTGGTCAGTTATAATGTTTATGGTGAATTGAAGAGTAATTTTGTGAATAGTTTGGTGAAGAGACAGTTTGGTGGTGTGGTGGTGTGTAATTAGTTGTAATACAGTTTCGTGTAGTGCAGTTTGGGGAGTGTAGTGAAGTTTTGTGTACTGTACTTTTGTGTAGTGTAGTGTGGCATAGTGTAGTTTCGAGTAGTGTAGTTTAGTATAATGTAGTTTGATGTGATGTAGTTTGGTGTAAAGTAGTTTGGTGATGTGTAGAGAAATTTTGTGTAGTAAAGTTCGGTGTTGAGTAGTTTCCAGAAGTTGAAGTTGTATTTTGTGATGACACCTTCACAGGTACATGCATTCTGCTGATCAGGACCCCTATGCATGTACGTCTGGACTTCGATTAGGTTGTGATCTGAATTAGTTGTTTTTGATATTCTTATGTCTCTTATCAGGTCCTCATTATTTGTGAAGATAAGGTCAAGTGTGTTTTCTAGTCTTGTTGGCTCCACTATCTGCTGGCTTAAGGTGTGTTTTTCGCAGAGACTTAGTAGCTCATGTGTGTGTGACCTTTCATCTGCGCTACCTCCGGGGATTGTTTCAGCTATAACATTATTTGCTACATTCTTCCATTTTGTATGCCTTAGGTTGAAATCACCAAGCAGTAAGATGTTTGGGGATGGAGCTGGAAGGTTTTCCAAACAGTAATCAATTTTCAGTAGCTGTTCCTTGAACTGTTGTGAGGTTGCATCTGGTGGCTTGTATACAACCACAATGACTAGGTTTTGGTTCTCGATCTTTATTGATAGAACTTCAACTACCTCATTTGTGGTGTTCAGCAGCTCCGTGCAGATAAGGGACTCTTTGACATACAGGCCAACCCCCCTTGTTGCCTGTTTTTTCTGTCGCATCTAAAAAGGTTGTAACCACTTATCCATATTTCCATATTCGTATGCAGGACTTTCAGGGTCTAACCAAGTGGCAAGATTATGAGCAATTAATACGTAACTATCTTGAACCAGTGCGAGTGACTGATCCTTTTGTTTTTCTTAAGGAATTAGTGTGTACAGCTTCGAGGCCAGAGGAATCATTAGATGAGTTTGCATTTCGTTTAAATAACCTAATGTCCTCATTTGTTAAGGCAGGTCAAAGTTCCAAGTACCTAAAAGACGATGATAAACCAGCTCTTGAGGGGTTTGCCAGATTAGCAGCATTTGACTTTATTAAACAGTTAATGCCACCAACTTCAATGTATGCGTATAATTCCAGTCCACTAACTGCCGCAATGGGACCGCTTTGAGCCCTTATCCATATGCGTGACTTATGTTCCAAGGGAACCTTTCCCTATCGAAGGCCTACGTTAACCACTTTGTCTAATCCAGTACCTCCTCTTGTTTGTGCTACAACCAAAACTCCCGATTCAAATCACTCGCGACCGTCATCCAAAGCTAGTGTCAAGAGTCATCATTCCCGTAGCACTCGTAGTATGTACAGTACACATAGCCAAAGAACTTGCTATAATTGTGGTTACCGTGGACATATCGCAGTAAATTATCCTGATAGTCGATCTAAGAGGCATCGTAATACTGATGGGTACCAGTCCGATTTGCCTTATTGTACTTATCACAAAATTCATGGTCATGACACATCCGAGTGCAATGCTCTCTATAACCTGCAGTACTCTAGACCCTTCCGTGGCCGTTCCAACCGCAGAGCCAGGAGAGGAAATAGAGGTCGGGGCTCTCAAATAACCAGAACCAGCCTCATTCTTCCAATTCGGGGGAATCCGAGAGCCCCAGTCAACCCGTCCCGTGGTGACAGTAGGTGATAACGAGTACACCATCCCCGTTCACAATTCCTTTGAAGCCTTAAGCAACCTTGAGAATGACTATCCTGCTGCTGATGTTGCTTCACACGTCTCTGACATAGATGATTTTTGGGATGAAGTAGAACATACCTTCTCCGATGACAACCCACCTTTTTGTTTGCACATAACTCCCAATGAAACGATAGGTCCTATAGTGCAAGCATCTATTCATAATGCGCCCGTTCATGTGTTCATGGACTCTGGTGCGCAAGTTAATATCATTAGGTCTAGCTTGTTTAAAGAGAAGCAGTTACGACGTGTCCTCCTCGTTGAACCAACTACTGTAACCTCCCTTAGTGGAGTAGCTGGTTCCCTTCTGCGAGTCCGAGGTCAGACTTCCCTCACCTTTTCTATCCAAGGTAGACACTTTACTGCTTCTTTCCTTGTTGTCGACCAGATTACTTTCCCTGGTGACCTTCTACTGGGATTTGCTTCCATGAGGGACTTACGTATTGTGCTTGACCCTTACCGATGGCATGCCCAAACTGACGACTTGATCGTTCCATTTTGGGGTTACCAGCTTGGATCCGAGATCTGCCATACTCCCGCAGAGTACGACGTTCGAATTAAGTCCTTACAAGCCAATGCATTTTCCAGTAGCATACCCAAGCAGTCAGGCGCTAGTAACTCTGTCACTCCCATCTGTGCTCCACCTACACCTTCAGACATGCAGGATAGTGTTCCGTTGCCTCAAGTGTCCGAGGACGCTCAGACTGCCTTGAGTGCTCAGCCTATCCCTGCAATGTCTGCTAGTTCAAGTAGTTTCTCCACAGGGGACGCCTTGTCGGAAAACGATTACTTGAAACTAGTAATGCCATCTCTTGTTGTTGTCACATGCCGTCTACAGAAAGACGTCTCTGTTGCGGCTAGTGCTCTCACTAGAGTGTCTGTTGTTCCTAGTGTTCCAGATGGTGATACCGTCCTAGTTGACAGTGATTCCTGTAAAGTAAGGGGTTTATTTGTTGAACCATCCTTACATGTTGTAAGAGACAGTCAGATCCATTTATTCCTTGCTAACGCTTCTGGTCACAGTGCTCGTCTCAAAGTAAATACTAATCTTGTTGACCTGGTTCACTATCCTTACCCTGTTCAAGTACAGGATGACTTGCCACCTGACAAGTGGGTCGGTGCTATTTCAACAGGGGAGACGTCATCCACTCCACTGGATCAATCCATCCCACCAGTTGAGGAGAAAGACTTAGCTCGCACTGACTTCCCAGACGAGGTCAAGCGTTTGTTGACTCTGTTGAACAAACGTCGTAAACCCATTGCCTTACCAGGTGAGAAGATGGGTATAACGAATTTATTGTCCCATCGTGGTGGGTGGTGGCCCGGTGGCCTGGTGGCTAAAGCTCCCGCTTCACACACGGAGGGCCCGGGTTCGATTCCCGGCGGGTGGAAACATTTCGACACGTTTCCTTACACCTGTTGTCCTGTTCACCTAGCAGCAAATAGGTACCTTGGTGTTAGTCGACTGGTGTGGGTCGCATCCTGGTGGACAAGACTGAGGACACCAATGGAAATAAGTTAGACAGTCCTCGATGACGCACTGACTTTCTTGGGTTATCCTGGGTGGCTAACCCTCCGGGGTTAAAAGTCCAAACGAAATCTTATCTTATCGTATTCCACTTGAACCTGGTACTAGACCTATCTGTATACCTGCGTACAGATTGCCTCATTCCCAAGTTGCTGTCTGGTGGCCTGGATGGGCTCTGGTGGCCTGGTGGTTAACGCTCTCGCTTCACACGGTGAGGGCCTGGGTTCGATTCCCAGCCAGAGTAGAAACATTGGACGTGTTTCTTTCCACCTGTTGTCTATGTTCCCCATCAGTAAAATGGGGTACCTGGGTGTTAGTCGACTGGTGTGGGTCGCATCCTGGGACAATGACCTAAGGAGGCCTGGTCACAGACCGGGCCGCGGGGGCGTTGACCCCCGGAACTCTCTCCAGATAAACTCCAGATAAACAGAAGAAGTGATCAATCAGATGCTCGATGATGGAGTTATTGCACCTAGCATTTCATCCTGGAATGCGCCCTTGATCCTAGTGCCTAAGAAGGATGGTACTTGGCGCCTTGTGATTGACTTTAGGAAGTTAAATGTGAAAACTATTCCCTATCACATTCTCAAGGCTCATGACCAATATCTTTAGAGGTCTCATAGGTAAAGCACTTATGGTGTACTTAGATGACGTAATCGTCATGTCCGAAGACGTGGATACACACTTGAAAAGACTTGATGTAGTACTTGGTAAGCTTGAAGAAGCCAATTTAAAGATCAAACTGTCTAAATGTCAATTTTTCAGATCAGAAATTAAGTTTCTTGGTCACGTAGTCACTCCTAGAGGGGTTACGACTGATCAAAGTAAAGTAACGGCAGTACTACATTTTCCATCTCCCAAAACTGCTGATGCCGTAAGATCCTTTGTGGGTCTAGCAGGTTTTTATAGATCTTTCATTGCTAATTTTTTTCCATAGCAGCTCCTCTAACTGAACTGCTTAAGAAAGATGCTCCTTTCGTTTGGACCTTCCGTCAAGAAAGAGCATTCCAAACACTAAAAGAAAAGCTAACGTCTGCTCCAATTTTAAAATTCCCAGATTTTTCTAAGCCCTTCTATCTGACAGCTGATGCTAGTTCAATTGACATAGGTGCCGTACTAGCTCAGAAGACTGATGGCACGTACAACGCAATTGCATTTGCTAGTCGAGTCCTTACAAATGCTGAACGAAATTATACAGTAACGGAGCAAGAAGCTTTAGCAGCAGTATGGTCTTTAAAGCACTTCTGAGACATTATTTACCAGTACCCTGTTCATGTCTTGACAGACCACGCTCCACTGATACCTTTATTCCAAAACAACCTACTGGAAGGTTAGCCAGATGGACCATGACAATCCAAGAGTTCAATCCTACTTTTGAACACTTACCTGGCAAGTCCAATGTAGTCGCAGATGCTTTATCGCGACATGTTAGTATAGTAACTGCAGACCCTCCATTTACTGCCGAGGATGTAAAGAATGCTCAAAGAACAGATCCCATGTGGTCTGGTGTAATTCGATTCCTGCTCCAGGAAGATCTTATTCTGACTGTGAAGCCACCAGCCCCCATCAGTGACTTTGTCATTAGTCAGGAATTTCTGTATCGAACAGCCGAGTTGGGTACTCCTAGCAGAAAGGTATACCAATTACTAATTCCACAGTCACTAGTGAATGTAGCTCTACAGCTAGTTCACGATGCACCAGGTGTTGCACACCCTGGTATGGATCGTTCCGTGAAACAAGCCAGAATGAAATACTTTTGGCCACGTATGGCAACTGACATTTCCGAGTATGTTAAGAAATGAAGTGTCTGTATGAAGCATAGAGGAAATGTCAATGGTCCTAACCCAATCCATGTGTATCCAACTACTAGCGAACCATGGGAAAGAGTTGCGGATTTGTTAACCAATTTCAAATGCTTCCTCCAAGGCAACAAACATCTGTGTGCTATGGTAGAACGTGTTATCTGCAGGCATACCACCCCTAAGTCCCTAGCAATAGATAATGGAGGCGAATTCTGCAACGAGATTCTTGAAAATTTGTGTACCTTGTACAGGATCTCTAAGTCAACCATTGTTCCCCATCATCCTGCGAATAATGGTTTAGCAGAACGTACAAATAAAAAAGTACTAGATGTTTTGAGAGCCATTATCAACCCCAATAGTGAAACCTGAGATGAAGTTATACCGGATGTTCAGCATGCTATCAATTCTACTTACAATGCTTCCATAGGTGACACTCCACATTATGCATTGTACCGTGTAGACAAGCGTTTACCTTATGAGTTCTTATATTTCACACCGAAACCCAATTATAACCCTGATCATTTCATAGCAACTCGTACCAACATAGCTCAGAGTGTTTTTAGAAGAATCTGTGAGACACTAATAAATCAACAGCAGAATTTACTAGAGTAACTAATAGTCGTGCTAAGCCGACAAAAGTTAAAGTGGGTTCGAGAGTAATGCTGACTAATTTCAACAAAACATCCACAATGCCTAAGCTCGACCAAAAGTTTGTTGGCCCTTATCGAGTAGTTGAACATATCAATGGCAATAAGTATAAGGTTAGAGAAATTAGTACTGGTCAGTACAAAGAATGGCATTTAGATCATATGAAGTTAGTATGTGATGTTGATGATATTGCTACCCAGACAAATTTGACAGATGCTGACAATCCTCCCGACTCTGTACCCTCTACCTCTAATACTCCCGAATGCAGTTATTCTTTGCGTACTCGACAAGTAATGAGAAACCCCCAAGTATCTTTTGGAGATACTT
>NC_069429.1:21555980-21570980 GCF_026875155.1 Cherax quadricarinatus
CGCATTTAGACATATGAAGTTAGTATGTGATGTTGATGATATTGCTACCCAGACTAATGTGACAGATGCTGTCCATACTCTTGACTCTGTACCCTCTACCTCTAATACTCAGCCAGATAATCAACCCGAATGTCGTTATTCTTTGTGTACTCGACAAGTAATGAGAAACCCACAAGTATCTTTTGTAGATACTTGTTCAGATCTCCCTCAGCATGTGCTAGCCATTGCAAAGAAATTCGATCCTCTCAAACACGATAACCATTCTGCATATGTAAATCTTACCCTCGCAGAGTTGGGTTTAAATGTACATAGTCTGTATAATTAGATGTTCAAGATGAAGTAGGTGGAATTGTGCCTTGGAGTGTTATAATAATATAATAATATCTTTATTTTCTAAAAGTACATATACATGGTATACAGTCCTAGCTGACAACAGTGACATACTACTATATAGAAAGTCCCTTGTTATGCTCCGCATTTCAGGCAAATTAGGTCAATGTCCCAGGATGCGACCCACACCAGTCGACTAACACCCAGGTACCCATTTTACTGATGGGGAACATAGACAACAGGTGGAAAGAAACAGGTCCAATGTTCCTACTCTGGCTGGGAATAGAACCCAGGCCCTCGCCGTGTGAAGCGATAGCGTTAACCACCAGGTCACCAGGAGTCTCAGTGGTCACTTACCTGACCACAACGTCTTGTGACCTGACCCCCACCCTCCTGTGACTTGACCCGCACCTACTTACAATGTTGCCATTCATGCTCTTCCTACCACCTAGGCTTATAGTAATTTACTCGCCTTGTTCCATAGTTTACCAATTGCTATTGCTTATTGAGTACTTGAGTGCCTTTTCTTTATCGTGCTATGAGAGTTGGACCATTCGCAATCAGCTTGGCGGTTAATTGGAACCTGAAACTCAACACCCAAACAACCATGCATAGGTGATTACAGTACTTGCAATGCAGCTGTAGCAGCCTGTAGATTCTCCAGCTCGATGTGACGTCCTGGCGTAGATCCACCTCAATTTCTTCTCGTTATATAGTGTACCCTATTCACTGTATTTCTTTCACTGGTCACACGATTGTTTCACTTTATTATCTTTCTTGGGTGACACGTGGCAACGTCGCCTGAGCACACACACTAGTCTGCCCGCTCTGACTGCCCCACCATGTTTTAATTTTTCAAGATAAATTTTAAAAAAATTGTGGCCCCTCCCCATTTTTAAAAATTTTTGGGTTGCCCCCAAAAGGGCAATAAAAATTTGGTTGTTCATACCCCAAACCCCATTTAAAGGGCAACCCTTGGGTTTTGAACACCTTATTTGTTTGGTTTGTCATACCCCCAAAACCTAATTTTGTCCACACTTACTTTTGTTTTCCGGGGTCGAGGTCTCAACCCCCGGGCCCGTTTTCTTCATTTCCCTTTTTCCCCTTTGGTTTCTTTCCCCTCCGGGCTTCCTATTTTTTGGTCTACCTTTTCTTTAAAACTTGTAGGGTTTTTCATGCCTCCCCCCCTTCCGTCCCCTGCTGGGCCTTTTTCCCAACCTTTCCTGAGACCCTATTGGGAACTGAAGGAAATTTATTTTCTTAACTCCCTGTTGACCGGTTGGGCCCCTTCGCTTCCAGTTGGGCCCTTTTTCGGGCCCCTTTTTGGGAACTTTCCTTTTTGGTTAACCTTTTTCCCATTTCCCCCCCCGAACCTTAGCCGTTTTTTGGGTTTTGATTGTCCCCCGGGTGCGTCCGGTGGTTTTCCCTTTCAAACCTTTCCCCCTGATGAACCCCTTGTAAGTTTTTGGGCCCATTTCCCCAAACCTTTGCTTTCTTTTTTTTTTTTTTTTTTTTTTTTTTAAGGGAGTTTGAATTTTTTGTTTGGGAAAATTTGGTTTGGGGGGGTTTGGTTTTTGGTTGGGTTTTTTTGGGTTTTTGGTTTTTTGAGGGGTTTTGGGTTATTTTTTTTTTGGGGTGGTAGTGGGGGGGTTTTTTTTGGTTTGGTTTTTTTTTATGGGGTGTTTTTATTTTAAAATCTTTGGGGGGGGGGGCCCCCCCCCCAAATCTTCATGCCTTTGCTTTTGGGCAGGAATGAATTCGAGAAGCCATTTCTGGACCACATGCCCGCCGTCCAGGTCCCCCCTTTGCAGCCCTGCCTCATCCTCATCCTTTTTAAATTTTTCTCATCAACTTCACATCATCTTCAAAAAGGGGGACCTTCAGAGTCTTTTCCTTCCTTTTTTGTCGTTCGCATAAATCAAAAATACACTGGCCAGAACGGGCCCCTGTGGGACCCCCCGTCACAGGGGGCCCCCTGTGTTCCCTCTTCACGTACCATGACTCTTTTGCGCCCCCCTGCCCGGTTTTTTTTTCCTGACCCATTGCAGTGCCCCCCTGTTTTAGCGCCTGATCCCCCCAACTTCTGCACTAATTTTCTTCGGGGGCCCTGGGTCAAAGGCCTTCCGATCTAGGAAAATGCAATAAACCCCACCCCCCCTTTTCTCGTGTCAACTTCTTTTTTTTTTCCCCTTTTCATAAAACCCCCAAAAGGTTTGTGACACAGGATTTGCCTTCCAGAACCCATGCTGGTTTTTTTTTATAATCCCTTTTTCCCTTTTCCCGGTGTTCCACCACCCCCCCTGATAATCCTTCTCCATGACTTTGCAAAACAATTCAGGGCAAGGGCACAGGTCTGTAGATTAGTGCCTTTTCTGTTTCCCTTTCTTTAAAAGTGTGTGTTTGTGTGTGTGGTGTGTGTGTTTTTGTGTGTGTGGTGTGTGGGTGTGTGTGTGTGTGTGTGTGTGTTGTGTGTGGGGTGCGTGTGTGTGTACTCACCTATTTTAGGGTTTCGGGGGTCGAGTTTCCCAGCTCCCGGCCACGCCTCTTCACACCGCAAAAGGTCACTCTCCCCCGAAACCGGGGCCTTTTTTCCCTAAACCCCTGCTTAAAGCTATGTAAAGGATCCTGCCCCCCACTACATCCCCCTTCCCCCAAACTATTCCACTTCCCGGGCTACTCGTGGGCCCGAAGAAAAAACTTCCCCAAAATCCCTTTATTCTCGTGTCTTTCAGCTTTTCCCAAATTGCCCCCCTTTTTACTGTGTCCAATCTCTGGAACATCCCTTTTCCTTTTTCCACCCCTTTTCAATTTCCCCTCATATTTTTTAAAGCGTTTTTCATGTCCCCCCCCATCTCTCCCGTCCCCCCAGGGGGTCGTCGGTTTATTTCCCTTTAAACCCCCCTCGTAGGGGCATACCTCTTAGCTCTGGGACTATCTTGTTTTCAAAACCCTTTTCAAATTTTTTCATATTTCTTTTACGTGCCTTTGGGTAGGTGTGGGTTCCAAAAATGGGGGCCGCAATACTCCAATAGGGCCCAACGTACACGGTGGGACAGGGGCCCCCGAATGATTTCCCTTTTTAAAAAGGGGCGGGAAAGCTGTTTTTAGGTTTGCTAGGGCCCCAAAAGCTGCAGCAGTTATTTTTGGGTTTATGTGCGCTTCAGAAAATGGCCTGGTGTTATACTCACCCCAAGATCTTTTTTTTTGGGGTGATTTGTAGTCCCCCTGACCCCCTAACCCGTACCCCCCGTCTGCGGCCTTCTTTTCCCCTTTCCCCCAAACTTCTTTAAATTTTTTAAAAAGGGGGGGGAATTTAAAATCCAGGAGCCAATTGGGGTGGGGGCAATCTGCAGCCGTCCAGATCCCTTTTTTGTTTCTGCCCCGGGCCCGATCGAGTGAATTTTTCTCATCAAAATTCACTTTATCTGCAACAGGGACCAAAAACAGAGTCTATTTCCTTTTGTCATGGGCGTTTCCCCCAAATAACCCAAAAAAGCACTGGTCCCTAGGACTGACCCCTGCGGGGGCCCCCTGGGCACAGGTTCCCACCTTTTTGACACCTCGCCACGAAACCCTACTCGCTTTTCTTTTTTTCCTGACAATTATTTTCCCCGATCCATTGTAGTGCCTTCCCCGTTATCCCTGCTTGGTCCTCCAGTTTTTGGGACCAATTCCCCTTGTGTGGAACTGTGTCAAACGCCTTCCCTTTCAGTCCAAGAAAAAAGCAAAAAAACCACCCACCCCTCTCTCCCGTCTTTCTGCTGTCCCCCCATGTCATAAAAACTCCCCTAGGTTTGTGACACCCGGATTTCCCGTCCCTGAAACCATGTTGGGTCTTTTGAGAATCATTCCTTTCAGGTGTTTTTACCCCCTTCTCCCGATAATCTTCTCCATGAATTTTTTTCATCCAAAACATGCAGTGACACTGGGCTGTAGTTTAATGCTTTTATGTCTGTCTCCTTTTTTTAAAGATTGGGACTACATTTGCTGTCTTTTCCCTCCTCAGGCAATCTCCCCCGTTTCGAAAGATGTATTGAAATTGTTGTTAGGGGGACCCATAGCGCCCCTGCTCCCCTCTCCAATACCCATGGGGAGATGTTATCGGCCCCATTGCTTTGAGGTAAACTAGCTCACTCAGAAGCCTCTTCACTTCATCCCCGTTGTGTGCACTGTTGCAGCACTTGGTGGTGTGCCCACCTCTCCGTCTTTCTGGAATCCCTTCTGTCTCCTCTGTGAACACTTCTTGAATCTCTTGTTGAGTTCTTCACATACTTCACGGTCATTTCTTGTTGTCTCTCCTCCTTCCTTCCTTAGCCTGATTACCTGGTCCTTGACTGTTGTTTTCCTCCTGATGTGGCTGTACAACAGTTTCGGGTCAGATTTGACTTTCGCTGCTATGTGTGAATGTGCTATGTGTATGTGTGTGTGTGTGTGGTGTGTGTGTGTGTGTTATACACATAAGCATTTTATATTATATATATATCTAATATTATATATATATATATATTTATATTTTATTTAATATATCTATTTTTTTATTATATATTATATAATATATCACACTCACAACTATCATAAACTTTCCTACTTCATAAACATCTCACTACACTCATTCAAAACATCTTCCTACACTTCATCAAAAACATACTTCAATAACATTCATCACTATATCATCTCACTACACATCATCATAAACATCTTCACTACACTTCATCATAAACATCTTCACTACACTTCATCATAAAACATCTTCACTACACTTCATAAACATTTCACTACACTTCATCATAAACATCTTCACTACACTCATCTAAACATCTTCACTACACTTCATCATAAACATCTTCACTACACTTCATCATAAACATCTTCACTACACTCATCATAAACATCTTCACTACACTTCATCATAAACATCTTCACTACACTTCATCATAAACATCTCACTACACTTCACATAAACATCTTCACTACACTTCATCATAAACATCTTCACTACACTTCATCATAAACATCTTCACTACACTTCATCATAAAACATCTTCACTACACTTCATCATAAACATCTTCACTACACTTCATCATAAACATCTTCACTACACTTCATCATAAACATCTTCACTACACTTCATCATAAACATCTTCATACACTTCATCATAAACATCTTCACTACACTTCATCATAAACATCTTCACTACACTTCATCATAAACATCTTCACTACACTTCATCATAAACATCTTCACTACACTTCATCATAAACATCTTCACTACACTTCATCATAAACATCTTCACTACACTTCATCATAAACATCTTCACTACACTTCATCATAAACATCTTCACTACACTTCATCATAAACATCTTCACTACACTTCATCATAAACATCTTCACTACACTTCATCTAAACATCTTCACTACACTTCATCATAAACATCTTCACTACACTTCATCATAAACATCTTCACTACACTTCATCATAAACATCTTCACTACACTTCATCATAAACATCTTCACTACACTTCATCATAAACATCTTCACTACACTTCATCATAAACATCTTCACTACACTTCATCATAAACATCTTCACTACACTTCATCATAAACATCTTCACTACACTTCATCATAAACATCTTCACTACACTACATCATAAACATCTTCACTACACTTCATCATAAACATCTTCACTACATTCATCATAAACATCTTCACTAAAACTTCATCATAAACATCTTCACTACACTTCATCATAATCTTCACTACACTTCATCATAAACATCTTCACTACACTTCATCATAAAAAATCCTTTACTACAAATTTCCCCTAAACATCTTTACTACACTTTACATAAAAAATCTTTTACTAAAATCTTAAAACAAAAAACATCTTCACTACCCCTTTTATCATAAACCCCTCTTTACTACACTTCCCTCATAAACAACTTCCCCTACACTTCAAAACATAAACTTCCCCACTACACTTCATCAAAAAACATCTTCAATACAAATTTTATCATTAAAACATCTTCACTACCAAATTTCATCATAAACAACTTCACTACACTTTTTCATAAAAATCTTCACTACACTTTATCATAAACATTCCCTTCCCCACACTTTATTTAAAAACATCTTCAACTACACTTCCCCATAAAAGAAAAGTTTTTCTTTTTAAACCCTTTAGTAATTGGGATACCCGGGAAAAAGGGGTTTTTCAAACACCCCCTTTCTCCCCCCCATTTTTAATCGCCCTTAAAAACAGCATGGGTTATGGGGAAGGGTTCTGTTCCACTTTTTTCCCTAAGACCCAAAAGGAAATAAACAAAACAAAACTAGGGAAGAAAATAGAAGAAACCCAGAGGGGGGGAAAAATATACCCTTTTTACCCCTTATGTGTAGTGTGCCCCAAGTTTAAAAATAGGAAGTTAGGGAAAAACATACCTGAAAATCTTTCCCTGTTTTTATGAGACAAAAAAAAGACCCCAGCAATTCCCAAACCCTCAAAGTAAAAACAATTACATTTTTTATTAAAATTTTTAAAACAAAAAGAAGGGGGGCTAAGCCCCAAGGGCAAACCCGCAAAAAAATTACAGGCTTCCGTTTTAACCACCAAATTGGCCCGAAACCGGGAAACCTTTTTCCCGGTTATTCCTGTCTTACCACCCATTACCAAAAGATGAAGGGAAACTGCCCCGGATGGGTTTCCCGTCTACCACCTACTACCACAGGGTTGTATAACCCCTGGATTGGGTTTCTGTCTATCCCAAACCTTTTCTAGCCACCACCAACATCACCCAAAAACCCCCCATCACCCCCCAACCACCAAAACCCTCAACCCACTAAACACCCATCACCAAACCCAAACCCCCACCACCAACCACCAACCCCCAACCGCCACCACCACCAAAACCCCCACCAAAACCCCCACCACCAACCCCCCTTTTACCAACCAACCACCCCCCATCCCCCACTTAAAACCCCCATCCCCCACCCAACCACCATCACCCCCCAACCCGGGACCCACCCCAAACCCCCACCACCAAAACCCCCACCACCAAAACCCCCACCACCAAAACCCCCCCCCCACCAAACCCGCCAAAAACCAAACCAAAACCCCCCCACCCAACGCCACCACCCAAACCACCAAACCCCCAACCCCCCCCCACCAAAAACCCCCAACCCCCCAAACCCCCAAACCACCCCCCCCCCACCAACTAAACCCTCAAACTACCTGCCTCGCTAATAATACTTGTCTCTGTAGGGAAGAAATTTAAATCAGTTGTCCCAACTGGTGGTTCAAAAAGCTCAAAAGCCTTTTTATAAGTTTGTTTATTTTTACTCTCAACACACGTAAAAGGTGGAAACCGTTTATTCACGGCTTAAAACAAATGGGCCCGAATTTTTACAACCCCAAAACCCGCCCGTGAAATTTGAGTCCCCCCCGAAACCCTGGGTTTGGAAAATTTTGTTATTACATTTCGTGAATCATGAATATACCAGATAACTCATAATAACCAGTACTCTCAGATAATGAAGATCGAAGCTTTGCTGAATGTTATTGATGACAGTGTTCATCACCACTGCACATGACAATGGTGCCGTCTATGCTCTGGCTACGAATTCTCTTAGAGTTTAACTTGCATGTTTAGCATCAATGTATGCTCAGAAGTATCCCAGGGGGAACCAAAACGTTTCCCGGGGCAGGAACATCCCCAAGACTCTCTTGGTTGCTGGAGTATCAAGTACCAAGTTACTTAAGGAAGTAAACAAAAGCCTGATCTCATATTTTGCATTAAGTTTAACAATCACGTATTTGTAAGTAAAGGTGGGCCCCACTTATACAGCAGGTTAGGCTCCACGCTACTGTTGTCAAGGGAAAATCGCCGTAAAGTGAAACATTACCCATTTTTTTTCAAATGTACATAAAAGCCTGAGCAATAGAGCTAGGCCTAAAAAAATGCTGATTCAGTACACACATTGCTTATCTTAAAATATTTTGGTCCTTAGTTTATAGTGAGTGGTAAATATATTGTAGGAAGTCTGAATAAATGAAGAATAGGGATAATTGAAAACCGCCGTATTAGCGAAACGTTGGAAAACAAAGCGCTGTAAAGCGGGGATTGACTCTAATTTTAAGCAAGTCTAAGTCTAGTTACTACTACACCAGAAAGTTGCTCCATAAAGCTGCTTATCTACGTTCATGTTAATATCGTCAGTTTTAAATCTACTCGGTCTTCTGCATTTCTATACCATAAACAAATTATTTTACTTGTTAATATACTAACAAAATTACTGTACTTTATTAAGACAGCATAATAGTGCAACTAGAGATAATGTATTCCAAAGTAACTATATATAAACAATGTTATATAGAAGTTAATGTCAAAGATGACCACCAATGTTATCATTGTAAACTGTGAAACATAATGGAGAAAGTTAACTCTAGTGTTGATCCCAAACAATCATAAATAGTAAAAGATGAAGTAGAAAATAAAACATCATTGAACCAGAAATGTGAGGATCTTCCCACGAAAATCACTAAAAGAAAAAGAGAAGAAGAAGGAGGAGACTGAGGCCAGCACTAGTACAAAAGTGAGTAAAAGGCGAAGAGAAGATGATAAAGAATAATTATCACCTGAAAATAATGAATAAAAGAAAAAGAGAAAAGAGGAGGGTAAAGGGTTCCAGTAAGTAACTGATAAGAGGCGAAAAGGACGGGGAAAAAAGTAATGATCACCTGAAAGAGGCGAAGTAAAGACGAAAAAAAATGAAATGACACCTGATAAGAGGCGAAGGGGGGAAAGGGGAAATGTAATGACACCTGAATAAGAACGAATAAGACAAAAAAAATGAATGATCACCTGAGAAAGAGGCAAAGTGAAGACAAGAAAAATGTAATGCACCTGAAAGAGAGAAGAAAGAAAAAGTAGTGATGATAACAAGATGAAAGGAACAAAGAAAAACAGAAAATATCAGAGAAAATTACGAAATATCACGAGAACCCTCAGATACGGAAAAAAAATTGAGGAATTTTGTTAGCTATCTAACATAAAGATATTCCTCGTGAAATAATTACAAGTGTTGAAAGCGTCACAGTTATTTAAGGAAGGGGATATAAGGAACATTTTTGGCTAGTTGATGAAAATATAATGTTTAGTAGTGAAAGGATCTCCCCGCGCGGTACAAACAGTTTTATAAAAGATTCTTCTTAAAAATTTTCAAGGCACCCCGGGTTTTTCAAAAATTATGGGTGTTAATTTGGGCTCTAAGATTTTTTCATAGTTAGTGTGTTTGCGGGATGACCACAAAAATACCACTATAAAAGCACGACACCCACATTTATTAAAATTATACCGCCTAGCCCAACCTCCAAGGAAACTTTTCAAGAATGGGGTTTCTAAGACATTCATTATTTTAATTATGTATTCGAAATCACCTGAAGGTTACAGACCACCTCATAGATTTTGGTTATGCCTCCAAAATCAACAAAATAAAATGTTCGTTTCTTTCCACACCGTAACGTATGGACCCAGCAACATCGGGATGTCAAAGACTTGCTACCATGTGTCAAATTTCTTTTGAAGAAACAGTTTCCCCCCCCCCCAATAAAAATTAAATTTGTCTTAAAAATTTTTAAGGTCGAAAAACCTTGCAGAAATAATGGACCTTTGGAGAGTTTGTAAAGTTTTTGAAGAATTACAAGGAAAAAGCCCCCCCCATCACCACCACCTTTGACAGTGTTGGCCTACTCACAGCCTGACATCAAGAACCTAAACACCAAAAAAAAGCGGTATGTCAGGATTTTCCCCGAAAAGACGTAAAAAAAGAGAGAAGAGAGGAGGAGGATACTAGGGGGAAAAAAGCAAAAGACAAAGAAGATAAGGGGATTAAAAAAAAAAATGAAACTTAAACAGCAGATAAAAAGGGGGTACCCTTTGGTAAAAACTTAAGTTTCTTTTTAATTTAACATATAAAAATTTTAGTAGACAAATAATCGAGGAAGGGCTGCGAAGTGACTAGACACGGATTTGGGTTGGGGAACGTAAGAAAGTGCTGTACTGGTCCCGACCAAAAAAATTTTTGTAGTAAAGGAAAATTTAAAACCTTGTTGAAGAATTTTACAATGAAGAAATTTTTTGCTTCAAAAGTTAAAAGGTATTCCGGGGCAGATTAGTTGGTATAAATTTGACTAGGGGGGGTTCCCTATAAGTACATACAGGTGTAACTCCTCGTAAATGCAGAGAACCCTAGCTAAGTTTTTAAACTTTGATCTAATAAATTTTGCCAGCCTGGCCACAACTCTTCAGGTATCCACTCAAGAAACGTTCCCCACTGTGATTCCAGAGTGAAAATATCTGCATTCTGCAAACACCTGAAGGCTTAAAGGGCCACCCTTATAGTTTCGGTCTTTCATCACCCATTAAAAAGTCAACATTTAGCAACCACTGGCGGATGCAGAGAATCTCCACTAAAAAGGGTGGATGCCTAAAAGTTAGCCAAATATATATTTGACATCCAGGAAAGTCACGGTTTCCACCTTCCCAGGTATATAAATGAATGGTAGTGTAGTTACTGGAAGTTCATTGAACAGAGGCCATTAACAAACTTGTGAGCATTATGGAAAAATAAAGGAAATATGTCTCTCCCTTCACCACCATTCCACGAGGTGGATGAACTGACTCGCACATCCACAGAACAGTGCTGACAGTTAGACAGAAAAAAAGTAAAGGTAACAAAAAGACGAGTGACTGATGAGGGAGAAAAACCCTAAATCTAACATTATTATTATTATTATTTTATTATTTTATATTATTATTTATTATTATTATATTATTATTTTTTATTATTATTATTTTTTTCTACTTGGGGAGTTATTTTTCTTATTTTTCCTTTTTTTTGATAAGTGCAGAGCAATATATATAATTCACTATTAACCAAGATTCGGTATCACGACAGGTTTTTGGTTTTGTGTTGTGTGTGGTGTGTGTATGATATGTGTGTGTGTGGGTGTGAAGTTGTCAACCGTGTGTTTTTATTAGCTGATCATTTTTAAAAAAAAAATTTGTGCTCCCGTTCTCTCCGAATTTTTTGAAATTTAGCAGTAATGTCCGAGCGTGCCAGATCGCTTTCTTTTTAATTACTTTCACCTTGTAAAAAAATTTATCCCCCCTCAAAATCCATGAGTGCAAAAAAAACAGATCGATCGATAATTCCTCCTTTATTAACCATGGTTTGTTCTTATAATTCATATTCATTACTTTAAAAAACCATTACCTTAAAACCCTTTATTTTAAACCCATTACATTAAAACCCATTCAACACCATTAGATCCCATCCATTAGTTTTACGTTACTATTCTTTGTTATTATAAATCCCCAAGCAACCTGGCTGTTCACCCTATGCATAGTATTCATTCAAGAGGGCATACGAACATGCCCAAGCTGTCATATAGCACTGAACCCCCCTTATTGTAACTTGTGTAGTATATTGTAGATCGTTCATCCGTATATATTTAGGCCCCAGGTCAGTGGGCTCAGTGACTACAGATGATTCACGTAGCGTGGTGACCTTTCACCCCTGGACCCTTTCCATTTCCCCGCATGGTCTACGCGGGCAAGACACAGCAGGTTGGGCTCTCCCCCTTCAACTCTGAATAAAGTGTTCCCATCCAACAAGTGTGTTTTACTCCAACCCATACTACAAACCCCTCCACAATGTACTCCATCTGCGGCTTCTTTGCCTTTCCCCCAATCTTCATTACTTGCATTTGGTTTGGGTTGAACTCCAGGACCAAATTTGCTGGACCGGGTCTACAGCCGCCAACCCTTTGTAGTTCCCTGGTTTTCGTCAAAGAATTCCCCTCATAAACTTCATTTCCCTCTGCAAACAGGACATTTCGGAGTCTATTCCCTTTCCCGTATGTCGTTCAAAATCCCAAAACAGCACGGCCTAGAACTGCCCCCTTTGGGGGAACCCCACTCATCACAAGTGCCCACTTGACCCTGCTACATACCATAAACTCACGTTTTCTTCCGACAATGTTCCCTGACCTTTGTAGTGCCTTCCCTGTAACCCTTCCCTGGTCCTCCAGTTTTGCCTAATCTCTTGGGGAAACTGCCCAAACGCCTTTTACAGTCCAAAAAAATGCAATCTACCCCCCCCCTCTTTTGTTTACGCGTCACCCTCTCTTAAATTCCATAGTTTTGTACCGGGTTTGCCCGCCCCCTGAAACCTTTTGGGTTTGGTTATGAACATTCCTTTCTAAGTGTTCCCCCCTCTTCTCCCTGATAATCTTCTCCGGTCACCCCCAGTGACACGGGCTGTATTTAGTCTTAAATGCTGTCCCCTTTTTAAAAAAAATTGGGACACATTTGCTGTCTTCCCCTCCCTCGGGTAATCTCCCTGTTTCGATAGATGTTTAATTGTTTTTTAGGGGTGCACAAAGCGCCTCTGCCCCTCCTCAGGCCCCATGAAGAATTTTTACCCGGGCCTCATCGCCTTTGAGGTACAGCTCACTCGAACCTCTTCATTTCTTCCCTTTTATGTGTACTGTGCCAGCATTTGGTGACCCCATCTCTCCTCTTTCGTCTCCCTGTGAACTCTTCTTTTTAATCTGCACACCCACCCCCACGGGAAATACATGGTCTGTACCCCCAGCCCCCAAAGGGGGGACACGTTTTGTTTCCCATGCCAAAGGAAGGGGATGTGTTTGTACCCCCATGCCCCATTTGGGCATGTATTTGTACCCCTTTCCCAAGGAAGGGGATTCTTTTACCCCCCCTGCCCACAGGAAGGGCATATTTTTGCCCCCATGCCCACAGGAAGATATTGGGTATATAAGAAAGCTATAAAACTCAAAAATACTTTTTCTTTTAAATGAACGTAGTCCACACTTCTTCTAGACCCGTTTTTTTTTTTTTTTTTTTTTTTTTTTTTCTTTTTTTTTTTTTTTTTTTTTTTTTTTTTAAAAAATTTTGAACCCTTCTTGTTATTTTCCCTTTGAATCCTTTTAAATAAATCCCCTTTTAAAAAAATGGAAATTGGATTAGAAATGTAAAGCCCCCTTTCCCCTTTACCGGGGGAATCACTAATTTTAGTTACGGATTCTGCCCGGGGCAATATTTGTTCCCTAAATTTTTTCCTTTTTAATAAATGGGTAAATTTTCCCTTTTAAATTTTTAAAAATTTTCCCTTTAAACAGTGGGTCTTTCAAATTTTTCAAGGAAAAAAATTAATAACCGTGGTTTTAGGTTTTTGGGATGGGGGGGGTTAAAAAATAAAATTTGTTTTAATAATTTTTCCTTTTAGCAAAAGGGAATAAATTGGTTTTCCTGGGGAAAATTTCAACTCTTTAAACATTTTCCTCCAACACCAAGGTTAATTTACATATTTCCCCTTTAAAAAAAATATATATCACATCCGTATTTTTATAAAATTAAATATAATAAATATAATTAAAATAATATAAAAATCATTTTTAAAAACTATAAAAATACTCTATTGATATACACAAACTCATTTTAAAAAACTCCTCCACACACAAATACCCTAACTACAAATATTCTACTCCTACTACAAATACTACTACTACACTACTACTACAACACTTTCAAATACTACAACTACACTACAACACTACTACAAAAACAAAAACTACTACAACAAATAATACTATTACAACTACCTACTACTTTCAACTACTACTACAACTACTACTAATTTCTACACACAAATACGCAATACTACTACTACAACTACCATACTACAACTACTACCCCACTACTACAACCTTTACAAAACTACTACTACAACTACACTACTACAACAAATACTACACATTTTTCAACTATTTCAAACTCTCCCACTACTACCTTTCTATCCATAACACTAAAACTAAATTTAAACCTTTACCCCAAAAACCTCCCCTATTCCCCCTTTTAACAACCAATCACAACTTTCCCTATGCTTCGCTAATGATACTTCCCCTTCCCCCTTTTAAACAAAACTTTAAAAACTCTCTTTCTCCCCAATGGGTTTTTCCTCCCCTACAAAACCATTTTTCCTACAAATTTCTAATACTATTTTTTGGTTTTATAATACATGAAAATTTAGGGTTTTATTAACAAAAGTTTTTTGTGTGAAGGGGATAATGTGGAGTGTGCATGGGCAGTTGAAAAAAGTTTTCAAAACAAAAATTACGGGGAAATTTTCGTACCTGCCCAACGTACATAGTACAATTTCAGTAAAAAAAATATTTTAAAAAAATATCTATTGCATATATGAACTCTGTAGTGTCTGGATCATAGAAGGTTTTTTATTGTCCTTCCAGATCAAGAGAAATTTTTTTTACGGGACCCTCCACACCAGTCGAAATAATGTCGATTTTGGATGACAGTGACTCAGAACCAGAGGTAGATGACCCCGATTGCTGGATATGGGATGAATACTTGCCCCGGGTCAGAGGGTCAAGTGATTTATGAGGGGGAAGAAAGGCCCCCAAAAAACAAAAAATAGGAAAAAAAGAAAACTATTTTCATTTTAGGAGACCCTGATTAGGAAAATATTTATGAAGATATTATCTTTAAGCTTCACTCATGGACCCAGTTTGACATCAAAAAGTTCCCTTTTCCGGGATAAAGAAAAAGAAAAGCCTCTTGTTTAGG
>NC_069429.1:21576702-21581702 GCF_026875155.1 Cherax quadricarinatus
GTACATGCCTGCCTTGTATTCTAGTGGATTTATTGGTTGAAAGCTTCACTTTTGACCAATAATAAACTTAGTCCTTTCAGTCTTGCTCTTGGTTGACTGTTGTAATAATCACCACATCTTTTGGGTATTGTACTTGCCATGGAGAGTGATTTTTAAGCAGTAGGTAACCTGTCTATCTTTTCAGCTTGGATGACAGAGAGGGTCACCTGTCAATCAACGAGAAGAACAGGAGACGGACTAACGTCCTGGAGACGTCCCATTTTGGATTTAATTACCTGTGCACCTGTATGAAATTGCAGGACGTAACCCCACATCATTGCAGTGGTAAAGAACCTGCTTTCCTGTCATCGGGATACTACTCACGGCGATACTCTGCGAAGAAGTAGCCAGTGGTGGTCACCAACACCTGCGACCCCCCCCCCACATCAGCAACGGCTACGATTTCAACAACAGTGTCACCAACACCAGACACCCCTATATATATTAGCGTTGAATTCAGTTATTTATATTTTTCATTTTTCATTTTCTTTAATGTAGGATTAATATTTCATATTTAAGTGTTTTATATTTTATATTTTCTATATAATAAAGTGTTTATGTTTGTCTGTTATTATTTCTTTTTCTATTCACTAATTTTCCTGAGGAGGAGCCAGCCTTGGTAATACTGTCTGAAGTTGTTACTGGGCTGAGTAAGCCTTCACAGGCTGTAGGACTGGCAATATCTCTCCGTGGGCCCTTAGAGATGGAGAAGAGATGCTGTGTGTGTGCCACAAACAAAAATCTTTAACACATCCATTAAAACTGAGCAGCTACCTGAGGTATGGAAGATGGCAAATGTAGTCCCAGTTTTTAACAAAGGAGACAGACACGAGGCATTAAACTAAAGACCTGTGTCACTGACGTGTATAGTATGCAAAGTCATGGAGAAGATAAGATAAGCGATGATTCCAGGATTCTTCGCTTATCTCTATAACCAACAACTTCAACCAGAATAATGGCTTCTATAACATAGCTGAATCACTTGCCAAGAAACTTCTTCATCGCTATCCCACATAACATAAGAATGGAAGAACACTGCAGAAGGTCTGCTCACAACTTATCCAATCTCCCATCCAAGCTACCCAAGATTTTAGACTCTATAACCCCACTCGGTAGATCATCAGATGCAGCATTCTCCACCTGACCTCAACATTCTGAACCTGACTATAAATGCTCGCATACCTTCCACCCCAGGTAGATCTGTTTGTGACTTGATAAAGCCCACTGTGTGGACGAAACGTTGTCAATAAAGGATCACAATATACTGCATATGTGTTTATATTTCCATTGTGTCAGTATTTTATACCATTTATTTTCAAGGAGAAAGATCTTGGGGTGAGTATAATACCGAGCACATCTCCTGAGGCGCAAATTAACTAGATAACTGCTGCAGCATATGGGTGACTGGCAAATCTGAGAATAGCGTTTCGTTACCTCAGCAAGGATTCGTTCGAGACACTGTACACCAAGTACGTCAGGCCCATATTGGAGTATGCAGCACCATTTTGGAATCCATACCTGGTCAAGCACGTCAAGAAATTAGAGGAAGTGCAAAGATTTGCAACAAGACTAGTCCCAGAGGTAAGGGGATTGTCTTATGAAAAAAAGCTAAGGGAAATCGACCTGACGAAACTGAAGGACGGGGGTTTTTGGGGAGACGTGAAAAACGACATATAAAAACGCGAGGGAAATTGACAAGGTGACAAAGACAGGATGTTCCGAGATGGGGCACAGAAAAAAGGGGTCACAATTGGAAAATAGAAGACTCCGATGAGCAAAGGAAGTTAGGAATTTTCTTCAGTCATAGAGTTTTCAGGGAATGGAATAGCCTAGAAAGTGACGTGTGGAGGGGAGGAGCCCTACATGTTTTAAGACGAAAATTTGATAAAGCTCATGGACCAGGGAGAAAGAGTGTTAATTTTTTTTGTGGAGGGAAGGCGGGGTTTTTGGGCTCCTAGAAAAGGTTGGGGGAGTGGGGAAAAGGAATTTTTGTATGCGGGGGCTTGGACTTCCAGCAGGATCGTTAGTGTGTTAAGTAGGGGGGAATAAAGAAAATGGTTTTTAAGACTTGAGTGCTTTTAAATATTTTTGAAGGGATTCGGGGAAACCCGGGCAGGCCGACTTGGTCCGGGAGTGGGAAACAGTACCTGCCTCTGGGGAGGGTTTTAATGTTGCATTTTTATACGTAGTGCAAGCAGCCTCTCAAAAAAGGGGAGTGAATGGTGGTGAAATTTTTTTTTTGGGGCCAAGCCTTGGTGGGAGACGGTTGATGTTTTAATAAAAAAATAAATATAAATTATATTTTATATTTTATATATATATATATATAATATATATTATAAATTATATATTTTTTTTTTTTTTTTTTTTTACCCCGGGGCCCCGATTCCCCCAAGGCAGGGTCCCCGAAAAAAAAAAACTTTCAATCTTTCACTCCTCACTGTCTTGCCGAAGGGTGTTTTTACATACATTTTTTTAAACTGAACATTAAACCCCCTTCAGGGAGGAGGCACTGACTTCCCACCCCAGGACCAAGTCCGGCCTCCCGGGTTTTCCCCCTAATCCCTTCAAAAAATTTTACTTTGCTCACACCCCAACAGCACGTCAAGTTTTAAAAAAACCTTTTTTCCATTCACTCCCCACCACGCTCCGCATCCTGGGGAAGTCCAAGCCCTCGACAAAAACCCCCTTTACCCCTCCCCCCAACCCCTTCCCAGGCCGACCCCACCCCGCCTTCCCTTTACACGACTGATACATCTTGAAGTCATTCTGTTTGCTCCATTCTCTCTACATGCCCCCAAACCAACCTAAACCAACCCTTCCTCACCCCTCTGGACAACATTTTTGGGGAAAATCCCGCACCTCCCCCAACCCCCCCCCAAACTACGAATTCTCTGCATTAAATTCACCCCACAACATTGCCCCCAGCATGCATCCCCACTGCCCCCAGCCTTCTCCTCGCTGAAAAACATTCTTCCCCCCCGTTTCAAACCCATAAAAGAGCGTTGGTAAAACTTACCTAAAATTTTTTCCCCTTTTTGCCTCCAAGGACAAAGTTCTTTGTCTCCACAGACCCCTAAGGGGCACCACCACTTTTTTTCCCTCAAAAATTCTATGATTCCCCTATTTTCCCTTTGACCCACCCGCTGACCCCGTCCACCCCCCAAATATTTTAAATACGTTCACCCCCCTTCCATACTCTCCCCCTCCAATTTGATTTCCCTTTTTTCATCCCCTTTTTTTCTTTTTGTTTTTCCTCAAAACCTTACCTTTCCTGTTTTCCCACCTTTAATTTTCTTCTTTTGCACACCCTCCCAAAATTTAACCCACCAATCTCTGCAATTTCTCCAGAATCCCCCCCAAGAGCACATTGTATCAGCAAAGAGCAGCTGTACAACCCCACTTTGTGTGTGATTCTTTATCTTTTAACCCCACGCCTTTCCCAAGCCCCTCGCTTTTACTTCTCTTAAAACCCCCAAACTATAAAAAATTTAAAAAAACAACGGTGACATCACACACCCTTGTCAAAGGGCCCCTACTTTTACTGGGAAAAAAAATTTCCCCTCTTTCCTACTACTCTAATTGAGCCTCACTATCCTCGTAAAACTCTTCACGGTTTTCCCAGTAACCAAACCCCCAACCCCAACACTTGAAACATCTCCCACATTGCCCCCCTACCCACCCTGTCATACCCCCTTTTTCCAAAAACCTAAATCCAAAAAGCCCTTTTTTGCCTTATCAAAATTTAACTGTTAAATTATATTTTTCACTGTAAACCCCTGGTCCAAAACCCCCCTACCTTTCCTAAAGCCTCCTTGTTCACCCTGTTTTCCTTTTTCTCCGTCTTACTTTTAAATTCCCTTTCAAAAAAAAACTCTACCATCCCTTTTTCCCAGGTAAAACTCAACAGATTTAAATCCCCCTATAATTTTTCACTCTCTTTTATCAAAAAAACTATGCATGCTCTCTGCCAATCCCTAGGTACCTTACCCTCTTCCATACATTTAATTTAAAAAATTGCACCCAAACCCCTCCAAAACTATATCCCCCCCTGCTTTTAAAAATTTCTATCTTTATCCCATCAATCCCGGCTGCCTTACCCCCTTTTTATTTTTCCCATTAAACCCCCCCCCACACTCACAACTGGCCTTCCCCACTCCACAAGATGTTTTTCCCCTTTCCCCATACACGAAAAAACACAAATTCCCTTTTTCTTCAACATTTAAAAAATTTTCCAAAAATATTCCCCTTTCCCTCTTCCCCAAAACCTCTTGCTTCCATTTAATAACTTCCTCTCCATTTTTAACGACAAATTCCATTTGTTCTCTAGGCTTTCTTAACTTGTTAATCTCACTCCAAAACTTTTTCTTATTTTCAACAAAATTTGTTGATAACATCTCACCCACTCTCTCATTTGCTCTCTTTTTACATTGCTTCACCACTCTCTTAACTTCTCTCTTTTTCTCCATTATACTCTTCCCTCCTTGCATCACTTCTACTTTGTAAAAACTTCTCATATGCTAACTTTTTCTCCCTTACTACTCTCTTTACATATCATTCCACCAATCGCTCCTCTTCCCTCCTGCACCCACTTTCCTGTAACCACAAACTTCTGCTGAACACTCTAACACTACATTTTTAAACCTACCCCATACCTCTTCGACCCATGCCTATGCTCTCATTAGCCCATCTATCCTCCAATAGCTGTTTATATCTTACCCTAACTGCCTCCTCTTTTAGTCTATAAACCTTCACCTCTCTCTTCCCTGATGCTTCTATTCTCTTGTATCCCATCTACCTTTTACTCTCAGTGTAGCTACAACTAGAAGTGATCTGATATATCTGTGGCCCCTCTATAAACATGTACATCCTGAAGTCTACTCAACAGTCTTTTATCTACCAATACATAATCCAACAAACTACTGTCATTTCGCCCTACATCATATCGTGTATACTTATTT
>NC_069429.1:21584202-21694202 GCF_026875155.1 Cherax quadricarinatus
CGTGTCTAGCCCTAACTCCAACTGCAGTAGACATTCATTTTCCTAGGAAAAATACTACGTATGATCGGGAACTAGTATGTCATGGTTTGTTTTGCAGGGATGGTGTTTCCTTTTTTTTTTTTTTAAGTTTATACCATAGGTTATTTTATTGGTTTAGGTGCTCTTATGTTTACCTGTAAGGCCCTAGTGTGCTGAGGCCTGTTTAAGTTTTGGGAGAGTACTCGTACAACCTGAAGACTGAGCAGCCAGCAGATGTCACGGAGCCTCACCGTTTATAAATATTTATATTTTTACTGAGTAGTAACAGTTTGCTGGTGAGCTAATATGAGTACTGGGTAAAGATAAACTAGAGTGTGGTGATGTTGGTTATAGTAGATTGTAGGTTGTATATATTACTTTACTTTTAATATAAATTTATATTTTTGTATAGGTGAGTTTTTGTGTTCATCCTCATGATACATTTACCATTTAAATTTATGCTTCATAATATTTATGAAGGTACATGCTGGCCCTAGATTGATTTATTCTTCTATTTTAAATAATATACATGTCCGTAGACATACCAGGTTTTACCCCGTCGCTAGTAACCAGGACTTTTATTTACGTTACTTAGCCAAGAAAATGCGTAACAACGCACAGTAGAAAATGCTATTTAATTTACTAAGGAGGAGGAGCAAGATGAACATAAATACTCTGTTCCGGGTTTATATATCCTTTATTTATGCCCATCTTCCACTTATATACTTCGATTATGTCTTTCAAAAGAGTGAAGATTCCTTATAGAGTTTATTAATTTTGTTATCCTCAGTATTCTTAGAGTTGAGGAGGAAAGCATAACTGATGCAAAATTTTGCCATGATAATCCATTCATTAAATATAAAATATAAATTCTGTTAGTGAAAAGGGTTGTGGATGAATTTATCATTTGGGTAAGAAATACCCTTATGCTAACGTGAAGCGAAGTAGAGAAACATTCTTTATTCTGAGTAGATTTACAGTTAAGAATCGTCTTCCACGAGGAACTCTAATTTAATTGAAACTTAGACCTGATCTCAGACGACTGAATCTTGCTTATTTATCAACAAAAGTAACCCAGTTTGGTGTTGGTGGACCAGTAGAAGAAAATACTATTTATCAAAGATTAATTGGCTTGAAAACTGATCGGGTAACTTATTTCAAGGAGGCTGTTAAATGAATTATAGAAAATAAATATGTATGAGAGGTTATTCCCCCAAGGTGTATTGACAGATAGAAAAACTTGAATGAAGAATTGTCAAAGAATTGAGAATCCCGTAACCACAAGTTAATGAGGATGACTCGTGACTGAGATCTGCAAGAGATGAGAGATCTGCCGGGTATCATTTCTAAGCTAAGTAGCTTGTATTCATAATAACCTAATTAGCTTTTAATCAAAAGTTAGTAACTTAGTTTGATGTTGAGAGAATACTGTTTTTATAAGCAGAGGCTTAACTGCTTGGCCAGTGGTCGCCGGCAGGTATTGTTTTAACTGCTTGGCCAGTGGTCGCCGGCAGGTATTGTTAAGGAGCGAAACATTTCTTGAGAAAAGTGGGGAAGTATCGAGTAAGCAGAATTACTTAAGAAAAATATCTTCATTGCGAGATATATTTTAATGTTAATGGTAAACCACATGGGAAGTGAATAAAAAAATGGAAGTAATTAACCTGTTTATTAATGGTAATTCCACTAGGTAAACGCATAAGAATAGTGGATGGTTGGATAATCTAGTGTATAATGTGTTGGAAAATAATAAACCTTACAGATTATGAATAAATGATTTAAATAGTATAATCATCTGTGTATATTTCACAGATGTACAATATGCAGCAATGGAAATTATCTAACAGAGTTCTCACAAAGATTGATCAGCTTATTAAGAATTTTGAACCTAATGTATAAGTTAAATTATCTTTAAGTTGTGCATTAATATAAGACAGTTAACGTAACTTGAGACAGAACTGATTAGTCCCTATTGCAGTGCATTAGTCTCTAGAGATAAATTGATATGAAAGTAGAATGAACAGTTCTTACATGATGCATTAAACTCTCCAGTGGTAATTACATGATGCTTTAAACTCTCCAGTGGTAATTACATGATGCATTAAACTCTCCAGTGGTAATTACATGATGCATTAAACTCTCCAGTGGTAATTACATGATGCATTAAACTCTCCAGTGGTAATTACATAATGCTTTAAACTCTCCAGTGGTAATTACATGATGCATTAAACTCTCCAGTGGTAATTACATGTTGCATTAAACTCTCCAGTGGTAATTACATGATGCATTTAAACTCTCCAGTGGTAATTACATGATGCATTAAACTCTCCAGTGGTAATTACATGATGCATTAAAACTCTCCAGTGGTAATTACATGATGCTTTAAACTCTCCAGTGATAATTACATGATGCATTAAACTCTCCAGTGGTAATTACATGATGCATTAAAACTCTCCAGTGGTAATTACATGATGCATTAAACTCTCCAGTGGTAATTACATGATGCATTAAACTCTCCAGTGGTAATTACATGATGCATTAACTCTCCAGTGGTAATTACATGACCATTAAAACTCTCCAGAGGTAATTACATGATGCATTAAACTCTCCAGTGGTAATTACATGATGCATTAAACTCTCCAGTGGTAATTACATGATTCATTGAACTCTCCAGTGGTAATTACATGATGCATTAAACTCTCCTGTGGTAATTACATGATGCATTAAACTCTCCAGTGGTAATTACATGATGCATTAAACTCTCCAGTGGTAATTACATGATGCATTAAACTCTCCAGTGGTAATTACATGATGCATTAAACTCTCCAGTGGTAATTACATGATGCATTAAACTCTCCATAGGTAATTACATGATGCATTTAAACTCTCAGTGGTAATTACATGATGCATTAAACTCTCCAGTGGTAATTACATGATGCATTAAACTCTCCAGTGGTAATTACATGATGCTTTAACTCTCCAGTGGTAAATTACATGAGGCTTTAAACTTCCAGTGGTAATTACATGAGGCATTAAACTCTCCAGTGGTAATTACATGATGCATTAAACTCTCCAGTGGTAATTACATGAGGCATTAAACTCTCCAGTGGTAATTACATGATGCATTAAACTCTCCAGTGGTAATTACATGAGGCATTAAACTTCCAGTGGTAATTACATGATGCATTAAACTCTCCAGTGGTAATTACATGATGCTTTAAACTCTCCAGTGGTAATTACAGAGGCTTTAAACTCTCCAGTGGTAATTACATGAGGCATTAAACTCTCCAGTGGTAATTACATGATGCATTAAACTCTCCAGTGGTAATTACATGAGGCATTAAAACTCTCCAGTGGTAATTACATGATGCATTAAACTCTCCAGTGGTAATTACATGATGCATTAAAACTCTCCAGTGGTAAATTACATGATGCTTTAAACTCTCCAGTGGTAATTACATGAGGCTTTAAACTCTCCAGTGGTAATTACATGAGGCATTAAACTCTCCAGTGGTAATTTACATGATGCATTAAACTCTCCTGTGGTAATTACATGATGCATTAAACTCTCCAGTGGTAATTACATGATGCATTAAACTCTCCAGTGGTAATTACATGATGCATTAAACTCTCCAGTGGTAATTACATGATGCATTAAACTCTCCAGTGGTAATTACATGATGCATTAAACTCTCCATAGGTAATTACATGATGCATTAAACTCTCCAGTGGTAATTACATGATGCATTAAACTCTCCAGTGGTAATTACATGATGCATTAAACTCTCCAGTGGTAATTACATGATGCTTTAAACTCTCCAGTGGTAATTACATGAGGCTTTAAACTCTCCAGTGGTAATTACATGAGGCATTAACTCTCAGTGGTAATTACATGATGCATTAAACTCTCCAGTGGTAATTACATGAGGCATTAAACTCTCCAGTGGAATGTCTTAGTGTTCTCATTTAACATCTAACACCAAGTTAAGAGATCTTAAACTATTATTTTATATATAATAAGAATTATGCCTTAAAATGCCTTCATTTATAAATTAATACAACATGAGTAGATCATTAATAATCTTTATGACATTCTCACAGTGAAAAATATAGAAGAGAACAGTGAAAATATAGTTAGAAGAGAGCAGTGAAAATATAGTTAGAAGAGAACAGTGAAAATATAGTTAGAAGAGAAACAGTGAAAATATAGTTAGAAGAGAACAGTGAAAATATAGTTAGAAGAGAGCAGTGAAAAATATAGTTAGAAGAGAACAGTGAAAATATAGTTAGAAGAGAACAGTGAAAATATAGTTAGAAGAGAACAGTGAAAATATAGTTAGAAGAGAACAGTGAAAATATAGTTAGAAGAGAACAGTGAAAATAATAGTTAGAAGAGAGCAGTGAAAATATAGTTAGAAGAGAACAGTGAAAATATAGTTAGAAGAGAACAGTGAAAATACAGTTAGAAGAGAACAGTGAAAATATAGTAGAAGAGAACAGTGAAAATATAGAAGAGAACAGTGAAAATACAGTTAGAGAGAACAGTTGAAAATATAGTTAGAAGAGAACAGTGAAAATACAGTTAGAAGAGAACAGTTAAAATATAGTTAGATGAGAACAGTGAAAATTAGTTAGAGAGGAACAGTGAAAATATAGATAGAAGAGAACAGTGAAAATATAGTTAGAAGAGAACAGTGAAAATATAGTTAGAAGAGAACAGTGAAAATATAGTTAGAAGGGAACAGTGAAAATATAGTTAGAAGAGAACAGTGAAAATATAGTTAGAAGAGAACAGTGAAATATAGTTAGAGAGAACAGTGAAAATACAGTTAGAAGAGAACAGTGAAAAATATAGTTAGAAGAGAACAGTGAAAATATAGTTAGAAGGGAACAGTGAAAATATAGTTAGAAGAGAACAGTGAAAATATAGTTAGAAGAGAACAGTGAAATATAGTTAGAAGAGAACAGTGAAAATATAGTTAGAAGAGAACAGTGAAAATACAGTTAGAGAGAACAGTGAAAATATGTTAGAAGAGAACAGTGAAATATAGTTAGAAGAGAACAGTGAAAATATGTTAGAAGAGAACAGTGAAAATATAGATAGAAGAGAACAGTGAAAATATAGTTAGAAGAGAACAGTGAAAATATAGTTAGAAGAGAACAGTGAAAATATAGTTAGAAGGGAACAGTGAAATATAGTTAGAAGAGAACAGTGAAAATATAGTTAGAGAAGAGACAGTGAAAATATAGTTAGAGAGAACAGTGAAAATACAGTTAGAAGAGAACAGTGAAAATATAGTTAGAAGGGAACAGTGAAAATATAGTTAGAAGAGAACAGTGAAAATATAGTTAGAAGAGAACAGTGAAAATATAGTTAGAAGAGAACAGTGAAAATATAGTTAGAAGAGAACAATGAAATATAGTTAGAAGAGAACAGTGAATAAATATACAGTTAGAAAAGAACAGTGAAAATACAGTTAGAAGAGAACAGTGAAATATAGTTTAGAAGATAACAGTGAAAGTATAGTTAGAAGAGAACAGTGAAAATACAGTTAGAAGAGAACAGTGAAAATATAGTTAGAAGAGAACAGTGAAATACAGTTAGAAGAGAACAGTGAAAATATAGTTAGAAGAGAACAGTGAAAAATATAGTTAGAAGAGAACAGTAAAAATACAGTTAGAAGAGAACAGTGAAAATACAGTTAGAAGAGAACAGTGAAAATATAGTTAGAAGAGAACAGTGAAAATACAGTTAGAAGAGAACAGTGAAAATATAGTTAGAAAAGAACAGTGAAAATATAGTTAGAAGAGAACAGTGAAAACATAGAAGAGAACAGTGAAAACATAGTTAGAAGAGAACAGTGAAAATATAGTTAGAAGAGAACAGTGAAAATATAGTTAGAAAAGAACAGTTAAAATATAGTTAGAAGAGAACAGTTAAAATATAGTTGGAAGAGAACAGTGAAAATACGGTTAGAAGAGAAGAGTGAAAATATAGTTAGAAGAGAACAGTGAAAATATAGTTAGAAGAGAACAGTGAAAATATAGTTAGAAAAGAACAGTGAAAATATACTTAGAAAAGAACAGTGGCAATATAGTTAGAAGAGAACAGTGGCAATATAGTTAGAAGAGAACAGTGAAAATATAGTTCGAAGAGAGCATTGAAAATATAGTTAGAAGAGAACAGTGAAAATATAGTAGAAGAGAAACAGTGAAATTATAGTTAGAAGAGAACAGTGGAAATATAGTTAGAAAAGAACAGTTAAAATATAGCTAGAAGAGAACAGTGACAATATAGTTAGAAGAGAACAGTGAAAATATAGTTAGAAAAGAACAGTTAAATATAGTTATAAGAAAACAGCGACAATATAGTTAGAAGAGAACAGTGACAATATAGTTTAGAAGGAAACAGCTACAATATAGTTAGAAGAGAACAGTGACAGTATAAGTTAGAAGAGAACAGTGACAGTATAGTTAGAAGAGAACAGTGACAGTATAGTTAGAAGAGGTTCAGAGAAGCTCTTTAGATGGAACTAAGTTATTTGGAAGATGAGGCAGGATACCAGTAGTATCATATATGAAACACAAATAACCCGCACATAAAAGAGAGAAGCTAACGACGACGTTTCGGTCCGACTTGGACCATTGACAAAGTCACACGTCGTCGTAAGCTTCTTTCTTTTATGTGCGGGTTTTTGTGTATCGTTCCAGTCACGGTATTGTTCCTTTTTGTTATTTATCATATATGAACTTGTGAGTGTAATATGATTCAATCTTCTGTGGCTTTGACTTATGAATATAATAAATCATCTAAAAATTTATCGAATAAATAATGTATTGAAACGTGAAGATTTGAAGTAAGAAAAAACAAAAGATTTAAGGAATCATATGTATTTTATTCCCTTGCATCTATATAAGTATATATTCCACCAAATATATACGAGGTCACAGTAATATATGTATATATACTGCTTACGAAGGCTGGTACACCAAACTGGGATAAGAATGAAATTTTCCTAGAGTCACCCACACCACCCTAAGTCCTCGGACCAAGAGTAGCAAAACAAACACTGTGTAAGAATAGTGAAATTCCAAGCGCTTTCGTGACTTCTCACATTATCAAGAATGTGAGAAGTCACGAAAGCGCTGGGACTTCCAATATTCTTTCACAGTGGGAAGAGGAGCGATTGGTGGAATGATAATGTAAAGAGAGTAGTAAGGGAGAAAAAGTCAGCATATGAGAAGTTTTTACAAAGTAGAAGTGATGCAAGGAGGAAAGAGTATATGGAGAAAAAGAGAGAGGTTAAGAGAGTGGTGAAGCAATGTAAAAAGAGAGCAAATGAGAGAGTGGGTGAGATGTTATCAACAAATTTTGTTGAAAATAAGAAAAAGTTTTGGAGTGAGATTAACAAGTTAAGGAAGCCTAGAGAACAAATGGATTTGTCAGTTAAAAATAGGAGAGGACAGTTATTAAATGGAGAGTTTGTATTTGGAAGATGGAGGGAATATTTTGAGGAATTGTTAAATGTTGATGAACATAGGGAAGCTGTGATTTCGTGTATAGGGCAAGGAGGAATAACATCTTGTAGGAGTGAGGAAGAGCCAGTTGTGAGTGTGGGGGAAGTTCGTGAGGCAGTAGGTAAAATGAAAGGGGGTAAAGCAGCCGGGATTGATGGGATAAAGATAGAAATGTTAAAAGCAGGTGGGGATGTAGTTTTGGAGTGATTGGTGCTATTATTTAATAAATGTATGGAAAAGGGTAAGGCACCTAGGGATTGGCAGAGAGCATGCATAGTTCCTTTGTATAAAGGCAAAGGGAGCAAAAGAGAGTGCAAAAATTATAGGGGGATAAGACTGTTGAGTATACCTGGTAAAGTGTATGGTAGAGTTATTATTGAAAGAATTAAGAGTAAGACGGAGAATAGGATAGCAGATGAACAAGGAGGCTTTAGGAAAGGGGGTGTGTGGACCAGGTGTTTACAGTGAAACATGTAAGTGAACAGTATTTAGATAAGGCTAAAGAGGTTTTGTGCCATTATTATATTTGGAAAAGGCGTATGACAGGGTGGATAGGGGGGCAATGTGGCAGATGTTGCAGGTGTATGGTGTAGGAGGTAGGTTACTGAAAGCAGTGAAGAGTTTTTACGAGGATAGTGAGGCTCAAGTTAGAGTATGTAGGAAAGAGGGAGATTATTTCCCAGTAAAAGTAGGCCTTAGACAAGGATGTGTGATGTCACCGTGGTTGTTTAATATATTTATAGGTGGGGTTGTAAGAGAAGTAAATGCGAGTGTCTTGGCAAGAGGCGTGTAGTTAAAAGATAAAGAATCACACATAAAGTGGGAGTTGTCACAGTTGCTTTTTGCTGATGACACTGTGCTCTTGGGAGATTCTGAAGAGAAGTTGCAGAGGTTGGTGGATGAATTTGGTAGGGTATGCAATAGAAAAAAAATAAAAGTGAATACAGGAAAGAGTAAGGTTATGAAGATAACAAAAAGATTAGGTGATGAAATATTGGATATCAGATTGGAGGGAGAGAGTATGGAGGAGGTGAATGTATTCAGATATTTGGGAGTGGACGTGTCAGTGGATGGATCTATGAAAGACGAGGTGAATCATAGAACTGACGAGGGGAAAAGGGTGAGCGGTGCACTTAGGAGTCTGTGGAGACAAAGAAGGGAATGTATGAGAGTATAGTTTTACCAACGCTCTTATATGGGTGTGAAGCATGGGTGATGAATGTTGCAGCGAGAAGAAGGCTGGAGGCATTGGAGATGTCATGTCTGAGGGCAATGTGTGGTATGAATATAATGCAGAGAATTCGTAGTTTGGAAGTTAGGAGAAGGTGCAGGATTGCCAAAACTGTTGTCCAGAGGGATGAGGAAGGACTGTTGAGGTGGTTCGGACATGTAGAGAGAATGGAGCGAAATAGAATGACTTCAAGAGTGTATCAGTCTGTAGTGGAAGGAAGGCGGGGTAGGGGTCGGCCTAGGAAAGGTTGGAGGGAGGGGGTAAAGGAGGTTTTGTGTGCGAGGGGCTTGGACTTCCAGCGGGCATGCGTGAGCGTGTTTGACAGGAGTGAATGGAGACAAATGGTTTTTAATACTTGACGTACTGTTTTAGTGTGAGCAAGGTAACATTTATGAAGGGGTTCAGGGAAACCGGCAGGCCGGACTTGAGTCCTGGAGATGGGAAGTACAGTGCCTGCACTCTGAAGGAGGGGTGTTAATGTTGCAGTTTAAAAACCGTAGTATAAGGCACCCTTCTGGCAAGACAGTGATGGAGTGAATGATTGTGAAAGTTTTTCTTTTTCGGGCCACCCTGCCTTGGTGGGAATCGGCCAGTGTGTTAAAAAAAAAATAAAAAACATATATTATATATTATATAATATATATATATATATATATATATATATATATATATATATATATATATATATGCAATAAGATCACAGTAAACAGTAAAATATGTTGGTTCTCCCTTGCCATGAAAACTTGGTTGATATGCCTTCTCTTCTTAAGACTTTTAACATCAAAGTTGTATTTAAAAATCTTGGTACAGTAAAAAACTTTTGATAAAGAATTTCCCCCAAAATGCTGATGGATGTGTCTATAAGATTCCTTGTAAAATTTGCGATAAAGTTTATTACGGTCAAACTGGTAAAAGTCTCGAATTTAGATTAAAACAACATAAATATAGAATTAGAACTGGACAAGATTCCAATGCTCTATTTATTCATGTAAGAGATTTTAACCATCTAATTGATTTTCAAAAAGTTGAGAAAGTTGTATCAAGGAAGTCCATGGTCGACAGGAATATAATTGAATCTTGTTTCATGAAAAGCAGTTTTGACAATAATGTGAATATTTCCTTTTATTTATATAAATTAGATTCATTTATAATTAATAGAATTTGGGAAGAATTTAATGATACATTGGACAAATAATAAATTTTAAAATTCTTAATTCTTGGGTAGAATAGTTTGTTGGTGGGTTGTGTGAAGGACCTGTCTAGTTGGGCCAGCGGGCCTGCTGTAGTGTTCTTTTTCTTATGAGTCGCACGTCAGGTGTTGCTTTGTTGTGGGATGTGATAGTGAGGTGTGGTCTAGACCCTTTATATGCCTTCCTTTAATGCATTACTTTTATTGTTCCTTGATAATGTGAGTAGTCACGAAAGCACTTGGAATTTCTATATTCTTTCACAGCGGTTGTTTTGCATATATATATATTATATATATATATATAATATATATATATTATATATATATATATAATGTCGTGCCGAATAGGCATAACTTGCGATCTTGGCTTAAATAGCAACGCTCATCTTGCCATATAGGACATGTGAAAATTTGTGTATGCAATAATTTCGCCAAAATCATTCTGAACCTAACGAAAAAAATATATTTGATTGTGTTTGTTTAGTATTAAATTACTGTAAAGAAATCTAAAATATATTTAGTTGGGTTAGGCTAAAAAAAGAATTTCTTGTTATAATAAGGTTAGGTAAGTTTTCTAAGTTCCTTTTGGTGCAAAATTAAAATTTTTTACATCAACATTAATGAAAAAAATATATCTTTGAAAGTATAAGAGAAAATTTCAGAAAGGACTTAATTTTAAATGAGTTCTTGCTAATTGACCAGTTTTCCATATTCGGCACGACATATATATATATATATATATATATATATATATATATATATATATATATATATATATATATATATATATATATATACACACAAAACAATAGCAGACAGTCGATCTTAACAATGCAAGACAAGCCACGGAGGGGGATGGAATTCTTTAGCTCAAGTACTTTCACACTTCTCAGTGCGTCATCAGGAGCTGTGCAATGTTTGCAAAGGTAACAACAAAAGAAGTAGGGTAAGTTGGATGCCAACCACACACCGGTCCCCCCCACACCCCACCCCATAAGGGGTTGGGTGGAGTAAGTCTCGCAGACTGCAGATAACATGAGGTAAAATACTAGAAGATAGTTAATAGCCAACCCTAAGCTTCTAACTGCTGGGAACAGGTCATGTGACGTAAAAGTTACATTACAATAGTGGATCATCACATACCTTCATTTACATCCTTCTAACTATTGAAATAGGAAAAAAATCCCTCATTTGCCAACCGGTGTGGCAGAACCTTCCTGAATATTCAGGAAATATTCTGTGTCAGTTAATATGCCTGTGTAAATTCTCCTATTCAGGCTTCTTTTCTCATAATAACTAGGCTATTCTTAATTTTAATGCCATTCCTATAATTATTATCAACTATCATCCGCTAATATTATCATCATAAAATTACCAACAACCTGATTCATTAATCCACTAAGCTAGTTGCAATCACCATGTTGCAACTACCTATGTGTATCTTATGTACCTTGTACCACTGTACCTAGACGGGTTAGAACCTTAATAGGTCATTCTACATTTCTTTCGGGCTATCCTAGGATGATCGCGCATGTGCCCCCATACCTTAATGAACCCACATTCCTACTTCCTTACCACAGATGTTATACAGCTCAGGTTACTAGAGCACCTGTCGCACTACGATACCTGTATGCAATTGCAGCTGAATGAGTTATACCAACAGAAGACCTAACATATTAAATATCGACGTTCGCGACAAACTTAACGAGAGGCGTACGATGATGTTCAGTTTGCAGACTCTGGTCGAACATAATCAAAACATCACGAGACACCCTGGCATAAGGAGCAATCCTGCGCTTTTGTATAACATTGTTTAAGGCTGTGCACAACTGACTCCACTAAATAACTATCGAGTTTGTACAGCCCATAATTTGAGTTATATATGGCATTCCTATCATGTTTCAAGAGGGAAAGCACTGTTATGCATTTTCCATGATGGAACTGTCCACCCCGGTGGGTGATTACAAGAGCTGACATGGTTCAAGATCGCATTTGACACCTGATCTGTCCTGATTGAGTGCTGGTGTTGGGATAATCTGGTTTCCAGAGGTTTACCTGTCTGACCAATGTATGAGAGTGGGCAAAGGGTGCATGGGACCTTGTAGACACCACCGACATTACAGATAGTGTGTTTTTAATCATTCTATGTTTCACTGGCCCAGTGTTTTTGAAAGTCAGATTTATAATGAGTTTCTTAAGTGCCCCCTGCAGGCAGACCAAGTTGTCATTGTATGGCAAGACCAATACATTTTTCCTGTCAAACCTGGTCTTGCCATACAATGACAATTTGGTCTGTGTGTGAGAGAGGCATTAAAGAAACTCAATGCAAATGTGGCTTAGTGGTTAGTGAAACAAAGATTGAATAAAAACACGCCACCTAATAATGTCGATGGTGTCTACAAGGTCCCATGTACCCTTTGCCCAGGGAAAAGCTAGGGGGAGAGGGGGGAGGGTGAAGAAAGTTAGGGAGGAGAAGGAAGATGAATAGAATGTGAAGAGGAAGAGGAGAGGAAGAGAGATTGAGATAAATAGCTAGCTAGATAAATAGAGAGAGAGAGAGAGAGAGATGAGATAGTGAGAGAGAGAGAGAGTGAGAGGAGTAAAGAGGGCAAGGGGAGAGGGAAAAGCGAGAAAAAGGGAATGTGGGAAGGGAGGGGAGAGAGGAGATCTGGTGAGAAAGAGGGACGAGGGGAAGCAAAAAAGGGGGGAGAGGGAGAGGAGGAAGAGAAGGAGGAGGAAGAGGAGAGGAGGAAAAAGAGGAAGAGGAGGAAGAAGAGGATGGGGAGTAAGAGGAGGGGGAGGAAGAGGGGGAAGAAGAGGAAGAGGAGGAGGGGTAGGTGAAGGAGAGAGAGCAGGAGAGGGAAGAGGAGGAGGGATAGGAGGAGGAGAGGAAAGGGAGAGGGAGACCGTCAGAGATATATATGTATACTCACCTAGTTGTGCTCACGTAGTTGTGGTTGCAGGGGTCGATTCATAGCTCCTGGCCCCGCCTGTTAACTGGCCACTACTGGGTCACTCTCCCTGAACCGTGAGCTTTATCATACCTCTGTTTAAACCTATGTATTGATCCTGCCTTCACTACATCGCTTCCCAAATTATTCCACTTCCTGACTACTCTGTGACTGAGGAAATACTTCCTAACATCCCTGTGATTCGTCTGTGTCTTCAACTTCCAACTGTGTCCCCTTGTTGCTGTGTCCAATCTCTGGAACATCCTGTCTTTGTCCACCTTGTCAAATCCTCTCAGTATTTTGTATGTCGTTATCATGTTATCTCTATCTCTCCTGTCCTCCAGTGTCGTCTGGTCGATTTCCCTTAACCTCTCCTCGTAGGACATACCCCTTAGCTCTGGGACTAGTCTTGTTGCAAACCTTTGCTCTTTCTCTGGTTTCTTTACGTGCTTGGCTAGATATGGGTTCCAAATTGGTGGTGCATACTCCAGTATAGGCCTAACGTACACAGTGTACAGGTCCTGAACGATTCCTTATTAAGATGGCGGAATGCTGTTCTTAGGTTTGCTAGGCGCCCATGTGCTGCAGCAGTTATTTGGTTGATGTGTGCCTCAGATGTGCCTGGTGTTTATACTCACCCCAAGGTCTTTTTCATGAGTAAGGTTTGTAGTCTCTGACCCCCTAGACTGTACTCCGTCTCCTGTCTTCTTTGCCCTTCCCCAATCTTCATTACTTTGCACTTCGTGGGATTGAACTCCAGGAGCCAATTGCTAACCAGGCTGCATCCTGTCCAGATCCCTTTGTAGTTCTGCCTGGTCCTCGTCCGACTGAATCCTTCTCATCAACTTCACATCATCTACAAACAGGGACACTTCGGAGTCTATTCCTTCCGTCATGTAGTTCACGAATACCAGAAACAGCACAGGTCCTAGGACTGACCCCTGTGGAACCCCGCTGGTCACAGGTGCCCACTCTGACACCTCGCCTCGTACCATGACTCGCTGCTGTCTTCCTGACAGGTATTCCCTGATCCATTGTAGTGCCTTCCCTGTTATCCCTGCCTGATCCTCCAGTTTTTGCACTAATCTCTTGTGTGGAACTGTGTCAAACGCCTTCTTACAGTCCAAGAAAATGCAATCTACCCACCCCTCTCCCTCTTGTCTTACTGCTGTTACCCTGTCATAAAAACTCCAGTAGGTTTGTGACACAGGATTTCCCGTCCCTGAAACCGTGTTGGCTGTTGTTGATAAGCTAATTTCTTTCTAGGTGTTCCACCACTCTTCTCCTGATAATCTTCTCCATGATTTTGCATATTATACATGTCAGGGGCACTGCTCTATAGTTTTTAGTGCTTCTTGCGTGTCTCCTTTTTTCAAAAAAGGGGGACCACATTTGCTGTCTTCCATACCTCGGGTAATTTCCCTGTTTCGATAAATGTGTTGAATATTGTTGTAAGGGGTACACATAGTGCCTCCTCACCCCTCTCAGGGCCCATGGAGAAGTGTTATCTGGCCTTATCACCTTGAGGTGTCCTTGCCTCGCTCAGCAGCCTTCCCTTACACTTCTTCCTCGGCTGTATTTATTGTGTCCAACACTTGGTGGGGAACCCCACCTCTCCGTCTTTCTGGGGCCCTTCTGTTCTCCTCTGTGAGCACTTCTTTGAATTCATGTTGAGTTCCTCACATACTTCTCGGTCGTTTCTTGTGATCCTCTCCTCCTTCCTTTCCTTAGCCTGATTACCTGGTTTCCTTGACTGTTGTTCTCCTGATGTGGGTGTACATAGCTTTGGGTCAGATTTGGCTTTTCTGATATGTTGTTTTCATATTGTCGTTGGGCCTCCCTTCTTACCTGTGCATATTCTTTCTGGCTCTTCGACTGCTCTCCTTATTCTCCTGGGTCCTTTTCCTTCTATATTTCTTCATTCCCTAGCACACTTGGTTTTTTTCCTCCCTGCACCTTTGGGTGAACCATGGGCTCATCCTGGCTTTTTATTATTCCTGTTACCCTTGGGTACAAACCTCTCCTCAGCTTCCTTGCATATTGTTGTCATGTATTCCATCATCTCGTTTACTGACTTCCCTGCCAGTTCTCTGCCCCCCTGAACCCCGTTCAGAAAGTTCTTCTTCCCCCCGTAGTCATCCTTCTTGTAGTTTGGATTTATTTGTCTGGCTCTGGGTTCCAAACCCTCCACTTGTAACTCTATTGTGTATTCGAATCTTAAAACCACATGATCGCTGGCCATAAGGGGTCTTTCTGTGTGATGTCCTCAATACCTGCACTACTCAAGGTGAATACTAGGTCCAGTCTCGCTGGTTCATCCTCTCCTCTCTCTCTCTGGCAGTATCCGTTACATGTTGGTCCATGAAGTTCTTTCCAGTACTTACGTCCATCATCTTGACCCTCCACATTTATTGGCCCCCATGTGGCTCCAAGTTCTTCCAATCAATTTCCTTGTGGTTGAGGTCACCCGTGACCAGTAGCTTTGCCCTGCTCATATGAGCCCTTCTTGCCACTTCGGCCAGGGTGTCAAACCATCGCTCTATTACTCTCATCATACTCTTGCCTTGGCCTCCTTGCTGTTCTGTGGTGGGTTATACATCACTGCAATTACCACCTTGGGACCTCCAGACTGAAGCATTCCTACTATGTAGCCCCTAGCTTCTCCACTGTCTCTCTCTCCAGCTCATCAAAATCCCATCGGTTCTTGACCAGCAGTGCCATTCCTCTGTCCCTTCTGTTCCCTATGTCTTTCCTCGCGATCTGATTATCCTGTTCGAAAGATGGCATTTGTTATCATGCCTGTGAGCTTGGTTTCTGTGGGAGCTATGATGTCCAGTGATGCCTCTTTGACTCTCTCGTGCCTATTCCTCCCACTTATTTGTTATTCCATCAGTGTTTGTGTATCATACCTTCAGTTTCTCTCTCTAACACTGTTTTTGGGGGGTCTGTGAGGGTGGAGGACCTGGCAGTGTACTGGTGGGATGCTATAGCTGAGCATTGGGTGGGGCAGTGGGTGTGGATTGTGGTTTGTGTTGGGATAGCATGATTGGTTGTGGGGTTCTGGGGATGGTGCTTGCTCTTGTTGCTCTGCCCTGGTCTGGTTGTTCTCTTCTGACTGTTCTTCTCTCTCCTCCTAGCTCCTTTTGCTTTTGTGTCCTCTCCCTCAACTGCTGTCGCTCTGTTTGCATTCTGTCTCAGCCTAGGAACACCCTCTTGTATTCTGTTTGAGTCCTTCAATCGTGGTTTCTCTTGGAGGATCCTGTTCTGCACCGTTTGTGTCTTGAAAATCAGCTTGATTGGTCATTTTGTAACCATCAAACGCCTTCTTGCAATCCAAGAAAATGCAATCCACCCACCCCTCTCTCTCTTGTCTTACTGCTGTTACCCTGTCATAAAACTCCAGTAGGTTTGTGACACAGGATTTCCGTCTCTGAAACCATGTTGGCTGCTGTTGATGAGATCATTTCTTTCTAGGTGTGTGTGTGTGTGTGTTGTGTGTGTGTGTGTGTGTGTGGGCGTGAGAGTGAGAATGAGTTTGAATGAGTGTATGTGATATTGTGAAGGAGTGCACGAGTGCTGGACAGTGTGAGTGAGAGTGTGTGGTAAATGGTGGGTAGGTTAGAGTACTCACCTAATTGTGGTTGCAGGGGTCGAAACTCAGCTCCTGGGCCCCGCCTCTTCACTGAACGCTACTAGCTCCTCTTTCCGCTCCATGAACTTTATCATACCTCGTCTTAAAGCTATGTATGGTTTCTGCCTCCACTATATCACTTGCTAGACTATTCCACTTTCTGTCTATTCTATAACATGAAGAAATACTTCCTAACATCCCTTTGACTCATATGAGTCTTCAACTTCCAATTGTGACCCTTGTTTCTGTGTCCTCTTTGGAACATCGTGTGTCTGTTCACCTCGTCTATTCCAGGCAGTATTTTGTATGTCGTTATCATGTCTCCCTAACCCTCCTGTCCTCCAGTCTTTTCAGGCAGTGTGAAGGCTTACTCAACCCTGTAACAACTTCAGACAGTATACTCAGGCTGGCTACTCCTCAGGAAAATTAATGAATAAAAAAAGAAATAATAATTCACAAAGAAAAACCATATTTTTTAAATTTAAAAAAACATAAAACAACAAAAAAAGGGGAAAAGGGAATTTTTCCTATTTGAAAAAAATAAAAAAATGAAAAAATTAAAAAAACTTTTAAACTAAACGCTTTTTCAAAAAGGGTGTCTGGTGTTGGTGACCTGTTGTTAAAAACCGAAAGCCATTGGGGATGATAAGGGGGGGGGGGGAAGGTCGCAGGTGTTGGGGGAACCATCCACTGGCTAGTTCTTCACAAAAAAATGCCGTGATTATCCCGATGAAGGGAAAGCAGGTTTTTTACCCCCTGAAATTGCTTTTGGGGGGGTTACGTCCTGCCTTTCTTTACAGGTGAAAACAGGTAGTTCAATACAAAGGGGAGAAGTCTCTGGACGTTAGTCCTTCCCCTGTTTGCTGTTGTTTTCCAGGGGACCCTTCTGACTTCCAAAGCGGGGAAAGACAGAAGGTTACCCACTGTTTTAAATAAAAACTCTCCTGGTAAGTCTGTTTTCTTAAAAAAATGTGGTGATTTTTACAACAGAAATTTTTAGGCAAGGCGAAAAGACTAAGTTTATTATTGATCAAATGTGAAGTTTTTTTAACCAAAAAATTTTCCACTGGGGAAATAAAAGGAGGCTTGTATTTTACAGTAGTGTTGGGGGGCTGTAAAGTTGGTGTTTTTACTGTTTCCCCGGGGGCCCCACACTTTCCCTTTCGGGGGGGGGGGGATTTTGAAGAGGGGGGAAAGGGGGAAGCGGGGCTAAAATGACTCCGTTAAAAAGCACCCCGGGGCAATAAAAACTATCATTTTTAGGGGGGGGGGGGAAAAGGGGGGAAAAAACGGGGGGTTTGATTTAAACCCTACCTTAATTTGTACCCGGCAGAAAACTAAAATTTAGGGGTTTTGGGGGAAAAAAAGGGGGAATATCGGGAGCTAGATTTAAACCCTACCTTAACAAAGTACCCGGGAAAAAGAAAGTATTTTTTATTTATTTTCCCTCTCTACTTTTTTTTTTGAACTTTTCCCCCACCCCCCCATCCCCAAGGGACTTAAAAGTCAAGGAGTATAAGAAGATAGGCGGGGAAAAAAAGTTCTAAATGGGGAAAGGGTGTGTAAAGGCAAAAAATTTCTTTACTAAACTGTCACGATTTTACCCAGTCAGAGAAATAATTGGATGAACCTTTTTGATTTTACAATATGAAATTAAAAAACCCTGGAGTCCCAAATGTCCACCTAAGAGGCGACTTTTGGGTTCCCCTTTAAAAAAGTTTCTAGGTATATAAAAGGGTTTGTGGCCCGTTTCAAAAATAAAATTCTTTCCCAGAAAATAAAATTTAAGTTTGGAGATACCCACAAAAGGGGGCAAAAAACATTCCTTTTTTTTATTGTGGGTATTTTGGGTTTCGCGGGAAGGATTTTCCCAGGTTTTTGGGAAAAGCAAAAGGGGAAAGGGATTTCCCTTTCAGGGTATTGTAGTACACCAAAACCTAAGCAGTTTTTGGAGGCTTTCAGTTTTCAGAAAATTGTTTTTTTAAATTTGTCGGGAAATTTTTAAAAGTTTAGGGTTTTTCGCAAAGTATTTTTTAATCTCATTAAACTTACCCCGGGCTACGTGGGAAAGTTCAAGGGGTTCCCTTTCACAGGTTTTTTTAAGGGGAAGTGGGGTTAAGATCCCCCTGAAAGGGTTCAGCAAGATTCGGGAAAAACCCCGTGTTTAAAAATTTACAGAACCAGAAAGCTTGCTTTGGTTTTTGGGTTTTTGGGAATTTAAATTTAATAAAGTTTTGATTTTACTGGGGGGGGGCTGCGGGGTTTTTTAGAAAATATGGTCCGGGTTATCAAATTTGTTTACCAAGGAAGCATTTTTCGGCCTTGGCAGTGAGGCCATTTTGGGGTTTCCCCTACGCAAAACTGATTTTAAATGTTTGGATTTATTCCCCCACGTAGAGGTCATTACGTAAATGTTATAAAAATAAATGAAAACTTTTGGGCTTATTCCCCCAAGCCCTTTCTATCGTCTCACGTGGGGTAGAACAGGCGTTCCCAAACCGGGGGCTAGTTTATACTGCTAAAGTCCTTGGTGAGTAGGGAAAAAGGGTTTGTACTGCTTAGAAAAAGGATCAAAACTTTTACGATGTATGCCTGAAACAATATCAATCTCTGAAAAAAAAAAAAGGGAGTCTTAAAATTTGTAGATCGCTTCTATTAAGGGTTTGGGCCCCAGCTTCCCACGAGTTATAGCATTAAGGTCTGAAGTCAAAAAGGAAGTCTATATGAATTTCCGCCTTCTTAACCATGACTACTGGTGAGAAATATGCGGATACTAAAGGTTCAATGATTTTTTGTTTTAAAAATTTGTCTACCTTCGGTCAAATGCATCCCAAAGGTGAACGGGAAAACGGGGTTTAAAATTTTCGTTTATAGGATTGCCCGTAATAAGCCCGGTTTTATGGACTCCCTTGGAGGTAACCCCGGGGAATATCAGTAAAAAAAACGTCTAAAAAAGTTACTCACACATTGAAGTAGTTTCATGTCTTTTTTAAATGGTCATCCAAAGATTCTTTTAATATTAATGTTGGTTGCGCCAAAGTGGTCAAAAGCCCCCAAAAGGTCATTTTAGTTCTTCTTTGTCTAATTTTGGAAAAGGTGTAAAATTAGGGCCCCACTTTACATTCTTCATTTGGGTCTTTAAAGTTCGTTTTGGAAAAAACAAAAGTAAAAGTTTTTAAAGGGGAGTTAAACCGAATTTCTTCGGTAATATTTTTTAAAGGATGTTGATATGTAAGCTTGGGTTTTCCCCTTTGGGACTTTTATAAGGAAATTAATTTTCCCCAAAAATTTTTTAAATCTTTATAGGGACCTCTCCATCCCACTAATAATTTATTTGCCCTTTAATCGGCAAAAGTACAAAAAACTTCACCCCTACTTTAAAACTTCTCCCTGATTTTTGGAATAAAAATTATGTTTTGAAACTGGCCCATTGACAAGCTTATTTTTTTTCAAAACTATGTCAGAGGTTCCTAAAGGTTTGGTTTTAAGGTCAAGGGAAAAAACGGGTTTAAGGGAAGACTAAAACCTCACCCTTCACCCCCTAATTAGTCCATAAGTCTAAAGGGGGGACAAGGGGGCCTTGGGGGTCTACCTTTGGAATTTCCCAAAGGTAAAAAAACCCCCAAAAGGAGTCCGGGGAGCTTCCCTAAAGGGGCAAAAAAGCCGGGTGGTAAAGGGATCCCCACCCCTTAGGTTTAAGGGAGAAAATTTTTCCCTTTAAAAATTTGGACTTGAGAATCGAATGTGGGGGTTTCAATCCCCCTTTTTACAGTGGGATGATAGGGTGTGGTGAGAGGGGCTTCACTCCCAGATGGTTTGGTATAGATTTTGCTTTAAGTCAGAGGGAAATTTGTGTCCCCCCGGTCAGAAAAAATTTTCTCTAGGGATCCCCCCCCACTCTGGAGAAGATGGACAAAAAGGCTTCGCCACCTTTTGTATTAGTTTGGTCTTTTAGGGTTGGCTTCGGGGGAAACTCGAACCCATAATAAACCTTTGTTAAATATACCCTATGTCCCCAGATGAAAAGTGGAGACTAAAGGAAAAAAACGATGTAAATTTGCAAACTCTTTAAAAACGGTCCCGAAAAGATAGGCATTTTGCCATAGGTGTTTCGCCTGGTCCCTCGGGAGGATAAATAGTTGGAAACTTTACACGTTCTACAAAAAGTAGTGATATGGGGGCTTTTTTGGCCAAAAAATGGGTTTCCCTAATTTTTTTTTAAGGTTTTCGATGCGGGGAAATGCCCGGCCCCATGGAGGTCATGAGCCATTTTAAGAACATTCTCCTGAAATTGTCTTGGAACAACGAAGATGGAATTTTCTATCTATTAAATTTTTAATTTAAAAACTAAATTTTTAAAGTTTACCTTTTATTATTTAATTTTTATGAAAAGTTTTCCCTTTGGATAATTTGGGATTTTTTTTTAGCGGCTTTAAATGGAAAATTCTAAAGAAAAAGGGAAATTACGTTTTTTAAATTGACAAAGGAGGGCCTTCGATATGTCTTTAAAAGGGTTAAAGTCAGGGAAAACCCCAAAAGGAAAGGACAGTAGGAGAAGCCTGGGCTTTTGGGCTGAGCCCTAGTCAAGAATTTTATGGTAAACGGAGGTGATATTTCACTTTCAAACTAAAAGTGAACCGTTGATCCTACTATCTGCTTTGAGAGTTGTATCACTGGTTTTTAATTTTCCCACATGAATCTCACGGACATTGTTCCTTTTGAAATTTCGAGGGGGGGTTCTCTGACCTAAAGGAAGGGATCGAAAAACCTATGTCCATCTTTGGGGTTTAGAGGGGCAAAAATTTAGAAGGAAGAATGGCACCTTTTAATTTCCTTTTTAGTACGGAGCAAGAAGTAAGGGAGCTATTACGGGTTTTTGACCAACCTTTTGAACCTTTTAGACCTAATGAAAAAAGGATGGGGAGGAAAAGTGTTTTTTCGGCCCAAGTAGTCTGAAAGTTTTTAGCGAGGAATGGTTTTTTTAAGGTTAGGGAACAGCTTTTTAAAATGACTATACATGGTCCAGTTTTCTTCCCTTTTAAAAAGGTAGATTTCATTAAGTCCATTAACTGTTCCCGAACAAAGGGGGTGCTTTTGGGCCCTTTTCAGTTTTTTAAAACATCTTTCCAAATTTTTGGACCCTTTTTAGATGGGGCAATCTGGACGTTTATGTCCCCAAAAACCCCCCAAATGACAAAAAGGAATAAAAAAAGCCTTTTTTTCTTTCCCTAGAGGCTTTTATTTCTTAATGTAGATGAACCCTTTTCCCCTTTTGGGGTTCGATTTCCCTTTTGGGCTTTTTTTAGGGGGAAATTTTGAGCCTTTCGCCCAAACAGGTCCCGCAAACCTCGCAACTTCCTCGTTTTTTAAACAGGTTTAAAGTTCTCTGATGAATGTTCGTATCTGATGGGGGGGGGTGCGGGCAGGAACTGGGGGGGAACCATGAAGTCTCTAAGAGATTTATAACTGTTTATCGTTCCGGGAAATCTCTATCCAAAAGGGCGAACAAAAAAAAAGAGTGTTACCTGTAACTGCTGAAAATTTTGGCCATGCTTTAAGTGGGATACCTGAAATCCTTTTTCCCGTAAGGGAAATTTTTTTGGGTTTTTTTATATGCTTTAAAGGGTTTTCCTTCTTCAGTAGGTTATAATTTTCATATGGGTATCCCGCGACAATGTTGAAAAAATATTCAAAGCGGTTCCCGAAAATTTAAAAATTTCCCAACCCGGGTTTGCCCAAAGGGGTCAGCAGGCCCTTAAGGGGGGTAGCGGTATTTTTCAAACCTGATAATGTAGAAAATTATGTCTTCCCCCTCTGTGAAAGGGGGGGTAAATTTGGGTTTTTGGAATATGTGACTAGCTGCCGTTGTTCGATTACTCCTTCCCCCTAATTGTTGTTGTTTTAAAAGTTAACTTTTTATTCTCTAATTTTAAGGTTTTGGGTTTTTTTGAGCTTGCGGTCCTTTTCTCTTCTATTAACTCATGTTCTCTAGCTCTTTCCCCGTTCTTTGCTCTTTCCTAAAGATCAAATTATCACGCTCTTTTTTGGGCTTCTCGCTCTCTTTCTAATGTCCCTTTTCGGATTTCTTCTCATTCTTCTTCTCCTTTTTTCTCTTCTCTTTCGAAATTTTTTCTCCCCTTTTTATTCTCTTTTCCCTTTTCCCTTTTTTGCTGTTTTCTTTTTCTTCCAAAATTTTCTCTTTCAAGTTTTTCCTGGATTTAGCACTAATGAAAGATTTTTAAAAATTTTTCCCCGTTTTTCCTAAATTACTTCCAAACATTTTATCCAAAACTGGTATTCATCCTTTCTTGCAAGAATAAATTAATAACAGGGGGAAAAGGGAAAAGGGGATTAAAGAAAAACGGGGGTTCAAATTTCCCGCTCCCCTCAAACTATAAAAAAACCGAGGGGTGTCCCCCGCTTTAATTTTTTTAAAAACATGTATTAACGGGAAAAAGAAAGGGTTTCTATGCCGGGGTCCGGGAAAAAACATAAGTGTATGGGGTCACTTGACCCCCTCCAAATTTTCACCAACAAATCAAGAGTGTCCATGACAGTTCCTTGATATAATTTAAGAGGGTTTAATTTAAAAAAAGTTGTCACGGAAAATCTCGGGTCCCTAGTTTTTCAAGTACATATAAAAAAATGGCAGAATTTAAAACAAATTTTTTCCTGCCTGACTTTACTTTCTAAAAATTTAGCTTTTAAAAAATTTACCAAAAACTTTCAAAAATGTACTTTAAAGTCTGTGTCCCACCATAGGGAAAAGATTTTTCTCATGGTGGTGGTAAATGTCTGTGGTATGCAGCGTTTGAAGTTCCTTTTGGGAGATTCGAGGGTGGGAGTTATTTTATTATTATAATCAAGGGGGAAGCGCCCCAAACCCGGGGGGATTATAAGTCGAATGGAGTTTAAACTTGATTCAGTAGCGTTTATCCTGGGAAGGGGCGCCATTGTGAAGGCTTACTCAGCCCTGTAACAATTTCAGAAAAAGTATTACTCAGGCTGGGTCCTCCAGGAAAATTAATTTAATGAAAAAGGGAAAAAATAATTTTTCAAAAGATAAACACTATTTTAAATCAAAAATTTAAAAAAAACAAAAAAATGAAAGGTATTTTCCTATTTTGGGAAAAAAAATTGGAAAAATGAAATGAATAAAAAAAACATTTTAAAATCAAGTTAAAATCTTTCAAGGGTGTCTGGTGTTTGGGGGCATGTTTTTTGAAACCCTAGCCCCCTTTCTGTGATAAGGGGGGGAGGTCGAGGGGTTGGTGACCAAAACAATGGCTGTTTTCCCCAGAGAATCGGGCCCTTTTTTATCCGAAGACAGGAAAGCAGGTTCTTTACAGCTGCAATGCTGTGGAGTTAGTCCCCGCACTTTTATACAGGTGCACAGGTAGTTCATTTCCCAAAAAGGAGGGGAAGTCTCTGGACGTTAGTCCTTCTCTGTTCTTTTGTTTTATTGCCAGGTGGGCCCCCCCTCTGACATCCCAAATGGAAGGGCAGGGCGGTTACCCACTGCTTAAATAAAACACTCTCCATTGGGAAGTTTTTGTTTCTTAAAAAATGTGGTGTTATTTCAACAGTCAACATAGAGCAAGGGGTGAAAAAACTAAATTTTTTTTTTGATCAAAAAAGAAGCTTTTAACCTTTAAAACCACTAAAATCAAGGGGAGGCCCTTTTACTTACAGTAGGTTGGGAGTGTGAGTGAGTGATTTACTGTTTGACCAGAGCCCCCACGTTTACCTTACGGGGGGGGGAGGGGGGGGGAGGGGGAAGGGGGTAGCGGGAGCTAGGGTGACCCCACGTTTTAAAAACAGGCCCGGGAATTTTAAACTTATCCTTAGGGGGGGGGGGGAGAAAAGGCGGGGAAAAAGGGAGCGGACTTTCCCACCCTTAAAAGAGTAGCCGGGAAGAAAAATATTGTTAAATATATATTCCCTCTCTACTCCCATCTATTGAACTTTTCCCCCCAGGCAGATTTTCCCCTTTTCCTTTTTTTAGGACATTCCTTAGGGGTTATATGGGGAGCGTTATTGTTTACCCCGGTGCCCCCTTTTTCATGTGTGTGGGTGTAAAAAACTCAATTTTATTGCTCACTGCCTTTTTGGGGGAGGGGTACAGTTTAAGTGACTTAAAAAAACTTTTACACCACATAATCAAATTTTTTAGCCCTAATTTTTTTATTTATTTTTCGCTCGGGTTTTCCCGGTTTAAAAGTTACCTTCTCTATTTATTTTCACTTTTCCCAGTGAGCTTAGTCTAAAAAGCATACTTGACTACCCAAACCCCGACTTTTGGGTTTAAGTTTCCCGTTACTGCCCCCTTATTAGGGCCATTCCTTGCTACAATGAGAGAAGACCCCCTTCACGTTACAGTGGTGGGAACCCCCAAAAACCCCACAAAAAAACCCAAACCCCCCCGTTTAGGTGAGACTTGTGGGCACTCCTGATGTTTGGTTCCCCTTCAGCTTGTGTGTTGGGGTGTGTGGGGTGTGTGTGTGGTGATTGTGGTGTTTTTTGTGTGTTTGTGTGTGTGTGTTGGGGTGTGTGTGTATGTTTTGTTTGGTTTTTTGTTTGTTTAGTGTATGTTTTTGTGTGTTTGTGTGTGGTTTGGTTTTTTGTGTGGTGTGCGTGTTTGCGTGTGTGTGTGTGTGTGTTTGTGTGCGTTTGTGTGTGTTTGTGGGTGTGTGTGTTTGTGTGTGTGTGTGTTTTGTGTGTGTGTGTTTGTGTTTTGTTTGTGGTGTGTTTGTGTGTGTATGTGTGTGTACTCACCTAATTGTACTCACCTAATTGTGGTTGCAGGGGTCGAGACTCCGCTCGGGCCCCCGCCTCTTCACTGACCCGTACTGGGTCCTCTCTCTCTCTGCTTCCTGAGCTTTGTCATAACTCTTCTTAAAAATATGTATGGTTCCTGCCTCCACTACTTCCTTGCTAGGCTATTCCACTTGCTGACAACTTTTATCACTGAAGAAATATTTCCCTAAAGTCCCTGTGACTCGTCTGAGTCTTCAGCTTCCAGTTGTGACTCCTTGTCCCTGTGTCCCCCTTTTGGAACATCCTATCTCTGTCCACCTTGTCTGTTCCCCGCAGAATCTTGTATGTCGTTATCATGTCCCCCCTGACCCTTCTGTCCTCCAGTGTCGTCAGTCTTATTTCCCTTAACCTTTCCTCGTACGACATTTCTTGAAGCCTGGGACTAGCCCTTTTTGCAAACCTTTGTACTTTTTCTAACTTCTTGACGTGCTTGACCAGGTGTGGGTTCCGACTGGTGCTGCTTTGTCCAGTATGGGCCTAAGATACACAGTGTACAGTGTCTAGAACGATTCCTTATTAAGGTATCGGAACGCTATTCTCAGGTTTGCCAGGCGCCCGTATGCTGCAGCGGTTATTTGGTTGATGTGTGCTCCGGTGAAAGTTTCTCGGTGTTATGGTCACCCCAAGGTCTTTCTCCCCGAGTGAGGTTGTAGCTTTGTCCACCTAGCCTATACTTGTCTGCGGTCTTCTTTGCCCCTCCCCAATCTTCATGACTTTGCATTTGGTGGATTGAATTCGAGAAGCCAGTTACTGGACCACATGTCCAGCCTGTCCAGGTCTTTTTTTCCAGTCCTGCCTCATCCTCGCCCGTTTTAAATTTCTTCCCCAAACTTCACGTCATCTGCGAACAGGGACCTTCAGAGTCTATTCTTCCCCTTTCATGTCGTTACATTTTATAAAAAAATACCCACTGTCCTGAACTGCCCCTTTGTGGGGCCCGCTCTTTAACGGGGCCCCCACGGGTGATACCTTTTCATTTTACCATGACTGTTGTGTTTCCCCTGTAGGTATTCCCTTATCCATTGCGTGCCCCCCCTTTTACATGCGCATTCCTCCAGTTTTCGGGACAAATTCTTGTGGGGAAAATATGTCAAAACCCCTTTCCTGCAGTCTGGAAAAAATCAATCTACCCACCCCTCTCTCTCGGGTCTTACTTCTGTTACCTTGTAAAAAAACCCCAGGGGGGGGGTTTTGTGATAAAAGATTTCCCTTTCCCATTTAACCCAGGGCTGGTTTTCTTTTATAATCTTGTTCCTTTTAGGTGTTCGCCCCCTTCCTCCCTAAATAATCTTTCCCCATGACTTTGACACAATACATGTAGGAACAGGTCTGTATTTTAATGCTTTTTTCTTTTTTCCTTTCTTTAATATGGGGCCCAAATTTTAAAGCTGTTTTCCCCATTTTTTCGGGTTTATTTCCCCGGGTTTCAAGGGATGTGTTGAGATTGGGGGTTAGAGGCACGCCAGCATCTCTGCCCCTTCTCAAGGCCCCATGGGGAGGAAGGTCCTCAATGCCTTTGAGGGGGGTAAAGGGGTCACTTAAAAAGCTTCTTCACCTCCTCCTCAGTTTTTTTGTTTTTTTTTTGTCCATTAAAACTTTTTTTGGTATATTCCCTCTTGATGTTCCCTTCGTGCTGTTTCCCACACCCTTCCCTGTTCTCTGAAAAAAATTCCCTTTTAAATCTTTTTAAAGCTCCTCACATAACCCCTGATCTTTTCTTGGGGAGTTCTCCCCCCTTCTGCCCAAAAACTGATAAACCTGGTTTTAAATGTTGTCTTCCTCTATGGGGGTATAAAAACGTTTGGGTCAGTCTTGATTCTCGTGTAGGGTCATTTTTACTGTCGCGGGCCCCTCCCCCCTTACCTGTGCTTTACCATTCCGGCCCTCTGCAAACTGATCTCCCTTTTTTCGTGTGTTCTCTCCCTTTTGAAATTTTTCCATTTTTTTCTATTGCATTTTGTTTTTGCCCCCCTTACCCCTTTGGGGAAAACCCGGGGGCTCTTTTCTGGTTTTTCCCCGTTGTTACTGTTGCCGTTGGGAAAAAACCTTTTTCCAAATGCCCCCTTGCATTTTTTTTTTAAACATATTCCTTCATTTTTTTCTGGTTTTCCCATGGGTTCTCGGGTCCCACGGGGACCTCCGAAAAGGAAGTTTTTAAACCCCTATGTAGCCCCCCTTTTTTATAGCCCAGGCTTTTCCATTCAACTCCTGTTATTCTCCCCACTTGCAGCTCATATGTATTCAAACAACAAAACCACGTGGTCGCTAGCCCCTAGGGGTTTCTCATATTTGATGTCCCAATTTGCTTGGGGCTGCCGAGGGTAAACCCCAAGGTCCAATTTGCTTTATCCTCCCCTCATTTGGGTAGTGCCCTTTAAAAATTTTGGTGAATGGGGTTTTTCCCAAAAGCCCCATTTCCAAACACCCTGGTTCTCCATGTTTGGGCCCCCAATGGGGCTCCAGGTTTTCCCATTAAATTTCCCTGTGGTTAAAACCCCCCTTTAAACCAGCAACTTTGCTCTGCTGGAGTGAGCTCTTCTTCCCCACCTCAGCAAATGGGGCCCCCTTTGCTCGTTGCTCTCTTCATATTATTCTTGCCTCCTGCAGTTTTTGTATTGGGTTATACAAACAATGCAATTTACCACTTTTTGTTCCCCAGACTGAAGTGTACCTGCTATGTAGTTTTTTTCTCCCTCTCATCTATGCCTTCCTTTTTCTCGGAAATTTCCATCTGCTTTTTACGAGCCCGGCAAAACCCCCCCTCCCCCCCTTTTCCCCTTTTATCTTTCTCATGAATTTGGGTTTTTGGTGGGAAAAATGCATCTGTTTTTTGGGTTTCCCTGAGGTTTTTTTTCTGTAACTGCTATGATTCTGGGGTCTTCTTTATTGTTTTTTTCTTGCCATTTTTCATGGGTTTTTTCGTTAACCCCTCTGGTTTTTGTACCCAAAAACCCTTAAAATTCTGTTTTAATACTGTTAAATGTGGTGGGGGGGGGGGGTGGAAACAGGGGATCGGTGTGTGTTTGGGTTTGGGTTTTAATTGGGTTCCCGTTTCCTTGGGGGGGTCGTGGCTGGGGGTCCTTCTTCAGGTGTTTCCCGGGGGGGTGCGCTTGTCCTTCCATTTTTATCCCGGGGTTTTTCTGCTCTCCTTGGGTTTATTTTTGCCTTGAAAATTACTTTGAAGGCCGGGCCTTTTCTTTGTGAACCCCCCAATTTTCCGAAAATTTGCCACCTGGGGCATGTCCCCTCGCCCATCACCTTTATTTAATTTTTCAAAAGCTTTTTTCAACCCCCTGCTTTCTTTCATCATAAGTTTCCCCTTTTTGCCCTTTGGGTTTGCCCTAGACAAACACGGATCTCTCCCCCTTTCCCCCCTCCCCCTGTGACTTCCCCTTTTCATCCTTTAGGGGTTTTTGTTTTTCCCGTGGGGAGTGTTCCCTTCCCTTTAGTTTCCCCTTTCCCCAGTTATGGCCCCTATGCTTTTTGGTTTGTCCTTCCTTTCCCCCCCTGTTCCTGGCCCCCCCAGGTATTGGTAAGGTCCCTTTACATGTCCTAGTTCCTTCAAGGGCTTCCCAAACCTTTTCATCTTCCTTGTGTGCTCCCCGTTTTTGTTTTTGGCCCCCCCCTGTGGGTTTGACAAAGGGCCTTTTCATAGTTTAGTTTTTCCCTGGGTTCCTTCAGGGCCTGTTGTCTTTGTTTGATGTAGCCATTGGCCCATGCCACTTCGTAATATCTTTGTCTCTTTTGTGTTTCAGATGTCTCAAATCCCCTTCTAATCTCTCTTTTTGATTTCTGTGCTGTGGCCCGTTGCTTCCACCTTTTTGCATTCTTTTCTGCTAAAACTTTACATCTTCCTTTCCAGCTCATCTGTCTCCTTCCCCCGTCTTTCCCCCCCTTTTTTTGAGGGTCTTTCCTACCCTTCCTTTCCCCCCAGATTGCCTTGGAGGCCCCGTCCTCAAACCTGGTTTAGGTTCCCCCCTTGTCCAAAGAAGGGGGGACGGCGGGGGGTTAGGGGGGGGGAATTTGATGGTTAGGAGGAGGGGGGTGGATGGTTGTGGGGAGGGTGGGGATGGTTATTTGGGGGGGGTTTGGAGATAGTTGGGGGAGGGGGTTAGATGGGGCTGAAGGGGGAGAAGGGGGTGGATGGGGTTTTGGGGGGGGGGGGGAGGGTTTGGGTTATTGGAGGGAGGGAGGTAGTTGGGGGAGGTTAGACGGTTTAGGAGGGTTAGGTGGTTTGGGGGAGGGATAGGTGGGTAAGGTGAGGTGGTTAGGGAAGGGGAAAGGTGGTTAGGGGAGGGGGGGGGGTACGTGTTTGTGACAAGTGGTGGAGGGTGTGTGTGGTGTGTGTGTGTGTGTGTGTGGTGTGTGTGTGGAGTGTGTATGTGTGGTGTGTGTGTGTGTGTGTGTGTGGTGTGTGTGGTGTGTGTGTGTGGTGTGTGTGTGGTGTGTGTGTGTGTGGTGTGATGGGAGGGGAAAAAGTGAGTGGTGTGTGGTGTGTGTGTGTGGTGTGTGTGTGGTGTGTGTATGTGTGGTGTGTGTGTGTGTGGTGTGTGTATATGTGTGTGTGTATATGTGTGTGTGTGTGTGTGTACTCACCTATTTGTACTCACCTATTTGTGGTTGCAGGGGTCGAGTCACAGCTCCTGGCCCCGCCTCTTCGCTGATTGCTACTAGGTCCTCTCTCTCCCTGCCCCATGAGCTCTATCATACCTCGCCTTAAAACTATGTATGGTTCCTGCCTCCACTTCATCCCTTTCTAGGCTATTCCATGGCCTGACTACTCTATGACTGAAGAAATACTTCCTAACATCCCATTGATTCATCTGAGTCTTCAACTTCCAATTGTGACCTCTTGTATCTGTGTCCCATCTCTGGAACATCCCGTCTTTGTCCACCTTGTCTATTCCGTGCAGTATTTTATAGGTCGTTATCAAGTCTCCCCTGACCCTCCTGTCCTCCAGTGTCGTCAGGCCGATTTCCCTCAACCTTTCTTCGTAGGACAATCCCCGTAGCTCTGGGACTAGTCTTGTTGCAATCCTTTGCACTTTCTCTAATTTCTGGACGTGCTTGACTAGGTGTGGATTCCAAACTGGTGCTGCATACTCCAGTATGGGCCTGACGTAGATGGTATACAGAGTCTTAAACGAATCCTTACTGAGGTATCGGAACGCTATCCGTAGGTTTGCCAGGCGCCCGTATGCTGCAGCAGTTATCTGATTGATGTGCGCCTCAGGAGATATGCTCGGTGTTATACTCACCCCCAGATCTTTTTCCTTGAGTGAGGTTTGCAGTCTTTGGCCATCTAAACTATATTGTGTCTGCAGTCTTCTTTGCCCTTCCCCAATCTTCATGACTTTGCATTTGGCAGGGTTAAATTCAAGGAGCCAGTTGCTGTCAGTGACACTGGTCTGTAGTTTAATGCTTCATGTCTGTCTCCTTTTTCAAAGATTGGGACTACATTTGCTGTCTTCCATGCCTCAGGCAATCTCCCTGTTTCGATAGATGTATTGAATATTGTTGTTAGGGGTACACATAGCGCCTCTGCTCCCTCTCTTAATACCCATGGGGAGATGTTATCTGGCCCCATTGCCTTTGAGGTATCTAGCTCACTCAGAAGCCTCTTCACTTCTTCCTCGGTTGTGTGCACTGTGTCCAGCACTTGGTGGTGTGCCCCACCTCTCCATCTTTCTGGAGTCCCTTCTGTCTCCTCTGTGAACATTTCTTTGAATCTCTTGTTGAGTTCTTCACATACTTTACGGTCATTTCTTGTTGTCTCTCCTCCTTTCTTCCTTAGCCTGATTACCTGGTCCTTGACTGTTGTTTTCCTCCTGATGTGGCTGTACAAAAGTTTTGGGTCAGATTTGGCTTTCGCTGCTATGTCATTTTCATATTGTCTTTGGGCCTCCCTTCTTATCTGTGCATATTCGTTTCTGGCTCTACGACTGTTCTCCTTATTCTCCTGGGTCCTTTGCCTTCTATATTTCTTCCATTCCCTAGCACACTTGGTTTTTGCCTCCCTGCACCTTTGGGTAAACCATGGGCTCATCCTGGCTTTTTCATTATTCCTGTTACCCTTGGGTACAAACCTCTCCTCAGCCTCCTTGCATTTTGTTGCTACATATTCGATCATCTCATGTGTGTGTGTGTGTGTGTGTGTGTGTGTGTGTGTGTGTGTGTGTGTGTGTGTGTGTGTGTGTGTGTAATTTTGTGTGTAATTTTGTGTGGAATTATGTGTGGGTTTATTATGTACTGAAAAGTAGGTGGCTTGTGCATTGTAATGTAAGTCTCAGTGGTCCTTGGCTGCCCACAACTTCTTGTGACCTGACCCCCAACCTCCTGGGACTTACCGGCACGTACTTACATTGTGTGTGTGTGTGTGTGTGTGTGTGTGTGTATGTATGTGTGTGGTGTGTGTGTGAGTGTCTGTGTGTTTGTGTATGTGTGTGTATATATGTGTGTGTGTGTGTGTTTGTGTATGTGTGTGTATATATATATATATGTGTGTGTGTGTGTGTGTGTGTGTGTGTGTGTGTGTGTGTGTGTATGTGTGTGTGTGTGTGTAATTATTTGTCGAATTATGTGTGGGTTTATTATGTGTCTGAAAAGTAGGTGGCATGTGCTTGGAGTGTAATGTGGATTCTCAGTTGTCGCTTGTGTCCACAACCTCTTGTGACCTGACTCCCACCCTGCTGAGACTTACGCTCACCTACTTACAATGTTGCCTATGCTCGACCTGCTTATAGTAAGTTAATCGCCTTGTTCAATGGATTACCATTTCCTATTCCTTATTGAATACTTGAGTGCCTATTCTTTATCGTGCTATGAGAGTTAGACCATTCACATTCAGCTTGGCGGTTAATTGGAACCTGGAACCCCACACCCAAACAACCACTCATAGGTGATACAGTACTTGTAGTGCAGCTGTAGCACTGTAGATTGTCCAGCTCGATGTGACGTCCTGGCGTAGATCCAGCTCGATGTACGTCCTGGCGTAGATCCACCTCAATTTCTTCTCGTTAATAATGTACCCTATTCACTGTATTTCTCTCACTGGTCGCACGATTGTTTCACTTTATTATCTTTCTTGGGTGACACTTGACAACGTCGCCTTACACACTAGCCTGCCCACTCTGCGCCACAACGTTTTTATTTTCTAGATCACTTACAAAATTGTGGCTCTCCCCACACTTATGTGGCTCAGGCAGATTAAAAATCACTTCTAGGATTGTTCACTACCCTGACACACTTAGCAACCCTTGCAGAACACTTGCATAGCCCTCAAAAACACTGTGTGTGTGTTTATGAATGTGTGTGTGTGTGTATTTGTGTGTGTGTGTGTATGTGTGTATGACTGTGTGTGTACTCACCTAGTTGTACTCACCTAGTTGAGGTTGCAGGGGTCGAGCCCAAGCTCCTGGCCCCGCCTCTTCACTGGTCGCTACTAGGTCACTCTCCCTGAACCGTGAGCTTTATCATTCCTCTGCTTAAAGCTATGTATGGATCCTGCCTCCACTACATCGCTTCCCAAACTATACCACTTCCTGACTACTCTGTGGCTGAAGAAGTACTTCCTAACATCCCTGTGATTCCTCTGTGTCTTCAACTTCCAACTGTGTCTCCTTGTTGCCGTGTCCCATCTCTGAAACATCCTGTCTTTGTCCACCTTATCAATTCCTTTCAGTATTTTGTATGTCGTTATCATGTTCCCCATATCTCTCCTGTCCTCCAGTGTCGTCAGGGTGATTTCCCTTAACCTCTCCTCGTAGGACATACCTCCTGTGTGTGTGTGTGTGTGTGTGTACTCACCTATTTGTACTCACCTATTTGTGGTTGTAGGGTTCGCTGACTGCTACTAGGTCCTCTCTCTCCCTGCTCCTTGAGCTTTATCATACCTCGCCTTAAAACTATGTATGGTTCCCGCCTCCACTACGTCACTTTCTAGGCTATTCCACTGCCTGACTACTCTGTGACTGAAGAAATACTTCCTAACATCCCTTTGATTCATCTGAGTCTTCAACTTCCAATTGTGGCCTCTTGTGTCTGTGTCCCTTCTCTGGAACATCTTGTCTTTGTCCACCTTGTCTATTCCGCGCAGTATTTTATATGTCGTTATCATGTCTCCCCTGACCCTCCTGTCCTCCAGTGTCGTCAGGCCGATTTCTCTCAACCTTTCTTCGTAGGACATTCCCCGTAGCTTTGACACTTTCTCTAATTTCTTGACGTGCTTGACTAGGTGTGGATTCCAAACTGGTGCTGCATACTCCAGTATGGGCCTGACGTAAATGGCATAGAGAGTCTTGAATGAATCCTTACTGAGGTATCGGAACGCTATCCGTAGGTTTGCCAGGCGTCCGTATGCTGCAGCAGTTATCTGATTGATGTGCGCCTCAGGAGATATGCTCGGTGTTATACTCACCCCCAGATCTTTTTCCTTGAGTGAGGTTTGCAGTCTTTGGCCATCTAAACTATATTGTGTCTGCGGTCTTCTTTGCCCTTCCCCAATCTTCATGTCTCTGCATTTGGCAGGGTTAAACTCAAGGAGCCAGTAGCTGGACCAGGCTTGTAGGCTGTCCAGGTCTCTTTGTAGTCCTGCCTGATCCTCATCCGATTTTATTCTTCTCATTAACTTCACATTATCTGCAAACAAGGACACTTCTGAGTATATCCTTTCCGTTATGTAGTTCACATATACCAAGAACAGCACAGGTCCTAGGACTGACCCCTCTGGAACCCCGCTTGTCACAGGCGCCCACTCTGACACCTCGTCACGTACCATGACTCGTTGTTGCCTCCCTGTCAGGTATTCTCTGATCCATTGCAGTGCCTTTCCTGTTACGTGTGCCTGATCCTCTAGCTTTTGTAGTAACCTCTTGTGAGGAACTGTGTCGAAGGCCCTCTTGCAGTCCAAAAAAATGCAGTCGATCCACCCCTCTCTCTCTTGTCTTATTTCTGTCACCTTGTCATACAACTCTAGTAGGTTTGTGACACAGGATTTTCCTTCCCTGAAACCGTGCTGGTTGTCAATTATACACTTGTTTCTTTCCAGGTGCTCCACCACTCTCCTCCTGATGATCTTCTCCATGACCTTGCATACTATACTATAGCAGCTTCTTCACCTCCTCCTTGGTTATATGTACCTCATCCAGCACTTGCTGGTGTACCCCCCTGTTCTGATTTCCTGGAGTCCTACTGGTTTGCACAGTAAATACTTCTTTAAATCTCGTGTTGAGCTCCTGACATACATCTCGGTCGTTTCTTGTGAATTCCCCATCACCCTTCCTCAGTCTGATTACCTGATCCTTGACTGTTGTTTTCCTCCTGATGTGGCTGTACAACAGCTTCTGGTCAGTCTTTACTTTCGATGCTATGTCATTTTCATATTGTCGCTGAGCCTCCCTTCTTATCTGTGCATATTCGTTTCTGGCTCTTCGGCTAATCTCTTTATTTTCCTGAGTTCTCTGTCTTCTGTACCTTTTCCATTTTCTAGTACACCTAGTTTTTGCCTCCCTACACCTTTGGGTGAACCAAGGACTTGTTCTGTTCTTCCCATTATTTCCGTTTCCCTTGGGAACAAACCTCTCCTCTGCCTCCTTGCATTTTGTTGCCACATAGTCAATCATTTCTTTTACTGGTTTTCCTGTCAGTTCCCTCTCCCACTGAATGTCTTGAAGGAAGTTCCTCATGCCCGAGTAGTGTGTACTCACCTATTTGTACTCACCTATTTGTGGTTGCAGGGGTCGAGTCCTAGCTCCTGGCCCCGCCTCTTCACCGGTTGCTACTAGGCCCTCTCTCTCCCCGCTCCATGAGCTTTATCAAACCTCGTCTTAAAACTGTGTATGGTTCCTGCCTCCACTACGTCATTTTCTAGGCTATTCCACTGCCTTATAACTCTATGACTGAAGAAATACTTCCTACTATCTCTCTGACTCATTTGTGTCTTCAACTTCCAATTGTGGCCTCTTGTTTCTGTGTCCCCTCCCTGGAACATCCTGTCCTTGTCCACCTTGTCTATTCCACGAAGTATTTTATGTCGTTATCATGTCTCCCCTGACCCTCCTGTCCTCCAGTGTCGTCAGGCACTGTGTGTGTGTGTGTGTGTGTATAAAACAACCCTGGTACTTCACGGTGGTACGGTGGACCAAGGTGTCAAGAATTTCTCCGAGCTTCCCAGGAGAGAGGCTGGTAAAACTACTGCGGGTTTGAAACCCGGGTAGTTGCATTATTGACATTGCTTTAGTCCATTTTGTTCTGCGGATACATTATGCAGTAGAGTGGAAATATAACCAACAAAATGGGAAATTACTTACACATTACAAATGATAATAATATTTAGTTTTCAAGGACTCATTACATGAATTTTTTTGAAATATGAAATATAAAAAGCTCCAGGCAGAGTACAACTAGACAGCCGAAGAGTCCAACGAAGAGGATCACAAACATTCCCTGAAATGTGTTAAAGATTATTCTATTATTTATCTAAATACACACTTTAAGGCTGAATTGTAACTTTAAAACTGAGGTAATGAGGTAAGATATTATATATATATATATATATATATATATATATATATATATATATATATATATATATATATATATATATATATATATATATATATATATATTTACTGAACAACCACTATGAAAAAATAGCGAAATTCCAAGCACTTTCGTGAATTCTCACATTATCAAGTACCTATAAAAATAAAAGGTTAACGGGAAGGCATTATAAAGACCAGACGACACGTCACGTGACTGCTTGTGATGATGTAGGAAAGTTGTCAGTGAAACACGGCTTTTATTCTACCCAAAAAAAAATTGTCTAATGCACCTTTAATTCTTCCCAAATTTTATTAATTATAAGTGAATCCAATTTATATAAACTAATAGAAATATTCATATTATTTTAAAATCTGTTTTTATGAAATAAGATTCAATTATATTCCTGTCAACCATGGACTTGCTTGATACTACTTTCTCAACTTTTTGAAAATCAATTGGATGGTTAAAATCTCTTACATGAATAAATAGAGCATTGGAATCTTGTCCAGTTCTAATGCTATATTTATGTTGTTTTAATCTTAGTTCGAGATTTTTACCAGTTTGACCGTAATAAACTTTATCGCAAATTTTACAAGGAATCTTATAGACACATCCATCAGCATTTTGGGGGGAATTCTTTATCAAAAGTTTTTTTACTGTATCAAGATTTTTGAATACAACTTTAAATACAATACAATATTAAAAGTCTTAAGAAGAGAAGGCATAACAACCAAGTTTTCATGGTAAACAGGGGCGCCACTAGCATGATCAGAGACAACACAATAAGTGTCAGGGGCCCAAGACTGTTCAACTGCCTCCCAGCATACATAAGGTGGATTACCAATAAACCCCTGACTGTCTTCAAGCAGGCACTGTAGAGGCACCTAAAGTCAGTACCTGACCAGCCGGGCTGTGGTTCTTTGGTCGGGTTACGTGCACCCAACAGTAGCAGCCTGGTTGATCAGTCCCTGATCCACCATTAGGCCTGGTCACAGACCGGGCCGCGGGGGTGTTGACCCTCCGGAACCCTCTCCAGGTATTCTCCAGGTAAGGTTGAATAAGGTTGGTTGTCCCTTTTTGCATGGCAAAAGGTATTTCTGGCTGTTTTAAAGAATTTATCAATTAACTTTCATGGGAATCTGAGATCATTAGCTATTTCATAAATTTCGGAGATTTCTTCATCTATGAACTCTGGACTGCAAATACGTAAAGCTCCGCATAATATATCAATTGTTTACTGTCATCTTTGTGGTGGCTGGTGGCCTGGTGGCTAACGCTCCCGCTTCACACACGGAGGGCCCGGGTTCGATTCCCGGCGGGTGGAAACATTTCGACACGTTTCCTTGCACCTGTTGTCTTGTTCACCTAGCAGCAAATAGGTACCTGGGTGTTAGTCGACTGGTGTGGGTGGCATCCTGAGGGACAAGATTGAGGACCCCAATGGAAATAAGTTAGACAGTCCTCGATGACGCACTGACTTTCTTGGGTTATCCTGGGTGGCTAACCCTCCGGGGTTAAAAATCCGAACGAAATCTTATCTTATCTAATCTTATTGCTTGTATATATATATATATATATATATATATAAAATATATATATATATATATATATATATATATATATATATTGTACTCACCTAATTGTACTCACCTAATTGTGGTTGTAGGGGTCGAGACTCAGCTCCTGGCCCCGCCTCTTCACTGATCGATACTGGGTCCTCTCCCTCTCTGCTTCCTGAGCTTTGTCATACCTCTTCTTAAAACTATGTATGGTTCCTGCCTCCACTACTTCACTTGCTAGGCTATTCCACTTGCTGACAACTCTATGACTGAAGAAATACTTCCTAACGTCCCTGTGACTCGTCTGAGTCTTCAGCTTCCAGTTGTGACCCCTTGTCCCTGTGTCCCCTCTCTGGAACATCCTATCTCTGTCCACTTTGTCTATTCCCCGCAGTATCTTGTATGTCGTTATCATGTCTCCCCTGACCCTTCTGTCCTCCAGTGTCGTCAGTCCGATTTCCCTTAACCTTTCCTCGTACGACATTCCCTTTAGCTCTGGGACTAGCCTTGTTGCAAACCTTTGTACTTTCTCTAACTTCTTGACGTGCTTGACCAGGTGCGGGTTCCAGACTGGTGCTGCATACTCCAGTTTGGGCCTAACATACACAGTGTACAGTGTCTAGAACGATTCCTTATTAAGGTATCGGAACGCTATTCTCAGGTTTGCCAGGCGCCCGTATGCTGCAGCGGTTATTTGGTTGATGTGTGCCTCCGGTGATGTGCTTGGTGTTATGGTCACCCCAAGGTCTTTCTCCCTGAGTGAGGTCTGTAGTCTTTATCCACCTAGCCTATACTCTGTCTGCGGTCTTCTTTGCCCCTCCCCAATCTTCATGACTTTGCATTTGGCTGGATTGAATTCGAGAAGCCAGTTACTGGACCACATGTCCAGCCTGTCCAGGTCTCTTTGCAGCCCTGCCTCATCCTCGTCCGATTTAATTCTTCTCATCAACTTCACGTCATCTGCGAACAGGGACACTTCAGAGTCTATTCCTTCCATCATGTCGTTCACATATATCAAAAATAGCACTGGTCCTAGAACTGACCCCTGTGGAACCCCGCTCGTAACAGGCGCCGACTGTGATACCTCTTCACGTACCATGACTCGTTGCTGCCTCCCTGTCAGGTATTCCCTTATCCATTGCAGTGCCCTCCCTTTTACATGCGCCTGATCCTCCAGCTTCTGCACTAATCTCTTGTGAGGAACTGTGTCAAAAGCCTTCTGCAGTCTAGGAAAACGCAATCTACCCACCCCTCTCTCTCTCGTGTCTTACTTCTGTTACCTTGTCATAAAACTCCAGGAGGTTTGTGATACAAGATTTGCCTTCCATGAACCCATGCTGGTTTTCATTTATAATCTTGTTCCTTTCCAGGTGTTCGACCACTCTCCTCCTGATAATCTTCTCCATGACTTTGCAAACAATACATGTCAGAGACACAGGTCTGTAGTTTAGTGCCTCGTTTCTGTTTCCTTTCTTAAATATGGGGACTACATTAGCTGTCTTCCATTTCCCAGGTAGTTGCCCAGTTTCAAGGGATGTGTTGAAGATTGTGGTTAGACGCACGTATTTTGACTTTAAATAAAATATATATTAAATATAGGGGGTGGTACGAGAAAATTCTCAAACTGCTTCAGGGAGAACCTTGAGTGTTCCCTGAAGCAAGTTTATTCTTTTCTCTGAGGATGAGGGTCCCTAGGACAGTTCTAGAGGTGGTACCTTCCTATATATATATATATATATATAATTATATATAAATTAATATATATATATATATATATATATATATATATATATATATATACCAGGAAAAGTGTACGGTAGGGTTATTATTGAAAGAATTAAAGGTAAGACAGAACGTAGGATTGCAGATGAGCAAGGAGGTTTTAGAGTGGGTAGGGGATGTGTAGATCAAGTGTTTACATTGAAGAATATATGTGAACAGTATTTAGATAAAGGTAGAGAAGTTTTTATTGCATTTATGGATTTAGAAAAGGCATACGATAGAGTGGATAGGGGAGCAATGTGGCAGATGTTGCAAGTATATGGAATAGGTGGTAAGTTACTAAATGCTGTAAAGAGTTTTTATGAGGATAGTGAGGCTCAGGTTAGGGTGTGTAGAAGAGAGGGAGACTACTTCCCGGTAAAAGTAGGTCTTAGACAGGGATGTGTAATGTCACCATGGTTGTTTAATATATTTATAGATGGGGTTGTAAGAGAAGTAAATGCTAGGGTGTTCGGGAGAGGGGTGGGATTAAATTATGGGGAATCAAATACAAAATGGGAAGTGACACAGTTGCTTTTTGCTGATGATACTGTGCTTATGGGAGGTTCTAAAGAAAAATTGCAAAGGTTAGTGGACGAATTTAAGAGTGTGTGTAAAGGTAGAAAGTTGAAAGTGAACATAGAAAAGAGTAACTTGATGAGGGTATCAAATGATTTAGATAAAGAAAAATTGGATATCACATTGAAAAGGAGAAGTATGGAAGAAGTGAAAGTTTTCAGATATTTGAGAGTTGACGTGTCAGTGGATGGATTTGTGAAGGATGAGGTTAATCATAGAATTGATGAGTGAAAAAAGGTGAGTGGTGCGTTGAGGTATATGTGGAGACAAGAAAATGTTATCTATGGAGGCAAAGAAGGGAATGTATGAAAGTATAGTAGTACCAACACTCTTATATGGGTGTGAAGCTTGGGTGGTAAATGCAGCAGCGAGGAGACGGTTGGAGGCAGTGGAGATGTCCTGTCTAAGGGCAATGTGTGGTGTAAATATTATGCAGAAAATTCGGAGTGTGGAAATTAGGAGAAGGTGTGGAGTTAATAAAAGTATTAGTCAGAGGGCAGAAGAGGGGTTGTTGAGGTGGTTTGGTCATTTAGAGAGAATGGATCAAAGTAGAATGACATGGAGAGCGTATAAATCTGTGAGAGAAAGAAGGCGGGGTAGGGGTTGTCCTGGAAAAGGTTGGAGGGAGGGGGTACAGGAGGTATTGTGGGTGAGGGGCTTGGACTTCCAGCAAGCGTGCGTGAGCGTGTTAGATAGGACTGAATGGAGACGAATGGTATTTGGGACCAGACGAGCTGTTGGTGTGTGAGTAGGGTAATATTTAGTGAAGGGATTCAGAGAAACCGGTTATTTTATATAGCCGGATTTGAATCCTGGAAATGGGAAGTACAATGCCTGCACTCTAAACGAGGGGTTTTGGGATTTTTGCAATTTGGAGGGATATGTTGTGTATCTTTATATACAGACCCCTGGCAGTCTTCAAGCTGGCACTGGACAAGCACCTAAAGTCGGTTCCTGACCAGCCGGGCTGTGGCTCGTACGTTGGTTTGCGTGCAGCCAGCCGTAACAGCCTGGTTGATCAGGCTCTGATCCACCAGGAGGCCTGGTCACAGACCGGGCCGGGGGGGCGTTGACCCCCGGAACTCTCTCCAGGTAAACTCCAGGTATATACTTCTAAACTGTTGCATTCTGGGCAGCTCTGCAAAAACAGTGATTATGTGCGAGTGAAATGAAAGTGTTGAATGATGATGAAAGTATTTTTTTTTTGGGGGGGGGGATTTTCTTTTTGGGTCACCCTGCCTCGGTGGGAGACGGCCGACTTGTTAAAAAAAAAAATCTTCCGTGCGTACAATAATATAATGTTTGTTGAGTTAGTACACAAACACGGAGTAGAATGAAATTAACTCAGAGGCGTCCACACCAACGTATGTCCTCGATTTCGGGTACAACATCTAGCTTAGCTGGATGCACCATTGTTAAGGATTGTGTGGTCCAGTGATCTAAGTCGTCATGCGTTTTCGCTCACCATGAGGAGGGCCAAAACAGCATGGGTTCGACTCCTTGGCTAGTGTATTGTTGTTATTGATCAAAACCTCTTGTTCCGTGGGTACAAGCGCTTTCGTGCAATATATATATATATATATATATATATATATATATTATATAATATATATATATATATATATATATATATATATATATATTGCAGGAAATCGCTTGGAATTTCATTATTCTTTCACAGTGGTTGTTTTGCGCATATATATATTAATATATAATATATATATATATATATTATATATATATATATATATATATATATATATATATATATATATATATATATATATTAGAGTTATAACTATTTTACAAAATAATATTTCTCTACCTTAATCAAATGAACCTTTGCCCAGAAGCAAAGAAATGACCAATCATTTCAATATTTTTTTAGAAACTGTCACCAAAGTTGCAGTTTGTTTGTGCAGGCAACATACAGCTCCTGCATAACTTTGATTGCACGTTCAGCACACTGATTACTTCTTGGTATATTAAGTGCGGACGGCTCCTGCTTCCAGGAATTTTTCAATGAGTTCTGTGCTTTTTTGTAAGGTTTCAATATTTCTGGCAATAATCTGTCAAAGTGTATGAAATAAATCTGCATATCTTCTCCAAAGTCTTCCTTCTTGTACATATAAAAATGAATGCAAGAATAGCTAGAATGGATCTTCAATTCCACTTCGAATTGATGTTTGGAAATTTCTGAAAGTTAAAGGAAAGTGCCCGTTTTCTTCAAAGAATTTAAACACTCTTGTTGGATGGTACGAAAACTTCTTATCATCTCTCCATCCTGATTTATGGAGGATCTCTTCTGTTCCATTAACAAACTGAGCCTTTAGTTCCTCATAATTCTTTACCAGTTGGGATACAAATAGATACTTGATGTTAGGAGAACTGGTTTTAGCACCAAGGTTTTCATCCATTGCCATTGCTTGACTTGGTGTACGAATGTCAATGCCATTAAATATCAAATGTTTGCCTATCTTGGCGGCTTTACTTGTTGATACTTTTGTGTATGTTACCAAACTTGTTGCAATTTTATTTTTGTTGTGTTTTCTGGCTGGTGGAGTAGTACTTTAATGTTCATCTTCTTACTCGCTCCCTTCACACTCAGTACTACTACAGCACTTGGTATATATCATGTTGGTATACCCTCCTGTTCTGTCTTCCCGGAGTCCTTTCTCTCTCCACCGAAAATTCATCCTTAAATCTTGTGATGAGCCCCTCAAATACTTTTTGGTCGTTTCTTGTGAGCTACCCATCTTCCTCAGCCTGATCAAATGGTACCTGACTGTTGTCTTCCTCTTGATGTGGCTATGCAACAGCTTCGGGTCACACTTGACTTTCGATGCTATGTGGTTTTCGTACTGTCGCTGGGCCTCCCCTCCCTGTGTATACTCGTTTCTGGATCTTCGACTATTCTCTTTATTTTCCTGGGTTCTTTGTTATCTTTACTTTTTCCATTCTCTCCCTACAACTTCAGGTAAACCAGGGGCTCGTTCTGGTCTTCCCATTATTTCTGTTGCCCTTAGGAACAAACCTTTCCTCTGCCTCCTCCCATTTTATTGTTACGTAATCCATCATTTCGTTTACTGACTTGCCTTCAAATTCTCTTTCCCACTGAACTTCCTGCAGGAAGTTCGACATACCTGTGTAGTACCCCATTTTACAGTTTGACTTTTCCGATGCTACTCCTGCTACCGTCTCCACTTGTAGCTTTACTCTGTATTCAAAGCTCAGAACCACATGATCACTAGCTCAAAGGCGCCTTTCATATGTGAATACTAGGTCCAGTCTCACTGATTCATCCTTTCCTCTCCTCTCCGGTAGTGTCCCTAGCATGTTGATGCATTAGGTTTTCCAGTACCACATCCATCATCTTGGCTCTCCATGTTTCTGGACCCCCATGTGGCTCTAGGTTTTCCCAGTCAATCTGCTTTTGGTTTAAATTGCCCATAACTAGTAACTTTGCTCTACTCGTGTGAGCTCTTCTTGCCACCTCACCTAGTGTGTCCACCACTGCTCTGTTGCTCTCTTCATATTCCTTTCTTGGCCTCTTGCAGTTCTGTGGCAACTTATACATCACTACAATGGCTGCCTTATGTCCCCTAGACTAAATGTAATCCTTTTCGCAAATTTCATCCATTCCTTCCATTTTCTCAAATCCCCATCGGTTTTTAATGAGCAGTGCAATTCCTCCTCTCCCTCTGTTCCTTTTATCTTTTCTGAGGATCTGATATCAGGGAGGGAAAATTTAGTTTATTGTCCCAGTGAGTTTTTTTTTCTCTGACTACTTGATTTTGTCATGCCACTTCTCACGTTTATTTGTTATTCCATCCGCTTTCTCCAGCAGGATCCTGTTTCGAGCTGATTCTGCCTTTAAAATCACTTTGACTGTTTTTTTCCTCTTGTCTCTGCATATAGCTTAGCTCCTTCATTGTCTTTAGTCCCCTCATTTATTCCTGATGTGCTCCTCGTCTTTTCCCGGGCTCCACGTGAGTCTGATAGGGCTTCTTCATACAGTATAGCTACATTGTTCCCTACAGTGACCCTTGTCTGTGACTGATGTAGCAGTTCCTGATGTAATGGCTGAACTGCCCTTTGGTTCTTTAGGCTGTTTCAGAGAGTTTTAGTTCCTCTTGTAAGCTATGTATCTTAGCTTCTGCTGCTATGGATTGTAGCTCCCAATTCATTCTCTCTGCAGCTATCCTCTCCTCCATTTTCTTGCTGAGCTCTTCTACCTTCCTTCTCCACTCTTCCTCCTTTGTGTTTGTGTGTGTACTCATATACTATTGTGCAATATATATACATAGATAAAATATGGCATTTCTCGTAACTTTGTAGTGACATCTCTCATCATTTTGCTAAATCGTGAATAAACTTCAAACAATTCCATTTTTCACTTTGGTTATTCTGCATAATAAGTAGATATCGACTGCATATGTGAACTTATTGAATATTAACATATACCTAAAATATTCTCTGTATAATGTGATAATTTGTAATATACCATATGTTTATACTTACCCAAATATTTTTGATTGAGAGTGGTGAATTAACAAGGATCTTGCTGGGAGAATGATAACACACAGTAGAGTTTGGTTCCTCAGTTTTCACCCACTGGAAGAAGAGTCCTGCTTCCGTTGTCGACATTATCCTCATAATGAAAGAAAATATAGATAATAAAAACTAAAGTAAATTCTTAAGTGTATGTTACCATGTGTGTGTATGTAGGTGCGTGTGTGTACTCACCTATTTGTGGTTGCAGGGGTCGATTCTTAGCTCCTAGCCCCGCCTCTTCAATGATTGCTACTAGGTCCTCTCTCTATCTCCCTGCTCAATATGTTTTATCGAACCTCGTCTTAAAACTATGTATAGATCCTGCCTTCACTAAGTCACTTTACAGACTAATACACTTCCTGACGACTCTGTGACTGAAGATATCCTTCTCAACATCCCTCTGACTCATCTGAGTCCTCAATTTCCAAATGTGATCCCTTGTTTGTGTCCCATCTGTCTTCCCTAGTCTTCCTGCCCTCTAGTGTCTTCAGTCCAATTTCCCTTAACCTTTATTCGTAGGACATTCCCTTTAACTCTGGGACTAGTCTTGTAGCAAACCTTTGCACTTCATCTAATTTCTTGACGTGCTTGACCTGGTTTGGGTTGCAAACTGGTGCTTCATTCTCTAACATGGGCGTGACGTACAGAGTCTTGAACGATTCCTTATTGAGGTATCGGAACACTTTTCTTACGTTTGACAGATGCTGCAGCAATTATCTGGTTGATTTGCGCCTCAGGAGATATGATCGGCATTATACTCAGCACCAGGTGATCACTAGCCCTGAGGGGCCTTTCATATGTAATGTCTTGCTAGTTGATCCTCTCTTCTCACTCTGGTAATGTCCCTAACGTGTTGATGCAAGAGGTTTTCCAGTACCATCTCTATCATATTAGCCCTGCACGTTTCTGGCAAACATGTGGTTCCAGGTTTTCCTAGTCAGTTTCTTTGTGACTGAAGTCACCAACAGCCAGTAGCTTTGCCTGACCACAAGGGCCTTTCTGGCCACTTCAGCAGTGTGTCAGCCATTGCTCTGTTACTCTCATCATATTCTTTCCTTGGCCTCCTGCTATTCTGTGGTGGGTTATACATCACTGCAATCACCACCTTGGGACTCCAGTCTGAAGTGATCTGTAATGCAGTCGCTTCCTTCTCCTCTGTCTCCTCTATCCAATTCCTCAAAATCCCATTTGTGTTTTGATGGGCAGTGCCACTCCTCTGCCCCCTCTATTTCCTCTGACTTTCCTCAGGATTTGATCTCCAGTTAGAAAGATGGCATCTGTTCTTCAAAGATCTCACCTGAAGGAAGATCACTATAACTCAGTGAAACAGGGGTATGCTATGTGCTATATCATCCTGAGGTTAAGAACCGAGAAATGAGGGCCACTCATATTATATTTAAATATCAATACTGGAGGAGAAGCTAGTTTCTTGAAGCCTCTTTAGTTACTTTTTCCAACACCATGAAAGAAATGACTAGTAAATATAGCACCTAACAGCTTAGCACAATAAAGATACATACATGTTTTTGTCCTGGCAGCCACGTAATGTAGTAACCAGACGATATCACACCATATCTCATATATCATGTGGAGATATCAAGATCACAGTACCCAAACGTATTTAATACAGATGTACTAAGTGTATGCAAATATGTCTTTATCCCTTATGTAGCTATCAATACATTGCTTTCCGTTTATCCTAAAAGTAATCTACACTCAAATTTGGAGCCAACAATGAATGATATTCAACAGTAAACAGATACAATAAAATACAATATCAACGCGTTGATGACTAAGATTTATGAGCACAACTTCGTCATCTTTATTGCTTAAAGTTTCTAATCGAACATAGAGTGGAATGGAAGAACTGGAGGTAATTAAAAGGTGTTCAGCTCCTTAGTCTCGTTAAAATGCTCTCGGTTCCTTAGTTTTAATTGAGCAGGAGTAAGTAAGCAAGAAAGTTATTTTTTTTTAGGAGCAGGTGAACATAAGTACAATTATAATACATAGTTTAACATATATATAAACTGCCTAGGAAGACCAAACATTCAGAGTCGGTTATTTCCACTGGAGGTCCAGGAAGCTCCTGGTCCCGCCCTAGGGCAAGTATGGTGGACATTTCTCAAATAAAATATTCTTCAGATGTTTTCCAATGGCCATCATTGCCCGTACCCTTGGTACTGGCAATGATGGTACTGGCAATGATGGTACTGGCAATGATGGTACTGGCAATGATGGTACTGGCAATGATGGTACTGGCAATGATGGTACTGGCAATGATGGTACTGGCAATGATGGTACTGGCAATGATGGTACTGGCAATAATGGTACTGGCAATGATGGTACTGGCAATGATGGTACTGGCAATGATGGTACTGGCAATGATGGTACGGACAATGATGGTACGGACAATGATGGTACCGGCAATGATGGTACGGACAATGATGGAACGGACAATGATGGTACGGACAATGATGGTACGGACAATGATGGTACGGACAATGATGGAACGGACAATGATGGTATGGACAATGATGGAACGGACAATGATGGTACGGACAATGATGGTACGGACAATGATGGTACGGACAATGATGGTACGGACAATGATGGTACGGACAATGATGGTACGGACAATGATGGTACGGACAATGATGGTACGGACAATGATGGTACGGACAATGATGGTACAGACAATGATGTCTTTCCAAGAACTACTCTGAAAGACTTGAAAAATACTTTTGATTAGGAATGAGTTTTATTAATTTATATGTCTGCTGTGCAGGCGATATGTTTCTTCACTAAATGTATAAAATTTCTGAAGTCGTCTCATTAGGCAGCTAATTATTATGATATATATTTGATTTCATAAATAAAGAATTTGATTTTTGCAAAAGAATTTACGAACGAAAAGCTTTAGACAAAAATACTGAGTATAATGATTTACCTCTTATTAAGAGCTGGAATAATTGGACTGTCTTTTTGACCGATCATTGCAAACATTATCTGCAAAAACTCTTCTCTGGACCCGTAAAAGGAACACTTCCCTGCAATGGGTATATAAAATGATAATAAAAGACACTGGCACTCGCACATTGGTCCAAATACCTCGGTCACTCTCTTGAAAAACTATCAGATAAGGTCACCACTTTCTGGTGGTTCTGGTGAAGTGGTGGCTAAAGCTCTAGCTCCACACACCGAGAGTCTGGGTTCGATTCCCAGCCAGGGTTGAAACATAAGAATATAACATAAGAAAGAAAGAACACTGTAACAAGCCTACTGGCCTATGCGAGGCAGGTCCAATTCTCCCACCGGCTTAAGCCATTACCTTGACTTAGTGAGGTCAGACACGTCACTTAAGAGAGGAGCACGGCATCCGACCTAGTAGCACAAGCTAGTCAGGTCCAACACACACCCACCCACAACTACTCACGTATTTATCCAACTTATTTTTAAAACTTGGCGTTTTTCTTTACACGTGTTGTCTATGTTCACCATCAGTATAATGGGTACCTGAGTGTTAGTGGACTGGTGTGGGTCGCATCCTGGGTGTTAGTGGACTGGTGTGGGTCGCATCTTGGGTGTTAGTGGACTGGTGTGGGTGGCATCCTGGGTGTTAGTGGACTGGTGTGGGTGGCATCCTGGGTGTTAGTGGACTGGTGTGGGTGGCATCCTGGGTGTTAGTGGACTGGTGTGGGTGGCATCCTGGGTGTTAGTGGACTGGTGTGGGTCGCATCTTGGGTGTTAGTGGACTGGTGTGAGTCGCATCCTGAGTGTTAGTGGACTGGTGTGGGTGGCATCCTGAGTGTTAGTGGACTGGTGTGGGTCGCATCTTGGGTGTTAGTGGACTGGTGTGGGTGGCATCCTGGGTGTTAGTGGACTGGTGTGGGTCGCATCCTGGGACAAAACTGACCTAATTTGCGGGAAATGCTGAACATAAGAAGTGGGTTTCAATATAGTAGAATATCACTGATGTCAGCTAGGACTGTGTTACCTTGTACATGTACTTGCAGCATATAAAGATTTATTATTATTATTATTATTTTCAACAAACTGGCCGTATCCGACCAAGGCAGGGTGGCCCAAAAAGAAAAATGAAAGTTTCTCTTTTTAAATTTAGTAATTTATACAGGAGAAGGGGTTACTAGCCCCTTACTCCTGGCATTTTAGTTGCCTCTTACAACACTCATGGCTTACGGAGGAAGAATTCTGTTCCACTTCCCCATGGAGATAAGAGGAAATAAACAAGAACAAGAACTAGTAAGAAAATAGAAGAAAACCCAGAGGGGTGTGTATATATGTGCTTGTCCATGTATGTGTAGTGTGACCTAAGTAGAAGTAGCAAGACGTACCTGAAATCTTGTAAGTTTATGAGACAGACAAAAGGACACCAGCAATCTTACCATCATGTAAAACAATTACAGACTTTCGTTTTACACTCACTTGGCAGGACGGTAGTACCTCCCTGGGTGGTTGCTGTCTACCAACCTATTATTATTATTATTATTATTATTATTATTATTAAATCTGGACGATTAAAAATTATGTAAATGGTTAAAATATCCAGAGGTGATTTTGAAATTCTGTTTCATTACTGAGAACATTTATTAAAAGTTCATCCTGATCTTTATGCAAGTTTCTGTAAAACAATGAATATTAATTAACCTTTTTCAGTGATGACGCCTCAAGCAACATGTCTTATTCTGTGGCAGTCCCTCCCCACACCGTTTTCTATGAGAACCACTTTCCAAAAATATACTACTACTACTGCTAATAATAATAATAATAAATTATTATTATTATTATTATTATTATTATTATTATTATTATATTATTATTATCATAGTAATAAAAACAAACAAGAGGAACAAACACACACACAAAATATAAAATATTCAAGTTTGTTATTGTACATAATACACAAACATTATAGATCATAATAAAATAAGTAAAACAAACTAACTTGTCTTCTGAACTTTTTTTAAGTGATTTATTAGGGCTTGTGATTAGCAGCTCCTTTATGGTATTAAATGGGATATTGGACAGACATTCACTCACTTCTTCCTCTACCGATTATAGACTTTCTCTTAAGTTTTTATGTTTTGTGAGTGCAGAAAATCCTAATTCATTCAGCTAAGATGTGAAAAAAAATGTACAAGAATTACCAGAGCTTTTTTCGTAACTTAAGGATAGTCATTCTTAATCTTTATTCAGAATCTGTCCGGAGGAATCTGTCATTGTGTTTTAATTTCAGACAGTAATCATTACATATTACAATCTATTTGGAGTCTCAGCAGAAGTACATGAAACCTGTCTCGGTCCTGGCGCTCTTCAGTAGAGAACAAGACTCCTGATGTCCTGGGAGAAGTGGCTACTCTCACACACACTGCAACACTGCCTGCCAGAGGATCTGAGAATGGCATGTCTTAAAGAGGACATGATGCCATACTCCAAAAATTATGAGTTTTGTGAAAGATTTTGTAAATACAATACATGGCCTCTTTTTTTACACTACTACAAGGGTGTGACCTCCCAGCCGTTCCATCGACACCATGCCCAGCCCTTCTAGGGCAGGGTAGGTGCCTGAGCCCGAGCATGCAGCTCACAAACTGTCATTCCCATTAGCTCCCTTGGGGCGGGGATGACAGACCAGAGAGGCCTAGCTTCTCACTACGAGCCCCGTGAGGGCGTGGAATGTGGCTAGGCCTGGGGACAGTTGGTCCCAAGGATGAGGGGGTACTTGTACCTCATCCCAAGGGAGACTTAGGTCTCAGACACTCCCTAGACAGGGAGTCAAGGTCGGGCCACCACTTGGAAAAGGCCCGGGCCGGGAGAATACCGGCGAATTAACAAGAAGAAGACCAGCCGCTCAGTTGCCCACACACTGCAGAAAAGGGTAGATGTTGCTCCTTCCCTGACTTGTGGTGTTTAATTTCCGTCGAGTTTTATAGAAAAATTATATTTCTATTTTTCTCAGAAGTTATTCTTCTTTCAGTATAGAAGACTCATATTATTTGTGAACATAATATCATGATTTTTGCACAGATTATTGAACAATTATTGTTTTAAGTACAACTGATATTTGCAATAGAATTTACAGCTTCTGTTTTATTGTTTTTTTTTTTTTACCAAAAAAAAATCTTATGAGCAAAATGCTAACTTTAACATTTTTTAAAGTACGAAATATTGACATGTCGGTCACATCAAGTTGTCATGTTATTCTTTAGCCTTTTATCTGTCATGTAATTTACATCTTAACAATTTTGCAATCACTATACCAGAGTGATACCCCATAAAACGTCTCATTATTTTTTCTCTATATTTTGAAGCAAACCTCATAAACACTGCTTATTACAGTAAAAATGGCATTAAAATCGGTTAATTAGAAAAATAAAGGACTTCAGCAAATTCTAGTAACTTATAGTATTGTTATGAAAAATGTAGTACAGTATCTGAGCTAATGTTGTCGCTACAGTACAGCATCTGGCGCTGCATCACATACTCACAAATTTCGTTAACAGGCTACTAACACCATTCGGTGTTAAGAAAACACTAGGCAGTCTTGCTAAGCACTTCACCTGGCTATATAACATCACGAAATATGAGAGTTGTTGTCACATCTGTCAGGTGACAGAAGCTACTGACAAAGCCTGTGACACACTCCATTTCAAAAAAACATGAATGAAAGATTGACCTTAGTTCTGATGGTGGCATAATATCACTTTTGCATATATTTGGCGCTTATCCATTAAAAGTCACTGTTTATAGACCTCAATCCCTTAACCTATATTAATACTGTGAGCGCGAAAAATGCTTGGATAACGAGATGGGCTTTCTGTATTTAGCCTTCCATTAGTAGCATTTATTACATTCGTGGTCCTTGTAATGTTTTGGCTGATGCTAGCCCAAGCCTTGACACACTTAAGTAAAAGTGATACCCGATATTGCTAGTTATTTTCATCATTAATTTCATTCCCACAGAGCCCATTGGTCATCCAGTGACTTTACATACATAAATGTGTGTTAAAAATTCTTAGTGCAGGTACACCAATATCCATCGAGGGTACCAAAGGAAGTTGCAAGTAGAAAAGGGGATAGTTTCCACTTCAGAGGTGCTATCAGGCCACCGGGAGATCCAGAAAATGATAAGAGAGATCCAGAAAATGATAACGGAGGAAGAAGCATTGGAAAATGAAGGAGCGGTCAGTTTTTATTCATGGGCTCCAAGAGATCTAAAGGAGGAGAGATGAAGAAAGACTATAATCAAACAAACCGGAGAGGAGGACATGACCGAGCTGATAAATTTTCAGAGAATTGGGGGATAGACGAGGGGAAGAAATTGGCCAGTTAAACTGATTTTAAAGACAGAAACAGTGTGAAACAGGATCCTGCAGCAAAATCCACGGCTTGAGGCAACAAAATACCAGTGGGTGTATCCAGACTGCGCCAGAAAGAGAACAGAACCATAGAAACTGAGAGAGAGGTTACAAAGACGAAAGGGGCAAGAGAGAGAGAGACAAGGATCGAGTCTGGCAAGGATGCCCAGAGTCGGGAAGAGCAGCGAGCACAAAAACCCACAGAACCCCTCAACCAAACAAACCCAAAACAAACCACACACTATACTCGCAGCACCCACCCCACCCCAGCACAAACCCCACCAACCCGGCATCCTGCCAGGTTTCCCACTCTCCCAGCCCATACAAACCCCCCAGAATACAATTTTGGAAAAGCTGAATGTGTGTTACACAAATTCAGACAGAATAACGAATAAGTGTGGGGACTGGCATGAAAGAATCATGGAGGCATCCCCCCACACCATAGCACTTACAGAAACCAAGCTCATGGGAATTATAACAGAAGCAGTCTTTCCAACTGAGTATCAGATACTGAGGAAAATAAAGGGATTAGAGGGTGTGGAGGAGTTGCACTGCTCATCAAAAAGCAGTGGAGATTTAATAAGTTGGAAGAAGGGGACAGAGGGGAAGCAAGGGACTACATAGAACACTTTAGTCTGGGGGTCCCAAAGTAGTGATTGCAATGATGTTCACAACACCAAGAATAGCAGGAGGCCAAGACAAGAATATAATGAGAGCAACAGAGCAATGGTTGATACCCTAACTGAGGTCGCCAGAAGGGCCCACATGGGTAGGGCAAAGTTACTACTTATGGGAGATTTCAATCATGAGGAGATTTACTGGGAAAACCTGGAGCCACAAGGAGGACCAGAAACGTAGTGGGCCAACATGGTGGAGGTGGTACTGGAAAACCTCATGTATCAACATTATAGGGACACTACCAGAGCGAGTGGAGATGATAAATCAGCAAGGCTGGACGCTATACTCACCTTGAGTAGTTCAGACACTGAGGACATCACCACATATGAGAGGCCCCTCAGAGCAAGTGATCATGTGGTCCTGAGCTTCGAATACATAGTAGAGTTACAAGTGGAGAGGAAAACAGGATGAGTAGGATGGGAGAAGCCAAGCTAAATGAGAGTGGACTACATGAAGAATATCCTACATGACGTTCAGTGGGAAAGAGAACTGGTGGGGAATCCAGTAAATGAAATGATGACAAATTTACAATAAAATGCAAAGGGGCAGAGGAGAGGCTTATACCCAAGGGCAACAAAAATAATGGGAAGACCAGAACTAGCCCTTGGTTCACCCAAAGGTGTACAGAGACCAAAGCTTGGTGTGCTAGAGAATGGAAAACGAACAGAAAACAAAGGACCCAGGAAAATAGGAAGATTAATCGAAGAGCCAGAAATGAACATGCACAGATAAGGAGGGAGGCCCAGGGGCAATATGAAAGTGACTGACCTGAAGCTGTTGTATAGCCATATCAGGAGAAAAACAACAGTCAAGGGCCAGGTAATCAGGTTGAGTAAGGGAGGAGAGGAGATCACAAGAAATGACAGAGAATTATGTGAAGAGCTCAACACAAGATTTAAGGAAGTATTTTCATTGGAGACAGAGAAGACTCCATTAAGCCGGAATGGTGGAGTACAACAAGTGCTGGACACAATGCACACAACAGAGGGGAAAGTGAAGAGGCTGCTAAGTGAACTAGATACCTCAAAGGCTGTGGGACCGGACAACATTTCTCCGTGGGTCCTGAGAGAGGGAGCAGAGTTTGTCACTAACAACTTTCATAAAATCTGTCGAAACAGGGCAACTGCCTGAGGTGTGGAAGACAGCAAATGTAATTCTAATTTTTAATAAAGGAGACAGACATGAAGCACTAAGCTACAGATCAGTGTAACTGACATGTACAGTATGCAAAGTCATGAAAAAGATTATCAGGAAAAGAGGGGTGGTGCACTTAGAAAGGAATGAGATTATAAACGATAACCAACACGTTTCCAGGGAAGGGAAATCCTGTGTAACATACCTAGAAAGAGAGAGTGAGAGAGAGAGAGAGTGAGAGAGAGTGGTGGGTAAAATTCATTTTCTTCATCTGTAAGAAGGCTTTCGACAGACTTCCACACAAAGGAACTAGTGCAACAGCCAGAGGAGCAGGTCGGAATATCAGGAAAGACAATGCAATGGATCAGAGATAACCTGACAGGAAAGAAACGATGGTGATAGAATGAGCTCCTGTCACGTGTGGGTTTCCACAGGGGTCAGTCCTAGGGCCGGTACTATTTCTCGTATGTGTGAATGACTTGACGGAAGGGATAATTTCAGAGGTGTCCCTGTTTGCAGATGATATAAAGCTAATGCGAAGAATTAAATCGGATGAGAATCAAGTAGGACCTCAATAGGATCTGGACAGGTTGCAAGCCTGGTCTAGCAGCTGGCTCCTGGAGATTAACCCCACCAAGTACAAAGTCATGGAGATTCGGGAGGGTCAGAGAAGACTACAGACAGAGTACAGGTTAGGAGGCCAAAGACTGCAAACCTCGCTCAAGGAAAAAGATCTTCGGATGAGTACAATACCGAACACATCTCTTGAGGCCCATATCAACCAAATAACTACTGCTGCATATGGGCTACTAGCAAACCTAAGAATAGCCTTCCGATATCTCAGTACGGAATGGTTCAAGACTCTGTACACTGTGTACGTCAAACACATATTGGAGTATGCAACACCACTATGGAGCCCACACCGTGTCAAGCTCATCAAGAATTAGAGAAAGTGCAAAGGTTTGCAGCAAAACTAATCCTGGAGCTAAGGGGCATGTCCTACGAGGAAAGGTTAAATGAAATCGATCTGACGACACTGGAGAACAGGGGAGATACGGGAGACATGATAACATAAAATACTGAGAGGAATTGACAAGATGGATAGGAACAGGATGTTTCGGAGATTTGACACAGCACCAAGGAGTCACAATTGGATGTTGAAGACTCAGATGAGTTTCAGGGATGTTAGGAAATACTACATTAGCCATAGAGTTGTCAGGAAATGGAATAATCTGGAAAGTGAAGCAGTGGAGGCAGGTACCACACGAAACTTTAAGATGATGTATGATACAGCTCATGGAGCAGGGAGAGAATGAACCTAGTTGCGCCCAGGGAAGAGGTGGGGCCAGGAGCTATGACTCGACCGTTGCAATCACAATTAGGTGAGTACACACATATATATATATATATATATATATATATATATATATATATATATATATATATATATATATATATATATATATATATATTTATTATGTCGTGCCGAATATGTAAAACTGGTCAATTAGCAAGAACTCATTTAAAATTAAGTCCTTTCTAAAATTTTCTCTTATACGTTTAAAGATATATATTTTTCATTAATGCTAATGTAAAAATTGATAATTTTGCACCAAAAGGAACTTAGAAAACTTACCTAACCTTATTATAACAAGAACAATTTATTTTAGCCTAACCCAACTAAATATATTTTAGATTTGTTTACAGTAATTTAATACTAAACAAACACAGTGAAATATATTTTTTTCGTTAGGTTCAGAATGATTTTGGCGAAATTATTGCATACACAAATTTTCACTTGTCCTATATGACAAGATTAGCGTTGCTATTTAAGCCAAGATCGCAAGTTCTGCCTATTCGGCACGACATATATATACATATTGTAAATATGCACATTTTTTTTTTTTCATTTTTTTTTCATTAATAATGCAAGGCAATAATATGTTTGTTCTCATATCTCAATTTTGTTAGAAAAATTAAACCTAACTTATAGAAGAAAGTTTTCAAAATTTATGCACAACTGTAATATATTTTAGCTTCTCAGTTTCAGTAAACTTGTTTTAATTTTATTAATTATTGCTGAAACATCACGAATATTTAAAAAGTTTCAGTCTTAAAACTTCAATTGTTTTTATAGCAAACAAAATTACATTTATAAGTCAGGTTCAGAAATTACATAAAACTGTTGTTTAATGCGTTTTTAATATTTTAAAACAGTGAATAGTTCTGATTATCGAAAGTTAAAATTTATAATTGGTTCTATAACTTTATAAAGCTAATTTCAATTATTTTTAAGATTTGTTAAAATGTAAAGATAATGATTTGTATAAGGATTTTTGTCTGAATTTCAGAGTAGAGGTAAAGCTCGACCATTTTTTAAACTCAATATAATATCTGAGAAATCTCTAGTATTTTTGAAAAAATAAATAAACAATAAATGAGAATCATCACAAATTATTGTACGTAGACCAACATAAGAATTTCTTTTTAATTAAAGTTTATTCGTAATTTTAGAGTAATTTCTTTAAAAATTACCAGTTTTTGTGAAGTCTTGAGCAACATAAGCTACGAGGCCGGTAGCAGCAAGCATGAGCACGTGGTCTCCTTGTCGCACCACAGTGTCTATTGCTTCACTGAAGTGCCGGCGTGTAATATATATTAACCTGCCAACCTTCCCTGTGTCAGCTATCTCCCGATATATCCCGGACTCTGCTGACTGAAAGAAATACATTAGAATCAGTAATTATAAAACAAATGTTCACTATATAATATCAGTTTTGGAGTGTACAACCTTGACTCTTATAATTGAAATCATAGAACATAACCTTAACTAGACTCAAAAAATCATAATACACACGATTGCAAACAAACCATACCACTGGCGGGGTTAGAACCTGCAATCAGAGAGTCAAAACTCCAGAACGATGCGTTAGCCCCTGGGCCAGCTAGCTACATTAAGATTCATCCAAGTAAGTATATTTATACACCATAGGAAGGTAAGCATAGGCACCACTGTGACCACAAATGCAATAACCTTAAGCTGGACCCCTTCATGAATTCTTTGAATTGTCGTAAATTGTGAAGGGTTACTCAGCCCTGTAACAACTTCAGTCAGTATTACTAAGGCTGGAATGTACCTACAGTAGTGCTGGGAACTGTGAGTCTAGTGATTACTGTTTGGACTGGAGCCCCACACGTCACCTTTCGAGGGGGGGGGGGAGAAGGAGGGAAAGGGATAGCGGGAGCTAGACTGACCCTACCTTAACAAGCAGCCGGCAATCAAACTATCACTTTAGTGGTGGGGGAGAAAAGGCGGGAGTAGCGGGAGCTAGACTTACCTTACCTTAACAAGTAGCCGGCAATGAAACTATTGTTACTATACACTCCCTCGCTACTCCTATCTATTGAACTTTTCCCTCAAACTCCCCCATACCAAGAGTTATAGTCAAGGAATATAAGAAGAATAGGCGAGGAAAAAGTTCTAACATGTGGAAGTCGCATAAGGCAACAAATCTTCTACTGACTGTCACGACTTAACCAGTCAGAGAAATAATTGGATGAACCCATTGATATAACACAATATGGAACTTTAAAAGCCTGGAGTGCCAATGTCCCCTCAAGAAGGTGACCTGTTGGTTCCCCTAAAAGTTTCTAGGTATATCAAAAGGTATGTGTCCGTATCCTAAATGAATTCTTTTCCCAGCCAAATAAAATTAAGTTTGTAGAAACCCACACAGGGCCAAACATTTCCTTTTCAATGGTGGAGTATTCTCGGTTTCTGCGGAAGGAGTTTTCCCGGCTTAAGGAAGCATACAGGAAGGGAGTACATCAATGTATTGTAGTAACACCGGCACCTAAGCCCAGTATTGGAGTCCGTCATTCTTAAACTCCAAAATGTTTTATTAATATTCTGAATCTTAAGTAAAGGGTCTTTCGAAAGATACTTTTAATCTCATTAAACTTTTCCCGAGCAACGTCGAAAGTTCAAGAGGTTTGTTCACAGAACTTTTAATGAAGTCGATAAGAATCCTGTAAGATCAGTAATGGTCGGATAAACCGCATAAAAATTTACAGAACACCAGAAGCTATGCATTAGCTTCTTGTTTTGGGGATCTAAATTCTAATAAACCTTTGATCTTACTCCGGGAGAGCTCCAGAGAGTTATTAGAAAGTATCAGTCCAAGATATTTAATCTTGTTATACCCAAGGAAAGCATTTCTTTCATCGGGCGGGGGGGGGGGGGATTGAGGCCATGTGAGCGTAACCTACGCAAAACTGACATGTTAATGTTTGGATGTGTTCGCTCCCACGTGGATGGTCATTACGTAAATGTTATCAGAATAAACTTGAAACATTTGGCATATTACCCAAGACCTTTCTCATCGTCGTCACGTAGGCAGCACAGACAGTTACCAACCCGAAGGACATAGTTCTATATTGCATCAGTCCTTGGTGTGCAGGAAAAAGCGGTGTACTGCTTAGAAGAAGATCTTACATTACTTATGATATGGCCGCGCAATATCAATCTCTGAAAAGAAGGTAGAGTCATAAAATTTGTTAATCGCTATCTATTAAGGATAGGCTCAGCATCCCCACCGAGTTATAGCATTAAGGCCTCTGAAGTCAATAGAAAGTCTATATGAAATTATCCCTCCTTCTTACCATGACTACTGGTGAGCAATAATCAGATACTGAAGGTTCAATGAGCTTTAGTTTAATAAATTTTGTCTACCTCTCGGTCAAAATGCATCCCTAGGTGACTGGAACTGGTATAATTTTCGTTTGATAGGATGTCCGTCACTAAGTCAATCTTATGGACTACTACCGGTTGAGGTAACCCCTGTAATATCAGTAAAAGAAACGTCTGAAAAGTTACTCACACATTTTGAAAGTATTTCATGTCTCTTATGATCATCCGAAGATTCATTAATATTAAAGTTGGTTGCGCCGAGTGATCAAGAGTCACAAGTCATGTAGTTTCTCATCATAAGTCTAATTAGAGTGTATTACAAACACCTAACATTTTCAGTTGATCTATCAAGTTCCGTGTGGAAAAACTAAAGTCAAAGTTATTAAGGCAGTTAACCGAATTTCTAAGGCGTTGATATGAAAAAACTTTAGGTTTCCCCTTGTCTTCTATGAGGTAGCCAACTTTCCCAACAAATTTTTAATACTTTATATGGACCTTTCCATCTCACTAATATTTATTTGACTTGATAGGCAAAAGTACAGACCTTCATCCCCTACTTTAAAACTTCTCCTCTGACTTTTGGAATCAAAATAGGTTTTGTACTGGTCCATTGACAAGCTTAAGTTTTTCAAACATTTCAGGTCTCCTCAAGTTTGAGATCTAATGTTCAAGAAGAAACTGGTAAAGACTGAACTCTCAGCACTAACTCCCTCATTAGTCCTTAAGTCATGAATGATGAGCAATGGTCCTCTGGCCTGTCTACCAAGATAAGTTCAAAGGTGAAAACCCCAAAGAGTACACTCGGAACTTCCACTCAGGCAAACAAAGCACAGGGTAGGTAAGATGCCACTCTTAGGTTTAAGGGAGCAAAGTTTCCTTAAAATGGACTTGAGAAATCGAATGCTGGTGCTCCAATTCCTCCCATTACTGCAGGGATGAATAGGGTGTGGTGAAGAAGCTTCACTCCCAGAAGTTGGTATAGATGTTGGCATTAAGTCAGATGTAATTTTGTGTCCCACGGTCAGACCAAAATATTTCTAGGATGCCCCGGTCTGGAGAAGAGACAAAAGGGCTTTCAGCCACCATCTGTAGTGGTTATGGTCTTTAAGGTATGGCTTCAGGAAACTCGAAGCATAATCAACAATGTGATAATATATATCTATGTCCCCCAGATGAAAGTGGAGATAAAAGGACCAACGATGTCAATGGCTACTCTTTCAAAGGGTACCGTAAAACTGCATTTTGACCATAGTACTTACGCTCTGGACCTCGGAGGATGACATGTTGGCAAACTTTACACGATTCACAATAGGTAGTGACATCTGAGGACATTTTAGGCCAAAAATGGGTTTCCCTAATTTTATTTAAGTTTTAACGATTTGCGAGAAATGTCCGGGGCCACTGGCAGATCAAGAGCCATTTTAAGAAACAGTCTCTCTGCATTGACTGGAACAACTAACATGTAATATCTATCTCATCTGAATTTAATTTGAATACTGACTTGTACAAGATAACCTTTTTATATAATCAAATTTATAATGAAAAAGTTTTTCCTTTGGATAACTGATTTTGTTTAGCGGCATTATGGCAATTCTGAAGAAGCAATAACGTTTGTAAATTGACAAAGGAGTCCATCGATATATCTAAGGCTTAAATAAGTCAGGGAAAACCAAAGTGACGGATAGTAGGAGAAGCCTGGGGTTTGGTCCTGAGCCCTAGTCAAGACATTTAAATATATCGGATGTGATATCTTCACTTTCACTAACAAGTGAACCGTGATCCTACTACCTCGATTTCGAGAGTAGCATACTGGTTTTAATCCCACATGAATCTCACGAGACATTGTCTCATCTTGAACTTTCGAGGGGCTCTCTGACCTCTACAGGACGAGGATACCCCCCCACTCCTGCGACAGTAGCTAATGTTCCACCTTCGTGATGAAAGGTCAACCTCAGAAGGAAGAATGGCACCTTTTACATTACCTATTATACGGAGCAAGAAGTGATGGGAGCTAGTACGGCTTCAGACTCCAACCTGTGAACCATTTTATACCTAATATAACAACGATGGTAGGAAAAGTGGGTCCGTTACGTGCCCAAGTAGTCTGAAAGTATAGCAGAGGTATGAGTTTATGTAAGGTTAGGGAACAGCATATTAGAAATGACTATACATAATGCATCCAGTGTCTCGTAAAATGGCAGATACATTAAATCCATTAACTGATTCCTGAACAGAAGGGTGCTTCGGTCATTACGTCCTTTAAAAGATCTTCCAACTTTTTGGACACCTTCTTAGAAGGACATTCTGGACTTTATGTCCCTTTAACACCACACCAATGACAACAGGAATAAAAGAAGTCATTTTACTTTTCCACTAGAGGCTTTGATTTCTTAAGTCGATGAAAAAAAAAAGAAAAAAAAAAAAAACCCGTCTCGCTCGCTTAGGCTCGATCCCATTAGCTTTATAGGAATTGTGAGCCTCCACTACAGGTCAGCAGCCTCAGCAACTTTCTCAGCTTCTAATCAGGTTACTTTCTCCTGTGAATGTTTCGTATCTGATGGGGAAGAGCTGTCAGGAACTGTTCACAACCATGAAGTCTCTAAGAGATTCTAACTGCGATCAATCCATGAACACTCTATCTCAAAAGTACGAACAAACGAAAGAGTGTTACCTGTAACTGCTGAAAAGTTCTGGCCAGGCTGTATGGTGGGCATTACCTGAAATCTTTCCTGTAAGAATTAAGTGGTTTTTATGATATGCTTTAAGGATTGCCTTCTCAGTAGGTTATAATTACATATGATACCTGCGACAAAGTTGCCATAGATATTGCAAAGTCATTACCAAAAATATCAATATCCTAACCTAGTAGCCCAGGTGTCAGCAGGCCATTCACAGAGGGTACGGTATTTCAAACCTGATAATTGACAATATGAAGTTATGTCCTTTTACCCCTCGTGAAGGGAGTAAATTAGGTGTTGGAATATGCTCACTAGCTGCACGTATTGTTCCATTACTCCTTCATCTAATTGCTGTTGTGAGAAAGTTAACTTTTTATTCACTAATTCGAAGCGAGCTTGTTGGAGCTCGGCGATCACTTTTTCTCTTTCGTCCCTTAACTCATATTCTCTAATCCTTTTGCTCTTTCCTAAAGTTCCCGTATTTTAGCCTGTTTCCTCATGTATTTTAGCCTGTTCTCACGTTCTCATAGCGTCTTCACGATCCAGACTATCACTCTCCTTTTTGTCTTCTCTTTCTCTTTCTTAACTGTCTTTCTTGGATTTCTCTCTCAATTCTCTCTCCATTTTCTCCTGTCTTTCACGTTCTTTTTCCCTTTTTCTCTTCTCTTTCTCTTTCGAACTGTCCTCCTCTTCTCTCAATTTTCTCCTTTCCAAGTCCTTTCCTGATCTTAGCACTAATGGAGATTCCAAATTTTCTTCTGTTATTCCCCCTAACCACTTACTTCCACCACCAACTTCAGCGTTCATCGAAAAACGTAGTCATCCATACTTGCAAGAATAACCTTAAACTATCAGGGAAATGAAACGGGTATTAAAGAAAACGTGAGGGATTCAATTCATCTCTGCTCAAACTGTAAATAAACAGAGGCTTCGATCCCTACTTCAATTAAAACAAGATGTATTAATTAAAAACGAAGGTTCTATGGCCGGCTCCGAGCAAACATAAGTAGAATGGGGTCCACCTTGACCATCCAATCTTCTCATGAACAAATCAAGAGTGTCTTACACGACATCCCCTTGATAAAATAAAGAGCTCAATGAAACAAATTGTCACTGGAAAATCTCGGGTCTTAGAGTCTATCCATCCAAAGTGTTTCAAGCTCGAACAAAAAGGTGGCAGAATTAAATATTATATCCTGCCTGACTTGACTTACAATAAATTGAGAATATAACAATCACCAAATCTTTTAAATACCTGTACTGTAGTCCTACCATAGAGAATGATTACTCACGGCTGGTGATAACCGTCTGTGGTATGCGGCGTTGAAGTTCCAATGGTAGATTCGAGATGGAATTGAATCTTGGATTCAGTAGAGTTGATCCTGGCAAGGTCGCCACTTGTGAAGGCTTACTCAGCCCTTTAACAACTTCTGTCAGTATTACTAAGGCTGGCATGTACTTACAGTAGTGCTGGGAGCTGTGAGTTTAGTGATTACTGTTTGGACTGGAGCCCCACACGTCACCTTTCGGGGGGGGGGGGAAGAAGGAGGGGAAGGGATAGCAGGAGCTAGACTGACCCTACCTTAACAAGCAGCTGTCAATCAAACTATCACTTTAGGGGTGGGGGAGAAAGGCTGGAATAGAGGGAGCTAGACTTACCTTACCTTAACAAGTAGCCGGGAAGCAAACTATCACTTTCGGGGAGGGGGAAAAAGGGGGGGGGAATAGCGGGAGCTGGACTTACCCTACCTTAACAAGTAGCCGGCAATGAAACTATTGTTACTATGCACTCCCTCGCTACTCCTATCTATTGAACTTTTCCCTCACATAAATGTAATTCCACACTGACGAATTGAGGGGTACTTAGGGTTTCCTTATCCAGCATCTGCTAAAGATCATCTTCTTGTTTAAGAGTATTGACCGTAGACCCATTTTCTTTAATACAACAATAGGAAATTTCCTAAGAAACAGTTGCCAGATACATTTGAAATCACTATTTAAAGTCTTCTGTAGTGATAAGTTTGGAGTCTGACAGCATGTCTTTGATAAGTGACATGACACTAATGTTGTGGTAGCTTGGTCATTACTACATGTTCAGTGCTTATGGGATTTATATGCTTTATTCTCATATGCTGCCTGCATTTTCTAGCACCTGGCAATCTTCCTGGCGCCCATTTCTGGTATTCTGGAAACTCATTTCCCAAAATGAATCTGCCTGGACTTCCTACTTGTTTCTACAACATTACAAGCTCCTGATGATGTATTGATTTGTATTCCCTGGAACGCAGGCGAGAGAGATACATGATAATATACACTTGGAAAACCCTAGAGGGATTAGTGCCAAACCTGTACACGAAAGTCACTCCCTACGAAAGAAAAAAGACTCGGCAGGAGATGCAACATTCCCCCAATGAAAAGCAGGGGTGCCACGAGTACACTGAGAGACAACACAATAAGCATCAGGGGCGAAAGACTGTTCATCTGCTTCCCAGCATACATAAGGGGGATTACCAATAGACCCCTGACTGTCTTCAAGAAGGCACTGGGCAGGCACCTAAAGTCAGTACCTGACCAACCGGGCTGTGGTTCGTACGTCAGTTTGTGTGAGGCCAACAGCAACAGCCTGACTTTTTATGATGATGTAGGTAGGTGGTCAGTGATCCATGAAACACAGCTTATATTCTACCCAAAAATTTGTCTAATGTACAGTAAATTCTTCCATATTTTATTAATTATAAATGAATTAAATTTATATAAGCCAAAGGAAGGAAGATGATCTAGCTTTGACAGACTATCCTGAAGAGGTCCCAAAACTTCTCCAGGTTCTCAATCGTGCACGTTCTGCAGTCGCACTAGATGGTGAGTCGATGGGTTTGACCCCACTGATCTCTCACCGAATTCCACTTGACAAAGGTACTAAACCCATTTATGTACCTGTGTATCGCCTGCCACATGCGCAAAGAGTCTTCGCCAAAGAACTCATTACACGGATGCTCCGTGATGGAGTTATTGAGGAGTGCACTTCCCCGTGGAATGCTCCCCTTATTCTGGTCCCCAAGAAAGATGGAACCTGGCGCCCTGTTATCGATTACAGGAAACTGAATGCATGTACAATCCCAGACCGCTTTCCGTTGCCAGTTCTGAACGACCTGTTGCAGAACATCGGCAATAATAAGGTCTTTTCAACTCTTGATCTTCTTCAAGGGTTCTGGCAGATCCCCCTCGATGATGGGAGCAAAGAGCTGACAGCTTTCTCTACGCCAACCGGTCATTATCAGTTCAGGAGGATCCCCTTTGGCTTGTGCGGAAGCCCAATCACGTTTAGTCATTTGATGACGACAATTTTCCGTACCCTCCTAGTTGGCACGCTCATGGTCTACCTAGATGATCTCATAGTCATGTCGCAAAATGTCCCGACACATCTCGAGAAACTTGACAGGGTATTGGACAGGCTAGCTCAGGCAAACCTTAAGGTAAAGCTCTCCAAATGTCATTTCCTCCGGAAGGAAATAAAATTTCTGGGTCACGTAGTGACTCAGAATGGCATAAAGACGGACGAGTCTAAACTCTCGGCCGTGCAGAAATTCCCCAGACCCATGACGGCGGATGCAGTCCGGTCCTTCATAGGCCTGGCGGGTTTCTACTGCATCTTTATCGCAGGTTTCTCCACCATTGCTGCACCCCTGACATGCTTACTCAAGAAGGATGCCCCTTTTGAGTCGACGTGTGATCAAGAACGAATTTTTGTCACTTAGGAATAAGTTAACATCAGCCCCAACCCTTAGATTCCCTGATTTCACCAAGGCATTTACCTTGACCACTGATGCCAGCAAAGTTGGCATCGGTGCAATCTTGTCACAGGAATCTAATGGTAAGCAACAGCCTATTGCCTATGCTAGCCGTGTCCTTACTAAAGCGGAAGTCAATTATTCAGTGACAGAGCTAGAAGCTTTAGCCATTGTATGGGCCTTGAGTCATTTTCGGGATATCTATCATTATCCTATCAAGATTTAAACAGATCATCTACCTTTATTGGCCCTTTTTGCTAATGAGAACCTCTCAGGAAAGCATGCTCGGTGGTCGCTCACGTACAATGACTACAACCCTGAAATTTGCTATGTCCCAGGTAAGCAAAATGTTGTAGCTGATGGCGTGTCGAGGCATATAGCATTCGTGAGTGTCGGCAACTCGTTCTCTGTTGAGGATCTCGAGAGAGCCCAACGACAGGACCCTGTGTGGTCTCCAGTCCTTCGTTTCCTGACCAAGGAGGACGTTGACTTACAGGTCAAGTCTCCCGTTCCACTGAAGGATTTAGTGGTCAACCAAAGAGTACTGTGCCGTGTTGCTCAGTTGGTGGACCCCGGCAGGACCATATACCAACTGGTGATAACGGAGTCCATGATACCAGCTACTCTTAGGCTGATCCACGATGTCCCAGGTGTAGCGCACCCCGGGAAGGACCGCAGTATCAAACAGGCATGAATGAAATATTTCTGGCATAAGATGGCAGCGGACATTGCCAAACATGTACACCAGTGTGTTGTTTGCTTACAGCACAAGGGCACCGTTACAGGTCCTAACCCCATTCTAAAGTATCCCATTACAAAAGAGACCTGGGAGAGAACTTCTGTCGACCTGTTGACGAACTTCTCGACCTCCGAGAAGGGAAATAAGCACCTGCTTTTAATGGTAGATAACTTGACGCAGTATGGTGAATTAGTATCCATTCCTGATAAAATCGCCGAAACGGTTGCTAGTGCTTTCCGTGAGCATGTTGTCCTCCATCATACCTGCCCACGTGTCCTTCTGTCAGACAATGGGTCTGAGTTCATAAATGCCATAATGCAGGACCTTTGCTCCAGATTTAACATTCACCAAGCGCCAGTAGCTCCACGCCACCCTGCGAGTAATGCTCTTGCTGAACGTACAAATCGCAAAGTCCTGAGCACCTCCAGCACATCCCAAGTTGTACTACATAGGATGAGGCTATCCCAGATGTTCAGTGTACATTAAATTCCTCCCTCAACAGCTCGATCGGTGAGACACCTCATTTTGCTTTGTATGGCTATGACAAGTGCTTACCACATGAAATTCTGCTTGCTCCACGTCGACCTACTTAGGATACTGATAACCCCAGTGTAGTAAAGATGCGGACAACGCAGCTTGTCTTCCAGCGGGTACGAGAGAACCTTATGAAAGCTACTGATAGGTTCACGTCTGTGCGCAATGCCCTCGCCAAGGAAAGCAAAGTGGAACCAGGTTGCAAAGTTATGTTGCTCAACCCAGCGCAAACCCCAGGTATGCACAAACTTGTCCCGAAATTCGTGGGTCCTTACCGTGTCCTCCGACAGCTCCGTGGCAATAAGTTCAAGGTGAGGGAGATTGCTACCGGATCAAGGAAGCCCACCTTGATCACATGAAGTATGTGGACCATGTGCAGGCTGAAGCAGAGCTGGAGTCGTGTGCGTTGCAACACCACAATCAGACCAATGCTAGGGACAACCCGTCTATCCCTTCTCCCACTACTACTGGTACGGAAGACGGGCCAGTAAGGCTCCATACTTATGGCCTGCGACCCAGGACAACAGTACATTTCTGTGACATTGACGTACCTACTGACTTGTCTGACTCCTACGCTAGTTATGCTAATTGTTTGCTTGCAGAAATGGGTATAAATGCGCACACATTGTATAGCTAGTCGATAATGGAGTCAGAGTGGACAACATCATGTAATTATGTAAATACTTTTAGAAGGGTATCCAGAGTGTAATGAATTCCATGGATATAGTATTATTGTAGGTATGTGCACCCAGTATTTTTATAAAAAAAAAAGCCTGTAATATGGTCAGGGCAGTGCTGCCCTCTGAGTCACATGTCACACCTTAGGAAATGCTACTGTCAGTCATTGCAGATGTGAGGGTGCAGCAACGTTCGTAGACGAGTGGTCAACTGATGTTCAGCCTTGCAGACAACCTGTATATAGAAGATTTTAGTTCCAGTGCTGACGTCTCCGGACTCTCTCCAATGAAACAGCGCGGGCAAGCCAGTTTTCTCTTCCCCTGGATGGGAGAATTTTTTTTTTTTTTTTGGCCTGTTACATTTTTATGTCCATTTTTTATTTTCAAGTGAGAGAAAGCCAGTCCCTCTCTGGGGTAGCTAGTGTAAGTAATTCCTTTGCACCTACGGGCCCACCAGTATTGTCGCGTCGGGACGACGCGAGGTGCGTGGCCGAGCAAATGTAGACAATATTCATATTATTTTCTAAACTACTTTTTATAAAATATAATTCTATTATATTCCTGTCGACAATGGACTTACTTGATACAACTTTCTCAGCCTTTTAAAAATCAGTTGGATGGTTAAAAATTTCTCTCATGAATAAATAGAACATTAGAATCTTATTTTTTTTTTTTTTTTTATTATCACACCGGCCGATTCCCACCAAGGCAGGGTGGCCCGAAAAAGAAAAACTTTCACCATCATTCACTCCATCACTGTCTTGCCAGAAGGGTGCTTTACACTACAGTTTTTAAACTGCAACATTAACACCCCTCCTTCAGAGTGCAGGCACTGTACTTCCCATCTCCAGGACTCAAGTCCGGCCTGCCGGTTTCCCTGAATCCCTTCATAAATGTTACTTTGCTCACACTCCAACAGCACGTCAAGTATTAAAAACCATTTGTCTCCATTCACTCCTATCAAACACGCTCACGCATGCCTGCTGGAAGTCCAAGCCCCTCGCACACAAAACCTCCTTTACCCCCTCCCTCCAACCCTTCCTAGGCCGACCCCTACCCCCCCTTCCTTCCACTACAGACTGATACACTCTTGAAGTCATTCTGTTTCGCTCCATTCTCTCTACATGTCCGAACCACCTCAACAACCCTTCCTCAGCCCTCTGGACAACAGTTTTGGTAATCCCGCACCTCCTCCTAACTTCCAAACTACGAATTCTCTGCATTATATTCACACCACACATTGCCCTCAGACATGACATCTCCACTGCCTCCAGCCTTCTCCTCGCTGCAACATTCATCACCACGCTTCACACCCATATAAGAGCGTTGGTAAAACTATACTCTCATACATTCCCCTCTTTGCCTCCAAGGACAAAGTTCTTTGTCTCCACAGACTCCTAAGTGCACCACTCACTCTTTTTCCCTCATCAATTCTATGATTCACCTCATCTTTCATAGACCCATCCGCTGACACGTCCACTCCCAAATATCTGAATACGTTCACCTCCTCCATACTCTCTCCCTCCAATCTGATATTCAATCTTTTTATCACCTAATCTTTTTGTTATCCTCATAACCTTACTCTTTCCTGTATTCACCTTTAATTTTCTTCTTTTGCACACCCTACCAAATTCATCCACCAATCTCTGCAACTTCTCTTCAGAATCTCCCAAGAGCACAGTGTCATCAGCAAAGAGCAGCTGTGACAACTCCCACTTTGTGTGTGATTCTTTATCTTTTAACTCCACGCCTCTTGCCAAGACCCTCGCATTTACTTCTCTTACAACCCCATCTATAAATATATTAAACAACCACGGTGACATCACACATCCTTGTCTAAGGCCTACTTTTACTGGGAAAAAATTTCCCTCTTTCCTACATACTCTAACTTGAGCCTCACTATCCTCGTAAAAACTCTTCACTGCTTTCAGTAACCTACCTCCTACACCATACACTTGCAACATCTGCCACATTGCCCCCCTATCCACCCTGTCATACGCCTTTTCCAAATCCATAAATGCCACAAAGACCTCTTTAGCCTTATCTAAATACTGTTCACTTATATGTTTCACTGTAAACACCTGGTCCACACACCCCTACCTTTCCTAAAGCCTCCTTGTTCATCTGCTATCCTATTCCCCGTCTTACTCTTAATTCTTTCAATTATAACTCTACCATACACTTTACCAGGTACACTCAACAGACTTATCCCCCTATAATTTTTGCACTCTCTTTTATCCCCTTTGCCTTTATACAAAGGAACTATGCATGCTCTCTCCCAATCCTAGGTACCTTACCCTCTTCCATACATTTATTAAATAATTGCACCAACCACTCCAAAACTATATCCCCACCTGCTTTTAACATTTCTATCTTTATCCCATCAATCCCGGCTGCCTTACCCCCTTTCATTTTACCTACTGCCTCACGAACTTCCCCCACACTCACAACTGGCTCTTCCTCACTCCTACAAGATGTTATTCCTCCTTGCCCTATACACGAAATCACAGCTTCCCTATCTTCATCAACATTTAACAATTCCTCAAATATTCCTTCCATCTTCCAATACCTCTAACTCTCCATTTAATAACTCTCCTCTCCTATTTTTAACTGACAAATCCATTTGTTCTCTAGGCTTTCTTAACTTGTTAATCTCACTCCAAAACTTTTTCTTATTTTCAACAAAATTTGTTGATAACATCTCACCCACTCTCTCATTTGCTCTCTTTTTACATTGCTTCACCACTCTCTTAACTTCTCTCTTTTTCTCCATATACTCTTCCCTGTGGCCCCTCTATAAACATGTACATCCTGAAGTCTACTCAACATTCTTTTATCTACCAATACATAATCCAACAACTACTGTCTTTTTCGCCCTACATCATATCGTGTATACTTATTTATCCTCTTTTTCTTAAAATATGTATTACCTATAACTAAACCCCTTTCTATACAAAGTTCAATCAAAGGGCTCCCATTATCATTTACACCTGGCACCCCAAACTTACCTACCACACCCTCTCTAAAAGTTTCTCCTACTTTAGCATTCAAGTCCCCTACCACAATTACTCTCTCACTTGGTTCAAAGGCTCCTATACATTCACTTAACATCTCCCAAAATCTCTCTCCCCTCCTCTGCATTCCTCTCTTCTCCAGGTGCATACACGCTTATTATGACCCACTTCTCGCATCCAACCTTTACTTTAATCCACATAATTCTTGAATTTACACATTCATATTCTCTTTTCTCCTTCCATAACTGATCATTTAACATTACTGCTACCCCTTCCTTTGCTCTAACTCTCTCCCGATACTCCAGATTTAATCCCATTTATTTCCCCCACTGAAACTCTCCTACCCCCTTCAGCTTTGTTTCGCTTAGGGCCAGGACATCCAACTTCTTTTCATTCATAACATCAGCAATCATCTGTTTCTTGTCATCCGCACTACATCCACGCACATTTAAGCAACCCAGTTTTATAAAGTTTTTCTTCTTCTCTTTTTTAGTAATTGTATACAGGAGAAGGGGTTACTAGCCCATTGCTCCCGGCATTTTAGTCCCCTCATACGACACGCATGGCTTACGGAGGAAAGATTCTTTTCCACTTCCCCATGGACAATAGAAGAAATAAAAAAGAACAAGAGCTATTTAGAAAAAGGAGAAAAACCTAGATGTATGTATATATATATATGCATGTGCGTGTCTGTGAAGTGTGACCAAAGTGTAAGTAGGAGTAGCAAGATATCCCTGTTATCTTAGCGTGTTTATGAGACAGAAAAAGAAACCAGCAATCCTACCATCATGCAAAACAGTTACAGGTTTTTGTTTCACAGTCATCTGGCAGGACGGTAGTACTTCCCTGGGTGGTTGCTGTCTACCAACCTACTACCACTTTTAATGCAATATTTCTGTTGTTTTAACCTAAGTTCAAGACTTTACCAGTTTGACCGACATAAACTTCATCACATATTTAACAAGGAATCTTATAGATACATCCGTCAGCATTTTGGGGGGAATTTTTTATTGGAAATTTCTTTAACTGTATCAAGATTAAATTCAACTTTGATATTAAAATTCTTAAGAGAAGACATATCAATACAGTTTTCATGGTAAGGGAGAACCAACATATTTTTAGTTCAAACAGGTTGGTTTTCTTTTTTGAATTGTAAAATGTATTTCTAGCTATTTTAAAGGGAAATGAGTGCATCTAAATTCCTTAACGAGCTAAGCAAAAGACTCAACAGGGTAACTGGGGATGCCAGAGCAGCTAGTTTTCTACCCCAGCGATGCAGCACTGTGGTTCAAAGAGGTAAGTCCCGCTGTATCTTAGGCACGCGCCCCAACTCTGAGGAGCTGGATGATGTTTTCACATTGTAATTTGTGGCAAACCCATAGCAATATGTGCTCGAAATGTACCTCTTAACCTCATGTACTGTATATGTCATCTTTGTAACAGCAATGTATCCTATAAGTCTTGTGTACCAAATTCATTCTTTCAATGCACCGGCCGTATCCCGCCGAGATAGGGTGACCCAAAAGAAAAAAGAAAGTTTTTTTTTTTAAAGTTAGTAATATATACAGGAGAAGGTGTTACTAGACCCTTGCTCCCAGCATATTAGTCGCCTATTACGACACACATGGCTTTCAGAGGAAAAATTCAGTTCCACTTCCCCATAGAGACAAGAGGAAATAAACAAGAAAAAGAACTAATAAGAAAATAGAAGAAAACCCAGAGGGGTGTGTATATATATATGTTCTATACGCAATTGTAGTGTGACCTAAGTGTAAGTAGAAGTAGCAAGACATACCTGAAACCTTGCATGTTTATGAGACAGAAAGAAAAAGACACCAGCAATCCTACCATCGTGTAAAACAATTACAGAATTCCGTTTAACATACACTTTCTAGGATGGTTGTACCTCCCTTGGAGGTTGTTGTCTACCAACCTACTACTACCCTGACGAAAAGGTAAAATTTATCAATTAGCAAGAACTCATTTAAAATTAAGTCCTTTCTAAAACTTTCTCTTATACGTTTAAAGATATTTTTTTATATATGTTAATGTAAAAATTAATAATTTAGTACCAATAGAACCTTACAAAACTTACATAACCTTATTATAACAAGCTCAATATAATTTGGCTTAATCCAATTAAATATGTTTTAGATAAGTTGGCAATAATTTAATTATAAACATAATGAAATGTATTTTTTTCGTTAGGGTCAGAATGATTTTTGTGAAATTATTGCATACAAATTTTTGCTTGCCTTATTCGGCAAGAAGAGCATTGCTACTTAATCTATAATCGGAAGCTTTACCCACTCGGCACGACATATATATATATGTAGTCTTACTACAGCTGGATGCCTAGCCAAGAGGGAGCCCCAACCACTAGCAGCCAACAATACTCACAACCCTGCAAACCGCCCCGATGGGAGCACCATCTATCCTTGGAAGAATGGGACTATACCTGTGTGTCGACGCTGGCTGACATCTACATCAATCACAGTGTCGGTCGACAAGGAGGAGTACAAGATCGGCAGATACGGACACATAAGCCCACAGTATCAATTTGTCCCAGTGGGATCAGATCTCTGGGCGTCATGTGGTAGTAATATCAATTCATATTTTTTCTTGTCTGAATATTTATGACAAAAAACATAAAATACAATAATGAATAATAAAAAATATATATATATATATATATATATATATATATATAATATATATATATATATATATATATAAATATCCATTCTTTCGCCAATAACCTGACCAATGTATCCTACAATATACTGCTGATTATGTACATTCCATGTATTTTATAATGCGTCATGAGAGTGTAACGGAAACGTAGATAGTTCGTTCTTGCTAGCTGTGTTGATCTCGATGGCTGGACCACATTGTTCCGGGAACAAAGGGGTAATCAGTTGTCTCGACAGCAGCTTCAACAACTTTCTTTATCCTTGGCTTCACTTCTCTTTAACAGACTAATTTACGTTTGATGTAGCTGGTATACCCTTCCTTATTTCAGTAATAAATCTTTATGTGTTCCTCCTCTAATTGCTGTTCTATTTCTAGCTCCTTAAGCCTTAAGCCTCGTCTTCATCTGTATTTGCACTTGCTCCGAACACGGAAAACATCCTAAACACTTCACTTGCGTTAGCACCGAGCTTCAAAGTACACAGATCAACTCACAAATGAAACAGACTAACTCATTACTCACATAGGACAACTCATTACTCACATACGACAACTCACTACTTACATAGGACAACTCATTACTTACATAGGACGACTCATTACTGATACAGGACGACTTACTACTGACACATTTCAACGTACATCTAAATAACTGAGAACATTAGAGCCCTTTTCCCATATCATCTTAACGGAGGGGTCGTCAACAACATCTTGTAGTGACTGGTAAGGTTGAGAGATGTGTCTGACTGCTAGGAGAGCCATGAGGTTGCCAGAGTAACTCCGTGTTAGCACCAGCGTCACCATCATCCACAAAACTAACATTACCCGCTCCCACCACCAGTACGCAGGCACCGTCATATCTGTAATGGTTGTCACAGCAGCAGAATATTAATAAAAACATGGTAATTAATGTGAACATGGACACAGAATCGCTTGCAAAAGGAATCCAATGATTTTCTATTGATCAAGTTTTAGGCATTTCTCCAAAAGGATTCGTATAGAGGAATGCACACGCCTACACTAGCTTCTTTATCTATTGTTTGTCTATACTGGAATAGAGGTTGTAAAAGTTTCTTGGAGAAAGTCCTGAAAATACAGAAAACTATATTACAACACACATGTTTACGTACAACAAAAGTGAATGTAATGAAAGTGATGCAGATGAGTCAACACGATTAAAAATAAATTACTTCATTTTTTTTTCAAATTCCAGAAGATATGAAAAGATCTTCTTACAACAAACCGGCAGTATCCCACTCTCTCATTTCACGTGGTTAACCTGTTCCATTTACCCCTGGAAGTGGAACAGGTTCACGGAGATATTCATGGACCCTCTGCTGACAATGCACTCCCCGATATGTGAATGCATTCGTTGATTCTCAACTCTCTCCCTCCAATTTGATATCCAGCTTTTCATTACCTATTTTTTTTCATGTTACCCTCATCACCTTGCTATTTCTGATGTTCACTTTTAATTTTTTTTTTTTCTGCATACCCTTTCAAATTCGTTCATCAACCACGGCAACTTCACTTCAGAATCTCCCAAAAGCACAGTGTCATTAGGAAAAAAGCCGCTGTTACAACTCCCATTTTGTGTTAGTTTCTTTATCTCTTAACCCCACACCTCTTGCCAACACCCGAGCATTCACTTCTCTCACCAACCCATCTATAGGGTTCAGTATATTAGTGAACAACCATGTTGACATTACAAATCCCTGTCTAAGGTTTACTTTCACTGAGAAATAATCTCCCTCTCTCCTACATACTCTAACCTCAGCCTCATTATCCTAGTAAACACTCTTAACTGCTTATAGTAACCTACCACCTATTAAACACACTTGCAGCATCTGCCACATTGCTCCCCTATCCACCCTATCATATGCCTTTTCCAACTCCATAAATCCAACGAGAGCTTCTTTACCTTTATATCAATACTGTTCCCCTATATGCTTCACTGTAAACACTTGGCCTACAAACCCCTTATCCTTCCTATAGCATCTCACTCATAATTCTTTCAATAATAATTCTACCATACATTTTACCAGGTATTCTATACAGGCTTATTCCCCAATAATTTTTACACCCTCTTTTGTTCCCTTTGCCTTTATATAAAAGAACTGAGCCAACTATCTGCCAATCCCTAGGTACGTTCCCCTCTTTCAAACATTTATTAAATAAAAGAGGAAACCATTCTAAAACTATGTCCCACCTGATTTTAACATATCTGTCTTGATCCCATCAGTCCAGCTACTGTACTCCCTTTCATTTTAGCTACAGTGTCATGCACCTCCCACACTCACATCTGGCTCTTCCTCACTCCTAAATACTGTTTTACCTCCCTGACTAATGCATGAAATCGCAGCTTCTTCAATATTAAACAGTTCAAACTATTCACTATATCTTACCGATAACTTCAATTCCCCGTCGAACAACTCTCCACTTTTGTTTATTTCTCCCAAATTCATTTGTTCCTTATTCTTTCTCTACTTATTAATTCCACTTCAGAACTTTTTGTCAGCAAAATTTGCTGACAACGCTCTACCCACTCTCTCATTTGCTCTTTTTACATTTTCTTAACACTCTGCTAACCTTTCTTTGTCTCTCTACATATCCCTCCTCCTTTTATCATTTATGCTTTGTTAAAACCTCTAATATGATAATTTTCTCTTTCTCAACACTCCTTTTACCTCACTATTCCACCAATCGCTCCTCTTCCTTCCCGCATCCACCCTCCTGTATCCACAAACTTCTGTTAAACATTCTAAAGCTGTATCACCAAATCAATCCAATACTTCTTCAACCTCTTTATACTCTTACTAGCCCAACTTTCTGGCAATAGTAGCTTATATCTTACTCTAAATTCCTTTTTTTTTAGTTTCTAAACCTTCACCTCTCTCTCTTACTTCCTGATGCCATGCTCCTTGTACCCCATTTGAGAAGTAAGACAAAAGTGTAGACGTTAGGTGCCTTTATTCCGAAACGTTTCGCCTAAACTGCAGGCTTCTTCAGTCGAATGTAGTTGAAGCGGGAGAAGTAGCTTAAATGTTAAGGCGATGCAATCAGTTCATTACCTTAGAGGAAGCATTTTTGACACGGTCAGTCAGCCTGGAGAAGAGTTCTGCTCCAGACTGAGGGACTTGTACCCCAGTCTTGGTCAGTCAGACTGAAGAAGAGATCTGCTCCAGATTGAGGGACTTTTACCCCCAGTCTTCTTCTTCTCCTTTCAACAAACTGGTCATATCCCACCAAAGCAGGGTGGCCCAAAAAAAAAAAAAAAGTTTCTTTTTTTTAACTTTAGTATGCATACAGGAGAAGGAGTTACTAGCCCCTCGCTCTCAGCATTTTAGTCGCCTCTTACGACACACATGGCTTATGGAGGAAGAATTCTGTTCCATTTTCCCTTGGAGAGAGGAAATAAACAAGAACAAGAACTAGTAAGAAAATAGAAAACCCCGAGGGGTTTGTATATATATGCTTCTACATGCATATGTAGTGTGACCTAAGTGTAAATAGAAGTAGCAAGACGTACCTGAAATCTTGCATGTTTATGAGACAGAAAAAAGACACCAGCAATCCTCCCATCATGTAAAACAATTACAGGCTTTCGTTTTCTACTCACTTGGCAGGACAATAGTACCTCCCTGGGCGGTTGCTGTTTACCAATCTACTACCTAGTTGTACCCCAGTCATTTATTTTATTTAAATTATCCTACAGGACCTACCTTGCAGTTGTTCAATAGATTACTATTTTTTTCAGATTTTTTTAGTCTCCTGCTGGTCTCACCGAGATAGGATGACCCAACAACAATAGTTCAAATAACACTTCAAACTATCACATCCTCTCCATTAATTCACATTAAAGACACTAAACTTATTAAAATGTCTCTGTTTTCATTCATTTTAATCTTTTCAAACATTTCGAAGCTTGATCTTTACAGGAAACTTGCAGTACATATGAGGTCAAAATCAAATAGGCACTGATGAGGTGCATCATTCTGGTAATTCTATGAACAAAAAATTACTAAATTTAATTGAGCTCAGTCATTTGAATTATGCTAGTCATTATTACCTTGCTGTAATAATATTCGAACATAGTCAAAAACGATGTGTAACTTGTTCCTCTGGTCGACAGTCTTGTGAGCCACAGAGACTGACATGAGGAACACTGCTGCAACAAGTACCATCAGTGTAGCTAGGATGGCAGCCCACACCAGCGGTGCCATGGGGAACACGAAGCCCCAGGGATCCACCTCAGGATGTCCTCGTGCTCCAATGATCCTATAATAATCTATCATTATTGGTACTGTAAAGTCTACCACCTCAGTTCGACTTATGTGGATCGAGAAAGGGCCAACACCGATTTCTACTTCCTGGAGAATAAACAGAGGCGGATTTATATTATTTCTATAACTGATTCATATTGAATTATAAAGTTTTATAATACTGTAAGTACATAGTAGAATAAGACTTCAGAAATATTTCATATTATAAATATTTTAAGATGTTTCCAGAGTGGTTCCAGCGTAAATTAAATGACTGATAAGAATACAAGAATTAATATATTTGATATTAAAATCTTTATCTTATATTATGATATAATAAAAAAAAGTAAAACTTATATGGCTAAAGATTTAGTTATGTGTTTGCCCAAATTTCTTGAAATATGACTCAAGTTGATAAATTAAAAATAAAGCAAATTGATACAAGGTACTAAATAAACAATTATTTTCTTCATCAGGTATACAAGATTTATATATATATATATATATATATATATATATATATATATATATATATATATATATATAATGTCGTGCCGAATAGGCAGAACTTGCGATCTTGGCTTAAATAGCAACGTTCAAACTTGCCATATAAAGGGCAAGTGAAAATTTGTGTATGCAATAATTTCGCCAAAATCATTCTGAACCTAACGAAAAAAATATATTTGATTGTGTTTGTTTATACTAAATTACTGTAAACGTATTTAAAATAATATTTAGTTGGGCTAGGCTAAAATAAATTGTTCTTGTTATAATAAGGTTAGGTAAGTTTTCTAAGATTCTTTTTGAGCAAAATTAAAATTTTTTACATAAACATTAATAAAAAAAAAAATATCTTTAAACGTATAAGAAGAAAATTTTAGAGAGGTCTTAATTTTAAATGAGTTCTTGCTAATTGGCCCAGTTTATATATTCGGCACGACATATAATAATTTAAATATATAAAAATATAAATATATATATAATATAATATATATAAGTATTTGTACACTCACCTTCCTCATCACCATGCCCACCATGCCAGACCACGACCCATTACCAAGCTTAACACCCCAGAGTTCATCAGAAGGCCGAACATAAGTATACCTGTAGAAGTATACATATCTGCTTAATGTAAACTATGTATCACGCTAACTCCCCCCAGACATGCTGAACTACACATATAAGTAAAAAACAGTAATTAAATTAACTTAGGTATAAAATATCGACAAGGAAACAGATGCGAGAAAGATATATAGTACCTTATATATCTCTGCAACAGAGAAAAAAGGGACTACAGTGCCAGGTTGTGTGAAAAAAAACTTTGTATTGAGGGAAAAACTTCTTCCCATTTTAGTTCTTTTTCCCTAAAAGACCGGGGACAACTAAAACAAGAAAAAATTTTTTTGTGCCCCACACACAAACACTGTATATAATATATTTATATATATAATATATATATAAATATAAATATATATATATATAATATATATAATATAAAAATAAATAAAATGTCGTCCCGGGGAATATGTAAAACGGCCCAAATTACCCAAAAAACTCTTTTAAAAATAAAGTCCTTTTAAAATTTTCTTTTAAAAGTTTAAAGATATTTTTTTTCATTAATGTTAATGAAAAATTTAAAATTTTTTTTCCAAAATAAATCTTAAAAAACTTACCAAACCTTTTTATAAAAATTAACAATTTATTTTACCCTTTTAAAACCCAACTAAATATATTTTAGATGGGTTTACAATAATTTAAAGCTAAAACAAACCAATAAATTATTTTTTCGTTAGGTTCAGAATATTTTGGGGGAAATTTTATTCCATACCCAAATTTTCACTTGTCCTTTTATGGCAAGATGGCGTTGTTTTTAAACCCCAAGATTGAAAAATTTCGGGCCTATTCGGCACGAAAATATATATAATATATATATAAAATTTTATATTTTATTTTATATAAAAAAATATATATATTAAAAATTTTAAAAAAATTTATAAAATAGTGGGTTGGTAGAACAGAAACCACCCAGGGAGGTACTACCGCCCTGCCGTTGATGTAAAACAAAAACCGTAACTTTTTGCATGTTGGTGGGATTGTTTGTTTTTTTTCTGCCCTCATAAACACGCTAGAAAACAGGGATATCGGGTACTCCCCTTACCCCCTTTGGTCCCACTAACAGACACGCACATGCAAAAATAATATACATACATCAGGTTTTTTCTCCTTTTTTTAAATAGCCCCCCCCCCCCCCCCTTGCCCCCCCCTTTTTTATTTTTTCCCTATTGCCAGGGGGAAATGGAAAAGAATTTTTCCCTCCGTAACCCTTCCCGGTCGTATGAGGCGACTAAACCCCCGGAAGCAATGGGCTAGAAACCCCCTTCTCCTGTATACATTTACAAAAAAAAAGAGAAGAAGAAAAACTTTAAAACTGGGATTTTAAATGTCCCGGGATGTAGTGCGGTGACAAAAAAACAAAGATTGCTGATTTTTATGAATGAAAAAAATTTTGGGAGCCCTGGTCTAACGAAAAAAAGGGCTGAAGGGGGGTGGGAGATTTTCAGTGGGGGGAAATAAATGGGATTAAATCGGGGATTATCTGGGGAGATTTTAGAGCAAAGGAGGGGGTAGCAGAAATGTTAAAGATCAGTTATGGAAGGAAAAAAGAGAATATTTAATGTGTAAAATTTAAAATTATGTGGTTAAATTTAAAATTGGATGCGAGGGAAGTGGGTCATAATAAGCGTGTATGGGACCTGGGGAAAAAGAGAGGAATGCAGAGGAGGAAAAGGGGTTTGGGGGGATGTTAAGTGAATGTATAAAAGGGGGGTTTTAACCCAAGTGAGAAGTAATTTTTTTTGGTTTGGGGACCCGAATGCTAAAATAGGGGAAAATTTTAAGAGGGTGGGGGTGGTAAGTTTGGGGGGGGCCAGGTTTTTAAATGAATGGGGCCCCTTTTATTTAACTTTTTAAGAAAGGGGTTTTTTGTTATGGAAAAACATAATTTTTAAAAAAAAAGAGGATAAATAAGTAAAACACATATGAAGTAAGGGCGAAATACCCGTAGTTTTTTTGGGGTTTTGGGATTTTGGGAGATAAAAAAAACTGTTTGAGTTTGCCCCGGATGTTTCATGTTTATAAGGGGGGGCCACAAAATATATCAAAAAAACTTTTAGTTGTGCTACAATGAGAAATAAAAAGTAGATGGGATACAAGGAAAAAAGAAGCATCAGGGAAAAGAGAGGTGAAGGGGTTTTTTAAAATAAAGAGGAGGGAGTTTGGGTTTAAATTAAACAGCAATTTGGGGGGATAGAGGGGGAATGAGAGCATAGGGAATGGGGGTTAAGAGGTATGGGGGAGGTTTTTTAAAAAAGTAAGTGTTTAGAGTGTTTAGCAGAAGTTTGTGGGGTTCCGGAAAGTGGGTGCAGGGGGGGAAGGGGGAGCGATAGGGGGAATGATGATGTAAAGAGAGTAGTACGGGAGAAAAAGTTAGCATATGAGAAGTTTTTACAAAGTAGAAGTGATGCAAGGAGGGAAGAGTATATGGAGAAAAAGAGAGAGTTTAAGAGAGTGGTGAAAGCAATGTAAAAGAGAGCAAATGAGAGAGTGGGTGAGATGTTATCAACAAATTTTGTTAAAAATAAGAAAATTTTTGGAGTGAGATTAACAAGTTAAGAAAGCCTAGAGAACAAATGGATTTGTCAGTTAAAAATAGGAGAGGAGAGTTATTAAATGGAGAGTTAGAGGTATTGGGAAGATGGAGGGAATATTTTGAGGAATTGTTAAATGTTGATGAAATAGGGAAGCTGTGATTTCGTGTAAGGGCAAGGAGGAATAAAAATTTGTGGGAGTGAGGAAGAGCCAGTTGTGATGTGGGGGAATTTCCCGTGAGGCAGTAGGTAAAATGAAAGGGGTAAGGCAGCCGGGATTGATGGGATAAAGATAGAAATGTTAAAAGCAGGTGGGGATATAGTTTTGGAGTGGTTGGTGCAATTATTTAATAAATGTATGGAAGAGGTAAGGTACCTAGGGATTGGCAGAGAGCATGCATAGTTCCTTTGTATAAAGGCAAAGGGGATAAAAGAGAGTGCAAAAATTATAGGGGGATAAGTCTGTTGAGTATACCTGGTAAAGTGTATGGTAGAGTTATAATTGAAAGAATTAAGAGTAAGACGGAGAATAGGATAGCAGATGAACAAGGAGGCTTTAGGAAAGGTAGGGGGTGTGTGGACCAGGTGTTTACAGTGAAACATATAAGTGAACAGTATTTAGATAAGGCTAAAGAGGTCTTTGTGGCATTTATGGATTTGGAAAAGGCGTATGACAGGGTGGATAGGGGGGCAACCATGAAGAACCATGTTGTAAATCTTGCAAACAAGGCAGCCAGGAAGCTTACAGCACTTCGCCGTATCTCGCATCTGCTTGACAGTAGGTGTTGCAAGATACTGTACGAGGCACAAGTACGCTCACACCTTGAGTATGCTCCACTTTCTTGGTTTGCCTGTCCCCCCTCTCATCTGCGACTGCTTGACAGAGTAGAGAACAGAGCAAGACGTCTCACTCTCGCCTGGACCCATCCTGGATGATCTGTCCCTTTCAGCAGAGCCTTCAAAAATAGGAGGATGTGGGTGGCCTTACTGTTATGACAAGGGCCCAAAATTGTCAAAATACCACACTTGGATCCACTTCGAGGACAGCGCGAAACAAGCTTTTATGCCACAAGACGGGCAGAAAGCAGCAACTTCACTCTGGCTGTACCCTCTCCAAAAACATCACTCCCCTCTGAGATCATACATACCCAGGATGACTCGAGTATGGGAAAACATTCGTTCAGCATAATGATGTCAACGAGATAACGTCATTTGATCAAATAAAAATGCTGGCCCACAGATGGCTCCAACTTAAACCCTGTTCCCACTTTATGTCTCAAAACCCAAAAAAAATGTTTTTCAAATGACCTAAAGTGGGTAACAGCTCTTAGCTTGTCAAAAAATTGGGAAACCTTTAAAACCCCCAAAATAGCTTTCAATAAAGCTGGGGGACCCTTTAAACCCTTTTCCCAAACCATGGTAAAAAAAAAAAAAAAAAAAAAAAAAAAAAAAAAGAAGTGAAATTTTTTACGGGATAGTGGGGCCTCAATTTAGAGTATTGGGAAAAAGAGGGTTTTTTTTCCCAGTAAAAGTATCCTTTAATAAAAGGATGTGTGATGTCACCGGGTTTTTTTAATATTTTTTAAATTAGTTTGGGGTTTTTAAAGAGAAGAAAATGCGAGGGTCTTGGCAAGGGGCGTGGGGGTTAAAAGATAAAAATCCCCACAAAAAAATTGGGGGGCCCACAGCTGCTTTTTGCTGATGACACTGTGCTTTTGGGGAATTCTGAAGAGAACTGAAGAAAATTGGTGGATAAATTTTGGGTGGGGTGGCAAAAGAAAAAATTTAAAAGGGGAAAACAGAAAGAGTAAGGTTTTTGGGGTTAACAAAAAGATTAGGTTTTAAAAAAGATTGAATATAATTTGGGGGGGAGAAGTATGGGGGAAAGGAACGTATTCAATTTTTGGGGAAGGGGACGTGTCAGCGGATGGGCCCCAATGAAAGAGAGGTGAATCTAGAATTGATGAGGGAAAAAAAAGTGAGGGGTTGCACTTGGGAAAGTCTGGGAGAAAAAGGAATTTGCCCGGGGGAGGAAAAGGGGGAATTTATGAGAGTAAATTTTTACCAACGTTTCTTATATGGGGGGTGAAGCGTGGGTTAATTTGCAGCGAGGAAAAAGGGTGGGGGGCAGGGGAAAGTCATGTCTGGGGGAAATGGGGGTGTAAATTAATGCAGAAAATTTTCGTTTTTTGGAATTTAGGGGGAGGGGGGGGATTCCCAAAAACCTTTTGTCCAGAGGCTGGGAAAAGGGTTTTTTTGAGGGGGTTTCGGCCCATGTAGAAAAGAATGGAGCGAAAAAAAATGACTTCCCAAGAGTGTTTTCAGCTGTAGTGGAAGAAGGGCGGGGTAGGGTCCCCTGGGAAGGGTTTTTGGGGGGGAGGTAAAGGAGTTTTGGGGTGCGAGGGGCGGGATTTCCCCAGCAGCATGCGTGAGGGGTTTTTTGATAGGATGAAAGGAGACAAAAGGTTTTTAATACTTGACGTGCTGTTGGAGTTGAAACAAAGTAACATTTATGAAGGGGTTCAGGGGAAAACCGGGAGGGGCCGGGCTTATCCTGGAATTTGGGGGGTACAATCCTGCACTCTGAAAGGGGGGTGTTAATGTTGGGAGTTTAAAAAATGTAGTGTAAAAACCCCCCTGGCAAGACATGATGGAGGGAAAGATGTGGAAAAATTTTTCTTTTTTTGGGCCCCCCTGCCTTGGGGGGAATCGGGCCCGGGGATAAAAAAAAAAAAAAATTTTATAAAAATATAAATATATATATATAAATTTTATATAATTATATATAAATATATATATATATATTTATATATATATATATATTAAAATAAAAAAAATATATATATAATATAAAAAATAAATAAAATATATATATATATAATATATATATAAATAATAAAATATAAATATAAATATTTACATATTGACGCAAGCACCCCAAAGGGGATTTTTCCCAAGTGGGTAGATTGGTATAGCACTGCGTACCTAGTTTTAAAAATTTTTGTAGGGTTTGAGTCTCCTTTTACCCCAAAAACAAGGGTTTTTGTAAAATTTTTCCCCGCTCCCTTTCGAAATTTCCTTTCAATATATATATATAAATATATATATTTATAAAATATAATATATAAAAAAATATATGCAAAAAGAAAATGTGGGGTTAAATCCCGAAAAATGCTTGAATTTCTCTATTCTTTCACAGTGTTGTTTTGCACATTATATATATATAAATATATATATATATATATATAATAATATATATAATATATAATATAATATATATATATATGGTGTGTGTGTGTGTGTGTGTGTTTGTGTGTGTGTATGTGTGTGTGTGTGTGTGTGTGTGTGTGTGTGTGTGGTGTGTGGTGTGTGTTGTGTGTGTGGTGTGTGTGTGTGTGTGTGTGCAAAACAACCACAATGGGAGTTGAATGATAGCTCTAGGCCTTTCGGTTTGCATTCAACACATCAGGAGCTTGCAAAGTTGCAGAAATGAGTAAGTAATCATAGCAAACTCGTTTCCGAGGGACGACTTGCTCAGTCTTAGCAAGTCGTCCCTCGGAACGAGTTATACTAAGATTACTTACTCATTTCTGCGACTCTGCAACCTCCTGATGTGTTGAATGCAACACTAAGAGCGTAGTGTTATCATTCAAGCACCTCTGTAGTTTATATTGCACCTTGTGTTGCGTGTTCACAGTATTTGCACATTTTATATATATATATATATATAATATATATATATATAAATAATATATATATAAAATATGTCGTGCCAAATAGGTAAAACTTGCTATTTTGGCTTAAATAGCAAGGCTCTTCTTGCCGAATAAGGCAAATGAAAATTTATGTATGCAATAATTTCACAAAAATCATTCAGAACCTAACGAAAAAAAATTTATTTCATTGTGTTTGTTTATTTTTAAATTGTTGTAAACCTATCTAAAATATATTTAGTTAGGTATGGCTAAATTAAATTACGCTTGTTATGGTTAGGTAAGTTTTCAAAAGCTCTTTCGATACAAAAATATTACTTTTTTACATTAACATAAATGAAAAAAATATATATCTAAACGTATAAGATGATTGCTGAGTTGCAATGAACCATCTCTACCTGACTGTGTGTAGTTGTTTGCTGCTGTGACTTGCTACCTTCTGTCTCCACGCTGTCTTAACACCAGCAAGTGGTTGTGTCTACGGCTACGACTGCATATTGATTTCTGATTCGTTTTTTCCTGCGTTTTAAAAATATTTCATGTTTATGTCTAAATTTATTGATTATACTAATTAATAAGCAGTTGATTTATTGTTATGTAGGTAACTGCATTATTGTAGTAGTAACTGTATCAATAATGTAAGTGCAGTAGTGAACACATATTGTATCAGCCGGTTGGATATGTATTATGTGAGTGACTTGTTCTCTAAAATACTGACAAAAATCGAATACATCTGCTAATTTGAGGTCAATTTCATGCTACTTCCTGTCATTAAACTAATCAAAATAATTTATATATCGAATATACTTCTATTCTATAAATTTGAATCAAAAAAACAAGTTTAAAACATAAAAATTTAACCCAAAAACACCGAAATTCAAGTTCTTTTTTTTAAACCATACACCCGGCCATTTGGTTTTTTTTTTGAATGGCAAAAAACTTACCCACACAGACCCATTCTAGCATTCTACATATTTACTGCTCACAGCAATGGATGGCTGAGCTCATCACTTTGTTTTCTCCACGGACATTGAGCTCATCACTTTGATTACGCACGGACACTGGCTCATCACTTTTTGATTACTTCAGGACACTGAAGCTAAAAGCCTTTGTACACGGCAGGGACACTAAAGGGAAAATTAGCCTTCTGATAATACGGTAGTTTTCCAACCAACCCCTGGTTAATGACCTGCGTACAAGAACAAAAATAACAAAAGGCAAAAATACCCACGGGAAATTCACAAGTAACCCGCATTTAAAACAAGAGGACTTGGGAACACATTAGCTCCTCCCTACGGGGGGGGTTTTATTTGGTAGTGCTAAGCAAAAACGAATTTGTTTATGATTATTTTATTTATTTATTCTTATTTATAAAAAATACTTTCACCGATTCATTTTTGGGCCAGACAGAAAAAGGATGACTGTCTAGTATCGAAATATTTATCACGTTCCCAGATTTCATAACAGGTTTTTTTCCTAAAACCACCGTTTTTTTTTATACACATAGCAACATGATAGAAGAATCTGTACCTAATTTTTCTAAGGACAATAATTCACCCCTCCCCTAAAAAATTTTTTTAAACGTTGTTATCACGGAGTAAATGGCTCAAAATCTAAATAAATCTTAAATTAGACCGTTTTACTCAGGATCATATACTTTGCTGCAATATTATTGGGTTTTACTTACTGAAATTTTGCTTCGGGAAAGAAAATTTCATCGCTGTGTCATGGGACCAGGAACGATCTGTTAAAGGGACCTGGAATGATCCCTCTGGGTTTTTGTCACACCTCTTGATCACTGCTGTATTGCCCTTATTAAAGGGATTCCCCTCCGCCGTCAAAAGAAAATTTTGGGCCCATGAAAAAATCGAAAAGGAAATATAAGACTATGGTATTAATTAAATTTAAACTTTTTACATTCAAAGTTATTTTCCTTTTTTATTTTAGTTGAAAGAAAATTTTTCCTAGCTGTGGTTGGCGGTCAAGGGGTTTAACCCTTAACTTCCAAATGTCAAAAATAAATTGCCCACCACACAACACAATTTTTTTATATTTTCCCCACTTAGGGCACATCCAAAAAGGCTCGCCCTAAACTGCCAGCAAAATCGCTGACCTCTTGAAGAAAGTCAACGATGCCCTGCAAAAAAACGGACCCCCTGGCACAACCTACGTTTTTTGGCAATCCTGTTTGGTTGCCCCCCACCAAGGAGGGACAAGTCCTAGCAACCTGTTTTTTTGGGTTAATAAATGCATTCCCTCACGAAAACCTCGTCCGCTTCCCTTGGGGCGACAAACACCCGAGGAGCAAATCCAACAACAGGACACCTGACGCCCAAAAATCAAGCAAAATTAGCAAAAAAGGGAAGCACGAACTTCTAACCTGAAGATGCATCGCTCCAAGGACGCCTTTAAAAAGCACAAGTCCTGAAAACAACACCCCACCCAGGGCTCCCAGACCAACATTGACCTCCCGTGTAGAACATTTTAACCTTACAGGACTTGATGTTTAAAGCTGCTAGTCATTTCCACGGGGGCTCAGCAGTTTTTCACCTTTTTTAAGGCCAAAACACTTAAAACAAATGCTCTCCGCACTTGGGGGTTTCAGAGAGGTTGCTGTCTGAACTCACCAAATTTTCCATTGTTGCCACGGGTGTGTCCCCAGAGGCCTTAACCTTCTTTTTTGGTGCCTCACTGGTGCCCTCCGGAAAAGGAGGAGGAATCAGGCCCACTGCAGTGGGCAACACACTTCGGCGCCTAGTCAAAAAGGGCCCTGCATAAAAGGGTGATCAAGAGTGCGCAGTGTTGTCCCAAACTCAACCCCTTTTTGGTGTTCAAAAAGGCTATGAAGCAGCACGGTATACATCAAAAACAGTCCGAAAAAAAAAACCTGATAAAATTTGGGACTTTCCCAAACATTAAAACCCCGGGATCCCAAAGGCCTGTTCCCCCGGCTGTAAGGGGCAAAAAAATTTTTTTTGACTTTTAATTATATTTCCCCAATTTTAGAAAAAAGTTTACAAATAAACCTATGTCGTGAAGGTATTAGTGCACTCCAGGGTAAGCAAGGCAAATAGAAGCCACTAAGGCAACCGTGTTTTCAATCAGCCAAAAATGGGAAGACAAGGGCAACGGGAGAGTGTACCCACATAACCTCTGCATTGCAAAACCATTTTCCATGGCTGGAACCTGGGTACGGTTGAACGACGGGGCCCCCACGCAACCCTCATCCCCTGGTTCGCTGGTTGGGGAGATAGCCGAAAGAGGGTTTGACATGCGCCGAATAAAGACACTTTCCTTTGCATCCACACCAAACGTTTTCAACTTGTTGGAAGTGATGCTGCTCCCAAAAATTTCTAGACACTTCCCTTCCCCCCTTTTTTCCCTTTAAGAATCGTTTATTGTGACTCTAAAATAAATGTTTTTTTGGGGCCAGAAATTGACCCGTTGAGGGGGTGCAACGAGGGACCCTCCCCCGCCCCCCTTTTTATTCTGTCTGGTCTCAAGTCACAGAACACTCTCCCGAGAGCCCGGGCCCCATCTTTAAGCCCCACCAAATTAAATATTTTTTCTACGAATCGACAGATGACCAAAAATTATGCTGTTTACCAGGAGCACGAGCCATTTTACCCGCCCAAAAGTACTCTCCTTGGGGCTTCCCTTTGGTCCAAGCCATCGATCGATCCTAAAAAAAAAAATCTCAACCTCCGGGCATGGGAAATAGAATGAAAAATGACTTAAAAATCGAATGACACGATTTCAAATAAACCATAACCCCCCGGGCCGGGGTTTAACCCGCTCATAGAGTCTCAAAACTCCCAGTCCGTCGCTTACCACTAACCACTAGCCACAAAATTTTACCAACAGGGAATTTCTAAAACCATAGGAAGGTTAGCACAGCACCCTGGACCCAAAAAACCCAAATTTTTAAAAGACAATCCCAGCTAGCGTGGCCGTGACAACTCTAGCCAAGTTTATTTTCAAACGTGTCATTCATTTTCTAAGTCATTGACGGCAGTGAAAAGGGCTTGAGCAGAGTTTTCACGGCCACGCTACTGGGGATTCTCTTAAAAAACTTGCATTTGTGGGGGGGGGGGTGGCCCGGGTGAAAGGGGGCGGGGGGGGGGGGGGAGGAGGGTGCCGGGGGTTAACCCCCGGGGGGGTAGAAAAAAAACCATGATAACTATGTTCTAAACCCCCGGTCCCGTTCAACCAAAACCTTACCCATTTGAGACTCCCCCCCAGACCCCCGGGTAATTCCCGCCGGGAGGTGATTTTAAACCCCCGATAACATGTTTTCCCTCACTTCTCACAGGGGGGCAGTTTAATCCCCCCAAAATTACCATTTCCCCCATCCCCCCCAAGCATCCCAAAATTTAAAAAAAATTTGGGCCCTCATGACTACAGGTGGAAGTATAACCCTCCTGAAGGGGGACCCGTGTTCAACCCCTTCGCAGGGCCCCAGGTAAAATGAAAAAAAAATCAAACTCCGGGAAAATGCCCTTCCCAAACTTTTACTCCTCCAAATTCCTCCCAAAAAGTTTTATTTTCCCACCCAAACCTCCCTATCGCAGGGTCTTACCTGCCCCCCCAATTCACTGGAATTGGAATTTTCTGCCAACACCAAAATACCTATGGCAACCTGGCCAAAACAGGGGGGGAAACGAACAAAACAACACATCTAAAAAGGCCCCGTAAAATAGACCAGGAGACCCCGTCCCCCCAACAATACCCCCAAACCCAGAAAAACCCCAAAAGGGCCCATTTCCGGAAAATCAACTCCTAGCATGGCTCCTTTTTACCCGGCTGCCCCAATTAAAAATTGGGGAAAAAGTTATCCGGGGGGGATCCCCCAAGTACAAAACTAACAGGTTAATTTTTCCAAAAAACCCGGGCCTGGGGAAAAAAGCAAACACCAAAAAATTGGGGTTTTCCAGACCATCCCCTAGGGGAAAAAATTTTTACAAAGGGCCCCCCAAAAGCCACCGAGAGGGAAAAAGAAAGGCCCCGTTTCAATATGGGGGAGCAAAATAAAAACCAAGATTCCCGGGGGTCAATTGTTTTTCCCAGAAGGTGGGGGGCTCGGGGGAGATAAACTGTGTTCCCCAAAAATGGCTGCCTTTCTCAAAAAAACAGGCGTGGACCCCGGGGGGGGGGATGCCCGCTATTTTTTAAGGGAAGGGCAGTTCTTTTCCCCCAAAACATGGGTATATTTTGCCTGTTTGGGAACCTTACCAAAAAATTTTAAAATTTAAATTTTTTAAAAATTTAATATTAAAATAAAAAAATTTATATTAAAACCTAACAAAAAGAAAAACGAAAGTTTTAAATTTAGTAATATAAATAGGAGAAGGGGTTACAGCTTCTTGTTCCCGGCATTTTAGTCGTCTTTTATGACACGCATGGCTTACGGAGGAAGAATTCTTTTCCACTGCCCCATGAAGTATATAAAACTCTTAAATTTATTTCAGGTGAAATAAATAATCAATATAATTTTATTGATAAATTTCTGTTCCTGTACTCACTTTGAGAACTTGTACTCACTTTGAGAACTTGTCAGGGAAGAGTGGGAGGTGAGAGGTGAGAACGAGGCCCTGATGTGGCGTCCAGGATGCCACCTGCAGCGGCTGCGATCCCTGGGGACTGTACGGTAGATGTATGTACACACTGCACCTGTAATGGTAGATGTATGTGCACACTGCACCTGTAATGGTAGATATATGTTCACACTACACCTGTAATGGCAGATGTATGTGCACACTGCACCTGTAATGGGGATGTGTGTACACAGTACACCTGTAATGGCAGATGTATGTACACACTGCACCTGTAATGGTAGATGTATGTACACACTGCACCTGTAATGGTAGATGTATGTACACACTGCACCTGTAATGGTAGATGTATGTACACACTGCAACTGTAATGGCATATGTACACACTGCACCTGTAATGGCAGATGTATGTACACACTGCACCTGTAATAGTAAAATATGCAGAGGTAAAGTGTTGAAAATACATTACTATATGTTAAAAATACATCAATATATATTAACCGCGACCTTCAGATACCTTCTACAAAGTTCAGATGACCTTATTTACTGTATCATCCCCAGCCAGCCTTCAGACTGTATTTTTCTGAATCACTTCATAAATGCTACCTTGCTCACACTCAAACGACACATAAAATAACCAGTCTACTTATCTCTATTCATTCATCTCTAACACTCATGAAAACTTGGTTCATATCCAAGACTTTATTTATATCCACCCCCTCCGTCCAACTTATTCTATGACGACTCCAACTGTCCTTCCCTCCGCTCCAGATTTATATGCCCCCTTATATCTTTCTATTTTTCTCTATCCTTTATAACTGTCCAAACTACTTCAGTAACCCCTACTTGGCTCTCTGCTTAATACTTTTGAGAGCTCTTTAATTTTCCTAATCTCCTAACACAGAATTTTCTGTATTATATTCATACCACAAGTTGTCCCTAAAGCACATTTCTGCTGCCTCCCGGCTTCAAAATTTAAAACCCACTCTTCACGCCTCTACAACAGTATTGGTACCACTTTTTAACTCTATGGATAAAACTTTTTGCCTCCACATATGACCGAATGCACCACCCACCTTCTTTCCTTTGTCAGTTCTGTGGTTTACCTCTTCTCTGACACATCTGCCGACAAGTCCACTTTCAGATATCTGACTACCTATACATCCTCCATACTCCCTCCCTCCAATGTGATATATATATTCTCTCTGCTTATATATTTTTTGATTCCCTCATCACTGTGCTGGCAGGAAATAAAAGAAATACTACACCACCTCGGAGCATTGCTGGATTGCACGTAAAGTCAGTAGTCCTTCACTTCAGAACAACAAATATTACTGCCAGCAAATAAGGCCTTCCAATAAATAGCCAATACGCCAACATTTGAATTTGCAGATATACAAGGTCTAAAACCATCATCCAATAACAAATTACCTTTCATCAGTGGACTCCTCAGAGTCAAATGCAATGTGTGCGGATTCCACAGAGATCCAAACAAAGGACCACTTTAAAAAACGAAAAGGGAATAGGTTGCCTGTGTGCCACGGAGACGCTAAGTTGCGCAGAACGCTAAACACTACAAATGATGTGATTGAAGTTTTGGCAGAAAAGTTTGAAAACCAAAACTTTGTCATTGTGGTTGTATACAAGTTTCTAGATACAGCTCCCCAACAATTCAATGAACAGTGCTTGAAAATTAACTACTGGCCGGAAAATCTTCAACCCCGGCCCCAAATATCTTGTTGCGAGGTGATGTCAGATTAAGACACCTAAAAGTGAAGAATATGGTAAATAAAATTATAGAGATATTCCCAGGAGGCAGCTCAGAGGAAAATTCACACACACATGAGCTATTAAATCTCTGCAACAAATTCACCTTTAGACAGCAAATAGTGGAGCCAATAAAACTGGAAAATACACATGGCCTTATTTTCATTAATAATGATGATCTGGTATGAAATATAACAGTATCACAGACAATACACTCAGATCACAGAATAATCGAATTACAGACATGTATGCACAGGGCTCCTGACCAGCAAAATGAGATCAGTTTTGAGGGTGCCTTCACCAAATTCATCTTCAATAACAGAAACAACCAGAAGGATCAAATTAATAATCCTAAATGAAACACAAGTTGGGAAGATATCCTAAACAACATGGATTCGAGCCTTTGTCTAGAAAGAATAAAATCTGCGGCACCTGAGGTATGATCAAGGCTGATTCCCCTAAGAAGAGAAGATGTAAACTAGAAAGAGAGAGGTGCTCCCTCTACAGACGAAGGCGAAAAATCAAAGATCTGCTCAAAGGAGCCTGTACATCTGAAATACAGAAGGAAGTACTGGATAGATAAATAAAAAAATATAGAACTTAAGCTTAAGGAGTCATATAGGAGCCACGAAACACAGTAAGAATTTAAAGCAATAAATGAAATTGAAAGAAACTCAAAATATTTCTTTTCTTGTGCCAAATCTAGGGCAAAAACAACATTCAATATTTGGCCCTTGCTTAAAAGAGACAGAACTTACACAGATGACAGCAAAGAATTACGTGAGTCTCAAGTCCCAGTATGACTCAGTGTCTAGTGAGCCATTAATCCGACCTAGGGCGGACAATCTAAATTATTTTTTTATGTCCAAGACTCAAAATTTGGATAATCTCAGAATTTCTGATATAATTCTAACACTACAGTACTTAGAAAATGCAAAAAAGTGAGTTGATGGATCTTTCACTCTCTAACAAATATAACACAAAGGGTAATAGTAAACAGAATAAATTTAGAGGACGCTACAGTGAAAAGTCAAGTTCCTCAAGGAGTTCGACAAGTGTGACCATGGCGTAATAGCGCACAAAATGCGTGCTAAAGGAATAACAGGAAAAGTCGGTCGATGGATCTATAATTTCCTCACTAACAGAACACAGAGAGTAGTCGTCAACAGAGTAAAGTCCGAGGCAGCTACGGTGAAAAGCTCTGTTCCACAAGGCACAGTACTAGCTCCCATCTTGTTCCTCATCCTCATATCCGACATAGACAAGGATGTCAGCCACAGCACCGTGTCTTCCTTTGCAGATGACACCCGAATCTGCATGACAGTGTCTTCCATTGCAGACACTGCAAGGCTCCAGGCGGACATCAACCAAATCTTTCAGTGGGCTGCGGAAAACAATATGAAGTTCAACGATGAGAAATTTCAATTACTCAGATATGGTAAACATGAGGAAATTAAATCTTCATCAGAGTACAAAACAAATTCTGGCCACAAAATAGAGCGAAACACCAACGTCAAAGACCTGGGAGTGATTATGTCGGAGGATCTCACCTTCAAGGACCATAACATTGTATCAATCGCATCTGCTAGAAAAATGACAGGATGGATAATGAGAACCTTCAAAACTAGGGAGGCCAAGCCCATGATGACACTCTTCAGGTCACTTGTTCTATCTAGGCTGGAATATTGCTGCACTCTAACAGCACCTTTCAAGGCAGGTGAAATTGCCGACCTAGAAAATGTACAGAGAACTTTCACGGCGCGCATAACGGAGATAAAACACCTCAATTACTGGGAGCGCTTGAGGTTTCTAAACCTGTATTCCCTGGAACGCAGGAAGGAGAGATACATGATTATATACACCTGGAAAATCCTAGAGGGACTAGTACCGAACTTGCACACGAAAATCACTCACTACGAAAGCAAAAGACTTGGCAGACGATGCACCATCCCCCCAATGAAAAGCAGGGGTGTCACTAGCACGTTAAGAGACCATACAATAAGTGTCAGGGGCCCGAGACTGTTCAACTGCCTCCCAGCACACATAAGGGGGATTACCAACAGACCCCTGGCAGTCTTCAAGCTGGCACTGGACAAGCACCTAAAGTCAGTTCCTGATCAGCCGGGCTGTGGCTCGTACGTTGGTTTGCGTGCAGCCAGCAGCAACAGCCTGGTTGATCAGGGGCTGATCCACCAGGAGGCCTGGTCACAGACCGGGCCGCGGAGGCGTTGACCCCCGAAACTCTCTCCAGGTAAACTCCAGGTAAGGTAGAGTACTCGCTTCCATCCTCATATCTGACATAGACAGAGTTGTAGCTACAGACCATACCATGGGTGGGGTTTGAACCCGCGGTCAGAGAGTCTCAAAACTCCAGACTGTCATGTTGACGGCTTTGAGGGGACTTGAGCTAGAGTTCGTCACGGCTATGCTAGCGGGAGATTCGTCTGTAAAAACTTTGTAGACACAGTGGTGCCTATGCTAACCTTCCCATAGTGTAGAAATATACCTAGTTGGACGAATATTATTGAAATTAGCTAGCCCAGTGGCTAACGCGACGGTCTGGAGTTTTGAGACTCTGGCCGCGGGTTCAAACCCCACCCGAGGTATAGTTTGTTTGCAATCGTGCCATTACGATTTCGTGAATCTTGTAGCAACAGCATCGTGTCCACCCTTGCTGATGATATGAGAATTTGCATGCCAGTGTCATCCACGGAAGGCACTTTAAATCTACAAGTGGGCATTATCCAAGTCGTCAAATGGATCCTCAGAAAACAATTTAAAGTTCAATAAAGACAAATTTCAATAAATCCACTACGCAAAACTTGAGGAAATAAAATCTTGATTGGAGCGTAAAACAAAGTCCAACAACACAATACAACGAAAAATTAACACGAAGGACCTGAGAGTGATAAAGTAACAGAATCTTACTTTCAAAAATCACATTGATGTCTCTACCACATCCGTTTTCCATATTCGGCAAGATGAGCGCTACTATTTAAGCCAAAACAGCCAGGTTTACCTATTCGGAAAGACACACACACACACACACACACACACACAAACACACACACACAGGTGGTACTGGAGAACTTCATGTACCAACACGTAAGGGACACTACAAGAGAGAGAGGAGAGGATGAACCAGCAAGGCTGGACTTAGTATTCACCTTGAGTAGTGCAGATATCGAGGACATCACATACGAAAGACCCCTTGGGGCCAGCGACCATGTGGTTTTAAGCTTCGAATACACAGTAGAGCTACAAGTGGAGGGAGAAGCAGGAAGGCCAGGACGAATGAAGCCAAACTACAAGAAAGGGGATTACACAGGAATGAGGAACTACTGAACGGGGTTCAGTGGGACAGAGAACGGCAGGGAAGCCAGTTAATGAGATGAATGGAATATGTAGCAACAAAATGCAAGGAGGCTGAGGAGAGGTTTGTACCCAAGGGTAACAGGAATAATGAAAAAGCCAGGATGAGCCCATGGTTTACCCAAAGGTGCAGGGAGGCAAAAACCAAGTGTGCTAGGATGGAAGAAATATAGAAGGCAAAGGACCCAGGAGAATAAGGAGAACAGTCGTAGAGCCAGAAACGAATATGCACAGATAAGAAGGGAGGCCCAAAGACAATATGAAAATGACATAGCAGCGAAAGCCAAATCTGACCCGAAACGTTGTACAGCCACATCAGGAGGAAAACAACAGTCAAGGACCAGGTAATCAGGCTAAGGAAGGAAGGAGGAGAGACAACAAGAAATGACCGTGAAGTATGTGAAGAACTCAACAAGAAGATTCAAAGAAGTGTTCACAGAGAGACAGAAGGGACTCCAGAAAGACGGAGAGTGTGGGCACACCACCAAGTGCTGGACACAGTGCACACAACCGAGGAAGAAGTGAAGAGGCTTCTGAGTGAGCTAGATACCTCAAAGGCAATGGGCCAGATAACATCTCCCCATGGGTATTGAGAGAGGGAGCAGAGGCGCTATGTGTACCCCTAACAACAATATTCCAATACATCTATCGAAACAGGGAGATTGCCTGAGGCATGGAAGACAGCAAATGTAGTCCCAATCTTTAAAAAAGGAGACAGACATGAAGCATTAAACTACAGACCAGTGTCACTGACATGTATAGTATGCAAAATCATGGAGAAGATTATCAGGAGAAGAGTGGTGGAACACCTAGAAAGGAATGATCTCATCAACAGCAGCCAACATGGTTTCAGGGACGGGAAATCCTGTGTCACAAACCTACTGGAGTTCTATGACATGGTGACAGCAGTAAGACAAGAGAGAGAGGGGTGGGTGGATTGCATTTTCTTGGACTGCAAGAAGGCGTTTGACACAGTTCCACACAAGAGATTGGTGCAAAAACTGGAGGACCAAGCAGGGATAACAGGGAAGGCACTACAATGGATCAGGGAATACTTGTCAGGAAGACAGCAGCGAGTCATGGTACGTGGCGAGGTGTCCAGAGTGGGCACCTGTGACCAGCGGGCCCCCGCAGGGTCATCCTAGGATCAGTGCTGTTTCTGGTATTTGTGAACGACATGACGGAAGGAATAGACTCTGAGGTGTCCCTGTTTGCAGATGACGTGAAGTTGATGAGAAGAATACACTCGATCGAAGACCAGGCAGAACTACAAAGGGATCTGGACAGGCTGCAGACCTGGTCCAGCAATTGGCTCCTGGAGTTCAATCCCACCAAGTGCAAAGTCATGAAGATTGGGGAAGGGCAAAGAAGGCCGCAGACGGAGTACAGTCTAGGGGGTCAGAGACTACAAACCTCACTCAAGGAAAAAGATCTTGGGTGAGTATAACACCAGGCACATCTCCTGAAGCGCACATCAACCAAATAACTGCTGCAGCATATGGGCGCCTAGCAAACCTCAGAACAGCATTCCGACATCTTAATAAGGAATCATTCAGGACCCTGTACACCGTGTATGTTAGGCCCATATTGGAGTATGCGGCACCATTTTTGGAACCCACACCTAGCCAAGCACGTGAAGAAACTAGAGAAAGTGCAAAGGTTTGCAACAAGACTAGTCCCAGAGCTAAGAGGTATGTCCTACGAGGAGAGGTTAAGGGAAATCAATCTGACGACACTGGAGGACAGGAGAGATAGGGGGACATGATAACGACATACAAAATACTGAGAGGAATTGACAAGGTGGACAAAGACAGGATGTTCCAGAGATTGGACACAGTAACAAGGGGACACAGTTGGAAGCTGAAGACACAGATGAATCACAGGGATGTTAGGAAGTATTTCTTCAGCCACAGAGTAGTCAGTAAGTGGAATAGTTTGGGAAGCGATGTAGTGGAGGCAGGATCCATACATAGCTTTAAGCAGAGGTATGATAAAGCTCACGGCTCAGGGAGAGTGACCTAGTAGCGATCAGTGAAGAGGCGGGGCCAGGAGCTCGGACTCGACTCCCGCAACCTCAACTAGGTGAGTACAACTAGGTGAGTACACAATCACACACACACACACATACACAAACACACACACACACAATCACACACACACACACACACACACACACACACACACACACACACACACACACACACACACACACACACAGGACTACAAAGAGATCTGGACAGGCTACAAGCCTGGTCCAGCAACTGGCTCCTTGAGTTTAACCCTGCCAAATGCAAAGTCATGAAGATTGGGGAAGGGCAAAGAAGACCGCAGACACAATATAGTTTAGATGGCCAAAGACTGCAAACCTCACTCAAGGAAAAAGATCAGGGGGTGAGTATAACACCGAGCATATCTCCTGAGGCGCACATCAATCAGATAACTGCTGTAGCATACGGGCGCCTGGCAATCCTACGGATAGCGTTCCGATACCTCAGTAAGGATTCGTTCAAGACTCTGTATACCATCTACGTCAGGCCCATACTGGAGTATGCAGCACCAGTTTGGAATCCACACCTGGTCAAGCACGTCAATAAATTATAGAAAGTGCAAAGGTTTGCAACAAGGCTAGTCCCAGAGCTACGGGGATTGTCCTACGAAGAAAGGTTGAGGGAAATCGGCCTGACGACACTGGAGGACAGGAGGGTCAGGGGAGACATGATAACAACATATAAAATACTGCACGGAATAGACAAGGTGGACAAAGACGGGATGTTCCAGAGAAGGGACACAGACACAAGAGGTCACAATTGGAAGTTGAAGACTCAGATGAATCAAAGGGATGTTAGGAAGTATTTCTTCAGTCATAGAGTAGTCAGGCCGTGGAATAGCCTAGAAAGTGACGTAGTGGAGGCGGGAACCATACATAGTTTTAAGGCGAGGTATGATAATGCTCATGGGGGAGGGAGAGAGAGGACCTAGTAGCAATCAGAGAAGAGGCGGAGCCAGGAGCTGTGACTCGACCCCTGCAACCACAAATAGGTGAGAACAAATAGGTGAGTACACACACACACACACACACACACACACACACATATATATATATATATATATATATATATATATATATATATATATATATATATATATATATATATATATATAATGTCGTGCCGAATAGGCAGAACTTGCGATCTTGGCTGAAATAGCAACGCTCATCTTGCCATATAGGACAAGCGAAAATTTGTGTATGGAATAATTTCGCCAAAATCATTCTGAACCTAACGAAAAAAACATATTTCACTGTGTTTCTTTAATACTAAATTATTGAAAACAAATCTAAAATATATTTAAACCATACGACGGGTTGGATTTGAACCCGCGGTCAGAGAGTCTCAAAACTCCAGCCCGTCGCGTTAGCCACTAGACCAGCTAGCCACAATAAGATTCATCCAACTAGGTATATTTCTACACCATAGGGAGGTTAGCACAGACACCACTGTGACCACAAATGTGGCTAGCTGGTCCAGTGGCTAATGCGACTGTCTGGAGTTTTGAGACTCTCTGACCGCGGGTTCAAATCCCGCCCGTAGTATGGTTTGTTTGCAATCGTGTCATACGATTTCGTGAGTCATGCTAAAATATATTAGTTGGGTTAGGCTAAAATAAATTGCTATTGTTATAATAAGCTTAGGTAAGTTTTCTTAGACTCTTTTGGCGCAAAATTATAAATTTTTTACATTAACATTAATGAAAAAAATATATCTTTGAACGTATAAGAGGAAATTTCAGAAAGGACTTAATTTTAAATGAGTTCTTGCTAATTGACCAGTTTTACATATTCGGCACGACATATATATATATATATATATATATATATATATATATATATATATATATATATATATATATATATATATATATATATATATATATATATATATATATAATGCATATATAACAACACTGCGACTAGCCGAGGGATCGAACCCGTGTTACTTAATCTCGCCTCATAGTGACCGAAAATTCATGACGCTCTAACCCACTAAACCAGACAATCCTACAAGAATCACGCACCCAGGAGAGATAGGCGTTGTACTGTGATCCGAGGACATACGATAGTGTGGGTGCCTCAGAGCTAATTTCATTCTACTCCCTACTGCTGGGTGCGTGAATTTTCGCTCACCATGAGGCGGGCTAAAACAACACGGGTTCAATCCCCCAGCTAGTCACAGTGTTGGTATTGAATAAATACCACTTGTTCGTGGTTACAGTACTATATATACTGCTTGTAGAGGCTAGTACACCAAACGGCGAGTAGAATTAGATTAGATCTGAGGCACCCACACCATCGTATATCCTCAGATCATGGTACAACATATAGGTCTGCTGGGTGCACGATCTTTGTAGGACTGGATGATCCAGTGGTTTAGAGCGTTGTGAATTTTTGCTCACCATGGGGCAGGCTTAAACAACACGGGTTCGATTCCCAGGCTAATCACAGTGAAACATATAGGTGATCAGTATTTAGATCAATGTACAGGTTTTTGATGCATTTTTGAATTTGGAAAAGGTGTATGATAAGGTGGATAGGGGGGGGGCAATGTGGAAAATGTTGCAAATGTATGGAATAGGTGGTGGCTATTGAAAGCAGTGGATAGTTTTTATAAGGATAGACTCAGGTGAGTGTAATTAGTAAAGAGGGAGATTATTTCCCAGTTAAAATAGTCCTTAGACAGGTATGTGTGATGTCACCATGGTGGTTCAATATATTTATAGATGGGGTTGTAAGAGAAGTGAATGCTTGGGTGTTGGCAACAGGCGTGGGCTTAAAAGATAAATAATCTATCACAGTAAGAGTTACCAGAAGCAGTAGAGACTTGAAAACGATATAATCAGTCCTTCACCCTATTTTTCACAGATGCTTTTTGCTGATGATACAGTATTTTTGGGAGAAAATTCCGAAGAGAAGCTACAGAGGTTGGTGGACGAGTTTGGCAGGGTATGTAAAAGAAGGAAATTAAAAGTGAACATAGGAAAGAGTAAGGTGATAAGGGTAAATTTTAGGTAATATAAGACTGGGTATCAGATGGGAAGGAGGGAGTATGCAAGAAATGAATATATTCAGATATTTGGGGATGAACTTGTCAGCAGATGGGTCTATGAAAGACGAGGTGAATCATAGAATTGATTAGGAAAAAAAGGTGAATGGTGCACTGAAGAGTCTGTGGAGAGGGGTATGTATGAGAATATGGTTATACTAACACTCGTATATGGGTGTGAAGCATGGGTGGTGAATGCTGCAAGGAGAAGGCTGGAGGCAGTGAACACTTCCTGTCTGAGGGCAATGTGTGGTGTGAATATAATGCAGAGAATTCGTAGTTTGGAAAATAGGAGATGCGAAGTTAATAAAAGTATTAACCAGAGGGCTGAGGAGGGGTTGTTGAGGTGGTTTGAACATCTAGAGAGGATGAAATGATATAGAATGACTTGAATAGCATGTAAATCTGTAGTGGAAGGAAGGCAGGGTAGGGGTCGGCCTAGGAAAGGTTGAAGGGATGGAGTAAAGGATGTTTTGTGTACGAGAGGCCTGGGCTCCAGCAAGCGTGCATGAGCACTTTAGATAAGAGTGAAATGAGACAAATAGTTTTTATGACTTGACGTGCTGTTGGAGTGTGAGCAAAGCAATATTTCTGAAGGGATTCAGGGAAGCCTGACTTAAGTCCTGGAGGTGGGCAGTACAGTGCCTGCACTCTGAACGAGGGGTGTTGTTGAAGTTTTTTAACTCTAGTGTAAGCGTGCCTCTGTCAAGACAGTGATGGAGTGAATGATAATGAAAGTGTTTCTTCTTTTACAGGTCACCCTGCTTTGGTGGGAAACAGCCGATGTGCTAACAAAAATAACAAAACATGCTGGCAGTTAATTTTGTCAATCAATCACCAGCTGGAAATTAATTTTGTTAACCAGTTACAAGCTGCACTAATTCACTGATGGAAGGTCTGTACTCCTCTGTTTACTACATCTGAGTTGCGTGATATTATTTCTGCCCAGGAGAGATTGTCCAGGAACTTTTTTCCGCAACTCAACATATGTAGGATGTAAAAACAATACCTTTCACTGCGCTTGTTGAAGCAGAGTTTTGGTTTGCTGCCACAGTCTCCAAGCTACCTGTCTGCTTGTTTCACAGTTAGTACCTGGGGTAAGCTGGTACAGGCCGCTCAACAATGTCTGCAGAGCTTCCCTCTTTCTCTCTGGCTGCTCCTTGTAGACGAAATATGTCCTCTCCCTGTTCTCTCTGGAAGAATGCTGCTTTCCTCAGCTCGTATTATTCAGAATCTGCTTTTGGTAGAGTATGTCTCTGTTGTTGAGTTGGGACACATCTAGTAACTCTGTGCAACTCTGTTCACAGAGCATTATTTAGACTTAGTGTTATTTGACATTTTCAGAGGTTGAGTGTCGTGAAACACTGTATCTCTGGCCCCGAGTTTTGCTATCTACGTACTGTCATAGTCAGAAATTTGGAACTGCTGAAATCATTTTCAGTAATAAAGGAGTTTAATGCCTTTCATGGAGGATTTGCTGATGGTCTCCTGTTATGGTTGTTTTTGGCCTCACTGATTCATTGCGTAATGCTGTGTTGATCACGGCTACTTCGAGCATTACCATTGTTTGGCGAGTGGGTTTTCATATTGTTCAAGCAAGCTGTTTGATTGCGTTGATGGTCCAGAAGTTAGCTTATCTATGGACTTAGGGACTTGGTGATGTCAGTCACATTCTAAGTCGAGTTGAGTCATGCCGAGCAATACCAGACACATAAATACCTTCACGCTTATGAGAACAACTCATCATAGAAGCATACCAGATGGTACATATTAAAAGTATTATGGTTTACAGTTTCATATGCATAGTGCGCATAGCATCATATGTAATATGTATTGAACAATAATGAGTATATTACAAAAGTATAATAAGCTATACTCGAAGAACTGTATATTGTTCAAGTTACACTAACTGTAAATATTACCACCTAGACATATTTGTTATTAAAGATCTCAACTTTTATTTGATTGATTTGTATTCATCCAGTTGTAATCCAAAACCAGTATTGAAAAGCCACATATTTACGCGACACCTGGACCAGAATTCATACAATCTGTTATAAAACCAGAAACAGGTCAGATACTAGATGGGGATAAAAAAGTTGACTTTCTAGTGTTCCCTGGATATATCTTCACTTAGTACATGTCGCATTTTGTACCCTTCTGGAACTTCTCTTTAGCATACATCTGCTCTGTCTCCAGCTTCTTAGTATGTTTTTCAAGTGTTGGTTTCATTCTGATACTCCATATTCCAAGAGGGACCTGACATGTTGCATTTAGGACCTTCAGTAACTTTTTGTTGAGATTCCTGAAAGTCATTCATAGATTTTGCAGGCAGGTACTGAGTCGTGTGTGCGTGTGTTCATGCGTGCATGCAAGCGAGCGTGCGTGTGTGTGTGTACTCACCTCACCTATTTGTGGTTGCAGGGGTCGAGTCCTAGCTCCTGGCCCCGCCTCTTCACCGGTTGCTACTGGGCCCTCTCTCTCCCCGCTCCATGAGCTTTATCAAACCTCGTCTTAAAACTGTGTATGGTTCCTGCCTCCACTACGTCATTTTCTAGGCTATTCCACTGCCTTACAACTCTATGACTGAAGAAATACTTCCTACTATCTCTCTGACTCATTTGTGTCTTCAACTTCCAATTGTGGCCTCTTGTTTCTGTGTCCCCTCCCTGGAACATCCTGTCTTTGTCCACCTTGTCTATTCCACGCAGTATTTTATATGTCGTTATCATGTCTCCCCTGACCCTCCTGTCCTCCAGTGTCGTCAGGGCCGATTTCCCTTAATCTTTCTTCATAGGACATTCCCCTTAGCTCTGGAACTAACCTTGTCGCAAACCTTTGTACTTTCTCTAGTTTCTTGACGTGCTTTATCAAGTGCGGGTTCCAACAGGTGCTGCATACTCCAGTATGGGCCTGACATACACGGTGTACAGTGTCTTGAATGATTCCTTACTAAGGTATCGGAATGCTGTTCTCAGGTTTGCCAGGCGCCCATATGCTGCAGCAGTTATCTGATTGATGTGTGCTTCCGGAGACATGCTCGGTGTTATACTCACCCCAAGATCTTTCTCCTTGAGTGAGGTTTGCAGTCTTTGGCCACTTAGCCTATACTCTGTCTGTGGTCTTCTGTGCCCTTCCCCTATCTTCATGACTTTGCATTTGGCAGGATTAAATTCGAGAAGCCATTTGCTGGACCAGGTGTCCAGTCTGTCCAGGTCTCTTTGAAGTCCTGCCTGGTCTTCATCAGATTTAATTCTCCTCATTAATTTCACATCATCTGCAAAAAGGGACACTTCTGAATCCAACCCTTCCGTCATGTCGTTCACATATACCAAAAATAGCACTGGTCCTAGGACCGACCCCTGTGGGACCCCGCTCGTCACAGGTGCCCACTGTGATACATCATTACGTACCATGACTCGTTGTTGCCTCCCTGTCAGGTATTCTCTGATCCATTGCAGTGCCCTTCCTGTTATATGCGCCTGATGCTCTAGCTTCTGCACTAATCTCTTGTGAGGAACTGTGTCAAAGGCCTTCTTGCAGTCCAAGAAGATGCAATCAACCCACCCCTCTCTCTCTTGTCTTACTTCTGTTATTTTATCATAAAACTCCAGAAGGTTTGTGACACAGGATTTGCCTTCCGTGAATCCGTGCTGGTTGGCATTTATACTCCTGTTCCGTTCCAGGTGCTCCACCACTCTCCTCCTGACAATCTTCTCCATAATTTTGCATACTATACACGTCAATGACACAGGTCTATAGTTTAGTGCCTCTTTTCTGTCTCCTTTTTTAAAAATGGGAACTACATTTTGCCGTCTTCCATACCTCAGGTAGTTGCCCAGTTTCCAGGGATGTGTTGAAGATTGTGGCAAGTGGCACGCACAACATATCTGCTCCCTCTCTAAGGACCCACGGGGAGATGTTGTCCGGTCCCCATTGCCTTTGAGGTATCGATGTCCCTTAGCAGTTTCTTCACCTCCTCCTCATCTGTATGTATGTCGTCCAACACTTGTTGGTGTATTCCTTGCTGGTGTCCCCATCTGGTCTGTCCCCCCAGAGTCCTTCCTGTCTCTACTGTAAATACTTCCTTAAATCTCGTGTTGAGCTCCTCACATACCTCTTGATCGTTTCTTGTGAGTTCTCCACCTTCTTTCCTCAGCCTTATCACCTGGTCCTTGACTGTTGTCTTCCTCCTAATGTGGCTATACAACAGTTTCGGGTCAGATTTGACTTTCGATGCTATGTCGTTTTCATACTGTCGCTGGGCCTCCCTCCTTATCTGTGCATACTCGTTTCTGGCTCTTCTACTAATCTCCTTGTTTTCCTGGGTCCTATGCCTCCTGTACCTTTTCCATTCTCTGTTGCACTTAGTTTTTGCCTCCCTACACCTTCGGTAAACCAAGGACTCGTTTTGGTCTTCCTATTATTTATGTTTCCCTTGGGAACAAAACTTTCCTCTGCCTCCTTGCACTTTGTTGCCACATATTCCATCAGCTCGTTTACTGATTTTCCTACCATTTCTCTGTCCCACTGAACCTCCTGCAGGAAGTTTCTGTAACCTGTGTAGTCCCCCCTTTTTATAGTTTGGCCTTGACCCTTCAGTTTCCTGTTTACCTTCTCCACTTTGTAACTCTTTTACTATATAGTCAAAACTCAGCACCACATGATCGCTAGCTCCAAGGAGGGACTCTCTGTAATGTGATGTCCTCAATGTCCGAACTGCTCAGGGTGAACACAAGATCCCAAGTCTTGCTGGCTCATCCTCCCTCTCTTCTGGTTGTGTCCCTGACATGTGAGCATTGTGGGTTTTTCAGGTACCACATCCATCATCTTGGCTCTCCATGTTTCGGCGACCCCCATGTGGCTCCAGGTTTTCCCAGTCTATCTCCTGTGGTAGAAATCGCATTACCAGTAACTTTGCTCCTGCTCGGAGTGAGGCCTCTTTTCTTGCCACTCTCAGCCAGTTGTGTCCACATCACCCTCGTTGTTTTCTTCGTACTCCTCTCTTGGCCTCCTGCAGTTCTGTGGGGGTTTACATCACTCCAATGACTACTTTATGTTTCCGGACTGAATTGTACCTACAATATAGGTCTCTTTCTCCAGTCTGTCCATGCCTTCCATTTTCCTCAAATCCTCATCGGTGTTTTTATGAGCAGTGCAACCCCTCCCTCCCCTCTATCCTATCCTTTCCTCAGGAATCTGATATCCTTGTTGGGGAGATTGTGTCTGTTATTGTCCTCAGCGAGTTTTGTTTCTGTGAAGCTATGATGTCTGGGATTTTTCATGATTCTTCATACCACTCCTCATGTTTATTCGTTATTCCATCCGCGTTTGTGTTACCAAACCTTTAGTCTTCTTTTCCTATCATTGTGGTATGCAAGAATATTGGGGTTGGGGGAGGGAGAGCCTTGGTGGGGGGCCTATATGGGGCTGTGGTGTAGGTGGGGTTTGTGTTTGGATGGGGGTGGGGTCAGATGCCCATAAGGGACAGTGTTGGGGAGGTCTGAGGTTTGTGATATGGGGTTGGTGGTGAGGGACAGTGAGTGGGTGGTTGTAGTATAGGTTGTCAGTTGCGTTGGGAATGGTCACGGGTGGAGTCTTTTGCTGGGTGATTCTGTGGGGTGTGTTTGCCCTTTCCTCCTGTGTCTGGGTCCTGCTCATTTTCATTGTTCCCGTTCCTCCTTTGCGTCTCTGTTCACCTCTCTTTCCCCCCCCCCCCCCCAGTGTTAGTCTTTCTTCTTGTGTTCTGTCGCGGTCGAGGTATACCTCTCTGCGTACCCCTCTTTTGTCCCTCAGTCTTGCTTTCTCTTGCAGAATCTGGTTCGAATGATTCTTATTGAAAGTTACTCTGACAGGCCGTATCCTTCCTACTCGCAAACCACCCAATTCTCCTGAAAATTTGTCACTGGGTCATATTGCCCTCCCCCTATTGTTTTCTTAATGCCTTCAATCATTTTTTTTCTCTCCTGTTTTATTTCTTCAAGTTGGCCCCCTTGGCTTCTTGGAGGCCCGTACACAACAAACTGACCCTCGCCCTTTTCCTATCCCACTGTGTCTCCAATCTGTTGTCCCTGACGGGCATTTTATTTCCTTCCCTTGACTTGTTCTTGCCTTCAGTCCCTGTCATATCTGAAACTTCTATTTCAGTGAACTGTCTTTCCTGTCAGCTGTCCCTTGTACTGCCCCCCAGTAGGCTGTTAGAAATCTCTGCATATAGCAAACTTCATTGTTCCCTCGGACCTGTCGTTTGATCTTTAGTGTGCTCAGTGTCTTTTCCCTGCCCCCTCGTGGGTCTGATATGGCTTCGTGTAAGGGTTGTCTCCGTTGTTGCTTACCATCCCCTTGTCTGCGCCTGACTTTGAATTTCCTGATGTCACATCTGAATTGTCATTTGTCTCTCTAATCTGTTTCACGCTTTGCAGTTTCTCTTCTAAGCACTGTATCCTAGCTTCTGCTGCTAAGACCTGTACTTCCCACTTCCTGCACTCTTCAGCTATCCGCTCCTCCATTTTCTTACCAAGCTCTACTATCTTCCTTCCCCACTCTTCCTCCCTTTTTTGGAGCTCTAACTCCCAGTCTTTCCTCCCTGGTTCGTCTACCAGATCTCTGGTTTTCCGTCCTCTAAGGCCACCCATTTTTTTTTTTTTTTTTTTTTTTTTATTACCACAGACAGAAGGCTAGAGGAGGGAGAGGGTGTGGGGGGGAGAGAGAAAGGGTAGAAAGAGGGAGAGAGAGGAGAGAGAAAGGGTAGAAAGAGGGAGAGAGAGGAGGGAGTATGGGGGTGAGGGAGAGAGAGAGAGGGAGAGAGAGAGAGGGAGAGAGAGAGAGGGAGAGAGAGAGAGAGAGAGGGAGGGAGAGAGAGGGAGAGGGAGAGAGGGAGGGGGGAGAGAGGGAGGGGAGAGAGGGAGAGGGGGAGAGGAGGGGGGGGGACAGGGGAGAGGGGAGGAGGAGAGGGAGAGGGGGAAAGGGGGAGAGGGTTAGAGGGAGGGGAGAGGGGGGAGAGAGGGAGAGAGAGAGAGGGGAGAGGGAGAGGGGAGAGAGAGGGGGAGGAGGAGGGGGAGAGAGAGGGGAGGGGGAGAGGGAGAGAGAGAGAGGGGGGTGAGAGAGGGAGAAGGGAGAGAGGAGAGGGGAGAGAGGGAGGGGGGAGGGGAGGGGGGAGGGAGAGGGCGGAGGGAGAGAGAGGGGGGGGAGGGGGGAGAGAAAAGGGGGAGAGGGGGAGGGGGGGAGAGAGGAGGAGAGAGGAGAGGGGAGAGAGAGAGAGAAAGGGGAGAGAAGGGGGGGGAGGGGAGAGAGGGGAGGGGGTGAGAAGGGGAGAGAGGAGAGAGGAGGGGAGGAGAGAGTGGGTGATTGAGTGGGTGGGGGGGAAAAGGGGGGAAAAGAGGTAGGAGAGAGAGAGAGGAGAGAGAGAAGAGGAGAGAGAGAGAGAGGAGGAGAGGGGGAGAGAGGGGGAGGAGAGAAGGAAGAGGAGAGGAGAACGGAGAGGAGGGGAGAAAAGAGAGAGAGGAGAGAGAGGAGGGGAGAGGGGGAGAGAGAGAGGAGGAGAGAGAGGGGAGAGAGGAGAAAAAGGGAGGGGAGGAGAGAGACGAGGGGAAGGGAGGGGAGAGAGAGGGAGAGAAGAGAGAGAGAGAGAGAGAGGGGAAGGAGGGGAGAGAGAGAGGGAGAGGGGAGGAGAGGGGGGAGAGAGAGAGAGGAGGGGGAGGGAGAGAGAGAGAGAGAGGGGGAGAGAGAGAGAGGGAGAGAGTAGAGGGGAGAAGAGGGAGAGGGAGAGAGAGAGAGGAGGGAGAGGAGAGGAGGGAGAGTGAGAGAGGGAGAGAGGGAGAGGGAGAGAGGTAGGGGGAGAGAGGGAGAGGGAGAGAGGGAGAGGGAGAGGGGAGAGGGGAGAGAGGGAGATGGAGAGAGGGGAGAGGGAGAGAGGGAGAGGGAAAAGAGGGGGGGGGGAGAGAGGGAGAGGGAGAAAGGGGAGAGGGAGAGAGGGAGAGGGGAGAGAGAGAGGGGGGAAAGAGGGGAGAGAGAGAGGGGGAGGGGAAGATGGAGGGGGAGAGAGGTGGGGAAAGAACAGGAAAAAAGGGGGGAAAGAAAAAAAAAAAGTGAAAAGAAAAAAAAAAGGGAAGAAATAAATAAAAAGGGAAGGGGAAAAAAAGGGAAAAAAAAGGGGTAAAAAGTAAGAAAAAAAAGGGGAGGGGGGGTTGGGGGGAAAAAGGGGAAGAAAGGCCGAAGGGGGGAAGGGGGGGAGGAGGGGGGGGGAGGGGGGAAAGGAGGGGGGGGGAAGGAAGAGAGGGGAGGGGAGGGGAGAAGAAGAGAGAGAGAGGGGAGAGAGAGAGAGAGAGGGGGAAAGGAGAGAGAGAGGAGAGGGGAGAGAGTGAGTGAAGTGGGTAGGGGAACGGGGGGGAAAAGGGAGGCTATGACGAGGGGAAAAAAACCCCGGAGGGAGGGAAAGGTAAGGGGGGGTAAAAGGGTCTAGGGGGGAGGGGGGTTAAAATTTTCCAAAGGATCAGCGTGTGTACTCCCCCTAGTTGGGGTTTCAGGGGTCGAGACCCGGGTCCTGGCCCGAGGTGTATGTGTGTGACCCGCCCCCGTGTGTGTGTGTGGAGAGTCGTTTTTTTTTATGTCCCAGAAAATACAATTCACTTCTGTGTTATCCTTTAATTACTAATGAGATCCCATTAACACTGAGAGTAGTTTTAAATTAATTAAAATTATAGCGTGTTTTTTTAACAAGTCTGTTTAATCGCTCTGGAGCGGGGTTTTTTTTAGATAGCGATTTTACCATTGACCGCGGGCCCTGGCTATCACTAGATTTCCCCCAACCACAAAAAAAAAGGTGATTTGTACTTTTACTGGTCAGGGGGGGAAGTCCATCCAGGTTCCTGATTTTACGATGCTCGCTGTACGATGCTTGCGTACGATGACTCGTGCACCCGCCCTTCCGCCACGGGGTTTTTTCCTATTTTATCTGTTCCCCCTTTTAAAGTCCTCTTTTTAACCACACTTATCACTTTTTTAAGTTTTCTTTTTAATTTAACTTCACTTTTGGAAAGTACACTACTTTTTTTTTGATGACACCCAAACCTGTTATGGCCCGGGGGCTACTTTCCCCCAGGCCCACTGCTGCCACCCCCTCTGCTTTTATTTATGTATTGAATGTATATATATTAAAATTTTTCCCCTTTTGGCCCAGGGTTGTTCACGCTTTTGTGCTACATACTTTTTTCGTTAGCCAACCCCCTCTTTAATTTTATTTGGTCTTTTCGGTTTTTGTCACTCGCTTTGTACTTTGAAATGTGTAAAAAAGTGGCAAAAAGGTGCCCAAATAGGCCCCAACGAATGGCACTTTTTTAAATTTTGGGTTTTTAATTTCAGGTTTCCCTCGCCTTTTTCTTTATTTATTTTTGCTAATACATTTGGGTTTTCAATTGTAGGGTTGTTTTACTGGTTGGGCACTAACACTGGTTGCTTCTAGTGCCCAAAAAAACGCCCTAAAAGCACTAAGATTTTTCGGAGCCTGGCGCTTGTGACCACTAACTGGCGCTTGTGTGTGTGTGTGTGTGTGTATGTTTTGGGGTGTGTGTGTTTTGTGTGTGTGTGTGTTGTTGTTGTTGTGGGGTGTTGTGTGTGTGTGTGTTTTGTGTCTGTGTGTTTTGGGGTTGTGTTTTGGTGTGGTGTTGTGTGTTTTGGGGTGTGGTTTTGTGTGTGTGGTGTGTGTGTGTGTGGGGTGGTGTGTGGTGTGTGTGTGTGGTGTGTGTGTGGGGTGTGTGTGTGTTGTGTGTTGTTTGTGTGTTTGTGTGGGGGTGTGGTGTGTGTGTGTGTTGTGGGGTGTGTGTGTGTGTTGTGTGTGTGTGTGCATTGTGTGTGTGTGTGCGTTGTGTGTGTGTGTGTGTGTGTGTGTGTGTGTGTGTGTGTGTGTGTGTGTGTGTGTTGTGTGTGTGTGTGTGTGTGTGTGTGTGTGTGTATGTGTGTGTATGTGTGTACTCACCTATTTGTACTCACCTATTTGTGGTTGCAGGGGTCGAGTCATAGCTCCTGGCCCCGCCTCTTCACTGATTGCTACTAGGTCCTCTCTCTCCCTGCTCTATGAGCTTTATCATACCTCGCCTTAAAACTATGTATGGTTCCCGCCTCCACTACGTCACTTTCGAGGCTATTCCACAGTCTGACTACTCTATGATTGAAGAAATACTTCCTAACATCCCTTTGATTCATCTGAGTCTTCAACTTCCAATTGTGACCTCTTGTGTCTGT
>NC_069429.1:21699202-21709202 GCF_026875155.1 Cherax quadricarinatus
CCTCGCTAATAATACTTGTCTCTGTGAGGGGAAGAAATTGAACTCAGTTGTCTAACTGGTGGTTCACAGCTTCAACAGCCTTCTATAAGTTAGTGTTATTAGTGACTCTACAACACACGGTACAGGTGGAGCCAGTTGATTCACTGGCTTACGCACTGGCCTGAAGTTTTACGACTCACCTGCCGTGAATTCGAGTCCCACCCGTACCGTGGTTTGAAATTGTGTTATTACGATTTCGTGAATCATGAATATACCAGATAACTCATAATAACCAGTACTCTCAGATAATGAAGATCGAAGCTTTGCTGAATGTTATTGATGACAGTGTTCATCACCACTGCACATGACAATGGTGCCGTCTATGCTCTGGCTACGAATTCTCTTGAGTTTAACTTGCATGTTTTTGCATCAATATATGCTCAGAAGTATCCCCGGGGGGGAAACCAAAAAAGTTTCCCGGGGCAGGAACATCCCCCAAAACTCTCTTGGTTGCTGGAGTATCAAGTACCAAGTTATTAAGGAAGTAAACAAAAGCCTGATCTCATATTTTGCATTTAGTTTAACAATCATGTATTTGTAAGTAAAGGTGGGCCCCACTTATACAGCAGGTTAGGCTCCACGCTACTGTTGTCAAGGGAAAATCGCCGTAAAGTGAAACATTACCCATTTTTTTTCAAATGTACATAAAAGCCTGAGCAATAGAGCTAGGCCTAAAAAAATGCTGATACAGTACACACATTGCTTATCTTAAAACATTTTGGTCCTTACTTTATAGTGAATGGTAAATATATTGTAGGAAGTCTGAATAAATGAAGAATAATGATAATTGAAAACCGCCGTATTAGCGAAACGTTGGAAAACAAAGCGCTGTAAAGCGTGGATTGACTCTAATTTTAAGCAAGTCTAAGTCTAGTTACTATACACCAGAAAGTTGCTCCATAAAGCTGCTTATGTACGTTCATGTTAATATAGTCAGTTTTAAATCTACTCGGTCTTCTGCATTTCTATACCATAAACAAATTATTTTACTTGTTAATATACTAACAAAATTACTGTACTTTATTACGACAGCATAATAGTGCAACTAGAGATTATGTATTCCAAAGTAACTATATATAAACAATGTTATATATAAGTTAATGTCAAAGATGACCACCAATGTTATCATTGTAAACTGTGAAACATAATGGAGAAAGTTAACTCTAGTGTTGATCCCAAACAATCATAAATAATACAAGATGAAGTAGAAAATAAAACATCATTGAACCAGAAATGTGAGGATCTTCCCACGAAAATCACTAAAAGAAAAAGAGAAGAAGAAGAGGAGGAGACTGAGGCCAGCACTAGTACAAAAGTGAGTAAAAGGCGAAGAGAAGATGATGAAGAGAATAATTATCACCTGAAAATAATGAATAAAAGAAAAAGAGAAGAAGAGGAGGGTGAAGGTTCCAGTAAGTAACTGAGTAAGAGGCGAAGAGAGGACGAAGGAAAATGTAATGATCACCTGAGTAAGAGGCGAAGTGAAGACGAAGAAAAATGTAATGATCACCTGAGTAAGAGGCGAAGAGAGGACGAAGGGAAATGTAATGATCACCTGAGTAAGAGACGAAGTGAAGACGAAGAAAAATGTAATGATCACTGAGTAAGAGCGAGAGAGGACGAAGGGAAGTGTAATGATCACCTGAGTAAGAGGCGAAGTGAAGACGAAGAAAAATGTAATGATCACCTGAGAAGAGAGAATGAAAGAAAAAGTAGTGATGATAACAGAGATGAAAGGAACAAAAGATAAACAGATAATATCAGAGAAAATTACGATAATATCAGCGAGAACCCTCAGATACGGTTAAAATAATTGAGGGAATTTTGTTAGCTATCTAACATAAAGATATTTCCTCGTGAAATAATTAGCAAGTGGTTGAGAAGCGATCACAGTTATTTACTAGGAAGTGGAGTATAAGGAACATGTTGGCTAGTTGATGAGAAATAGTAATGTTTAGTAGTGAAGGAGGTATACTGCCGCGACGGGTACAAACAGTTTTATGAAGAAGTATTCTTCCTCTAAAAAGTTCAAGGCATCCCTGGTGTTCAAGAATTAGTGGGTGTTAACTTGGGCTCTAAGATGAGTTTCATAGTTAGTGTGTTTGCAGGTATGACACTACACAAATACTCACTGATAAAAGCACTGACTACCTCATCAATTATTAAAATTATAGCCAGCCTAGCCACAACTCTCCAAGGTATACATTCAAGAGATGTGGTTCATAATGACATTCATTATTTTAATATATGTATTCGAGAATCACCTGAAGGTTTACAGACCACGCTCATAGATTTTGGTTATGCCTCCAAAATCAAGCAAAATGAAATGTTCGTTTCTTTTCCGAACACCGTAACGTATGGACCCAGCAACATCGTGGATGTCAAAGACTTAGCTACCATGTGTCAAATTCTCTTTGAAGTAAACAGTTTGACGCTCCCAATGGAAATTAAACTATGTCTTCAAAATTTAAGGTCGGTAAACCTTGCAGAAATAATGGACCTTGGAGAGCTTGTAAAGATTTTGGAAGAATTACAAGGGAAGGAGCCCTCCCCATCACCACCAGTCCTTGACAGTGGATTGGACCTGACTCGACAGCCTGACATCAAGAACTCTCAACACCTAAAAGAAGCGGTATGTCAGGACTCCCCAGAGAAAGACTGTAAAAGAAAGAGAGAAGAGAGTGAGGAGGATACTAGGGAGGAAAATAGCAAAAGACGAAGAGAAGATGAAGTGGATTAGAAAAAAAATGAAACTTAAACAGCAGATGAGAATAGGTGATCCTTGTGTAAAAACTTAAGTGCTTCTGTTTAAGTTAAAATATAAAAATATTTAGTAGACAAATAATCGAGGAATGGCTGCGAAGTGACTAGACACGAGAGTTGGGTAGTGGAACGTAAGGAAAGTGCTGGTACGTGGTCCACGACCAATAATAATTAGTAGTGAAGGCAAATTATAAATCCTTGGTTGAAGAATTTTACAATGAAGTAATTTTGCTTCAAAAGTTACAAGGTATTCCCGGTGTGCAGTAGTTAGTTGGTATAAATTTGGATCTAGGTGGTGGTTACCTGATAAGTACATATGCAGGTGTAACTCTCTCGTAATATGCAGAGAACCACTAGCTTAAGACTTTATCATTGATCTAGATCATTGCCAGCCTGGCCACAACTCTTCAGGGTATCCACTCAAGAAACGTTGCCCACTGTGATATCCAGAGTGATAATATCTGCATTCTGCAAACACCTGAAGGCTTGAAGGCCACCCTTATAGATTTCGGTCTTTCATCACCCATTAAAAAGTCAACATTTAGCAATCCACTGGCGGATGCAGAGAATCATCCACATGAAAAAATGGTGGATGCCTAAAAGTTAGCCAATATGATATTTGACATCCAGGTATGTCACGGTTTCCACCTTCCCAGGTATATAAATGAATGGTAGTGTAGTGTACTGGGAATGTTCATTGAGACAGAGGCCATTAACGAACTTGTGAGCATTATGGAAAAAGTACAAGGTAATATGTCTCTCCCTTCACCACCATTCCACGACGGTGAGATGAACGTGACTCGCACATCCAGCAGAACGAGTGCTGACAGTTAGACAGAAAGAGAAAGTAAAGGTGAACAGAATGACGATGTCGACTGATGAGGGAGAACAACCTAAATCTAACATTATTATTATTATTATTATTATTATTATTATTATTATTATTATTATTATTATTATTATTATTATTATTTCTACTTGTGGGAGTTACTTTTCTTATTTTTCCTTCTTTTTGATAATGTGCAGAGCAATATATATATATTCACTATTAACCAAGGATTCGGTATCACGACAGGTATTGTGTGTGTGTGTGTGTGTGTGTGTGTGTATGGGTGTGTGTGGTTGTGAAGTTGTCAACCGTGTGTTTTTTTTTGCTGATCAGTTTTTTAAAAAAAAATTTGTCTCCCTTTCCCCCGGAATTCTAAAATTTTAAAGCGTAATGATCCGAGCTTTGCCAGATCTGTCTTTGCTTTTAAATTACTTTCCCTTTGAAAAATTATTTTTTACCCTTTCCCCTCAGAATCCATGGAGTCCCATGAATAAGATGGATCGATAAATTCCCACCCTTTTTATTTTCCAGGGTTTGTTCTTATAATTCTTTATTGCATTAGTAAAAACTATTATTTAAAAACCCCATTATTTTAACACCCATTACTTTAAAAAACCCTTTTGGGAAACACCCTTTTATGATACCTTTCCAAAGTTTTCCCTTTAAAATATGTCTTTGTTTTGTATAAAATTTCAGCCCAAGAACCTGGCTGTTCACCCTTATAGATAGTATTCTATGTAAAGGGACGGCAAAATTTAACATCCCAAGTGCAGTTTAGCTACTAAAACCCCTTTATATGTATACTTGTGTAGTTTTATTGTAGATCGTATCATCCAGGGATATATTTTAGGCTCCCGGTTCAGTAGGTCTTTTGACAAAAGCATGTATGATTTTCCCCTTTTGGTGCTGTGGTGAGCCTTTCACACTGGGATCCTTCTCATTTTCCCGCATAGGTCTCCCTCAGGAAGACACAGCGGGTTTGGGGCTCTCCCCTTCATACTCTCCCTAATAAAAGTTTTTCCACCCAACAAGTGTTTTTTTACTCCAACCTTCATATTTAGAACCCCCCACTAGATGTATTTCCATCTGCGGTCTTTTTTCCCTTTCCCCCAAATTTCTTCTTAATTTGCTTTTTGGTTTGGGTTGAACCCCAGGACCCAAATTTTGCTGGACCGGGTTTTCACCCTGCCCGGGTTCCCATTTTAGTTCTGTTTGGTCTTTTTGAATAAATTTTCCTTCTAAAACTTCACTTCCTCTAAAAACAGGGACACTTCGGAGTCAAATTCCCTTTTCCGTCTTTGTCGTTCACAAATCCCAGAAACAGCACTGGTCCTAAAAAAGGGACCCCTGGGGGGCCCACTCTTCACAATTTCCCCACTTTGACACCTCGCTCCCTCCCCGGACTCACTGCTGTTTTCCGGGACAAGTTTTTCCTGACCCATTTTAGTGCCTTCCCTGTAACCCTTCCCGGGTTTCCTCCAGTTTTTGCGCTAATCTCTTGTGTGGAACTGTAAAACCCCTTTTTTTCAGCCCAAAGGGAAAAATCCCAATTACCCACCCCTTTTTTTTTCTTACTGCTGTACCCTCTTTTAAAATTCCAGTAGTTTTGTGAGCGGGAATTCCCCGCCCCAAAAACCATGTTGGTTGCGTTGATGAGATCATTCCTTTCTAAGTGTTCCCCCACTTTTTGATAATCTTCTCCGTGTCACTTTGTCAGTGACATGGTCTGTAGTTTAGTGCTTAGTCTGTCCCCTTTTTAAAAAAAATTGGATACTTTTGCTGTTTCCCTTTCCTGGGGTTATCCCCCCCTGTTTCGATAGATGTGTTGAATATTGTTGTTAGGGGTGCAATAGCGCCTCGGGTCCCCCTCTCAGGACCCATGAAGAGATGTTATCCGGCCTCATCGGGCCCTTTTAGGTATCTAGCTCATCAGAAGCCTCTTCACTTCTTCCTCGGTTATGTGTACTGGGTCCCCGCACTTGGTGACCCCACTCTCCGGGCTTTTTTTCTCCTTGTGAACTCTTCTTTGAATCTGCACCCTTTCCCACGGAATTTCATGTGTCTTTACCCCCCAAAGCCCACAAGGGGGGACACGGTTTGTTTCCCCCTTTCCCAAAGGAAGGGGATGTGTTTGTTTCCCCCATGCCCCCATTTAGGGCTGTATTTGTTCCCCATGCCCAAAGGGGAAAGGGCAGGGGCTTTTACCCCCATGCCCAAAGGAAAGGTCCCCTAAATTTTGTGCCCCCCTGCCCACAGGGAAAAGTATTGGGTTTATAAGAAAGCTAAAAAAACTTTAAAAAAACTTTTACTTTTACAAAAGGAAAATGTAGTACCAAACTTCTTTTTAGCCAGTTTTTGAGTGCCCTTATTTGTTAAATTCCCTTTTAAATGCCCTTTTTTTTAAATTTTAAAAGCTGCAGCAATTTAAAAAAAAATTGATTTAGATGGTGAAGTAGGCCCCAAATTTTCCCCTACAGTAATCACTTGATTAGCGTTAGATTACGAGAGTAATCTTTTGACAAGTGCATAGGGGCTTGTAGACTCATAAATCGTAATAACACTCTTTAAATTTAAATTTCCCCCAAAGGTGTATAGAAATGTACTTTGTTGTATGATTGTATGGCCTTTTTAAGGCCAGTGGCTCTCGGCCGTTGGCCCTTTGGGGGAAGCCCCTTTAACCCGTGAGGGTTTTAGCGCTCATTTGCCCGGGTTCAATTAAACCCCTGTTTCTTAAATTTTCTTGGCCTTTCTAGCATAAATTGGGAAAGTAAATTGTCCTGGGGTTCTCAAGCTCCCTTTTTAAACCCCACATTTTCCTTTTTAATCACTGTTGGGTCATATTTCAAGTGTTCTTGAAGGGGAAAAAAATTTTAAAAATCACTGTCGGTTTTTTTGGGAGTTGTGGTGTTGGAGGTAGTGGTGGTGGTGGGTAGAAGTAGTAATAATATTAGTATTAGTAGTAATAATTAAATTATATTCATTTTAGGGCCAAATTTAAGGAAAAGTAATTTTCAGCTTCTCATGTCGGAAATATTAAACAACCCGTTCTTTTTGAACTTTGACTCCGTCGCACAGCAAAAAGAGGGAAACCTTTTGATACTATATACCCTACTACCTATACTACTACTACTATCTACTACTACTACACTACTTTACCACTATACTACTTACTACTAAAACTACTACATTTCTACTACTTTTAAAACCCACAAACAATACTTTTCTACTACAAACAAAATTTCTACTACTACAAACTACTACACAAATACTACTATTGTTACTTTCTACCTACTAATGCTGCAAAAACTACAAAATACAACTACCATACTACAACTAATTTTCACTACTACTACAATCTATTATTTTTACTTTCTTTTAAAAAACAACTTCTTTTTTACAAAAACTACTACCTTTCAACTACTAAATACTTCAACTATACTACAAAATACTTTTTCTTTCTATTTTCTACCCCAAAAACTACTACAACCCCACTATTTCTACAATTCCACACTACAACTATATACTAAACTACTACTACATACAAATATTCAAAATATTCTACTATCAAATACTACTACTACAACTACTACTACTACTACTACAATAACTACTACAACAACTACTATTATTACTACTACTACTACTACTACAACTACTAAAACTACTACTACAACAACTACTACTACTACAACTACTACTACTACTACAACTACTACTGCAACTACTACTATTGCTACTACTACTACTACTACTACTACTTCAACTACTACTACTACAACTACTACTACTACAACTACTACCAGTACTACAACTACTACTACTACTACAACTACTACTACTACTACAACAACTACTACAACTACTACAACTACTACAACTGCTACTACTACTACCTTTGTCGTGCAGGTCCGATAATTTTCGGACTTAAACACGTGCAACTTTACGCGTGTCATCCTACACACGCTGCGCATCTGGATTCCCATTCTTTAATTCTAGCCAATCACAAGCCTTCCCTGAGTCGCTTCAGCTAAGTGATGATGGCGTTTGCCGCCTTCCCATTGGTTGAGAGATCAAAACATAAACACTCGTGGCTTGGCGTCAACCACAGTGGGTTTTTTCCATCCAGTGCTACTAATATACTCTTGGATTTTACCTTCTACAATGTCGGTAAGTACTGATTGTTGTGTTTTGTGCATACATGAATAGTTTAGGCATATTTTGATATATACATAAAGTCTGTGTGAAGCATAATGTGAGTGTAGCATGCAGTTGAAAAAAGTGCAACAAAGGAAGTACGAAAATTTTCGTACCTGCCCGAGACGTGACATAGTACAATTTCAGTAAAATAAATATTTATAAAAAAAATTCTATTGCATATATGAACTCTGTAGTGGTCTGGATCTATACAGGTTTCTATTGTCCTTCCAGATCATGAAATTGTTTTATGGGGAGCTCTCCAGCACCAGGTCGAAAAAATGTCTGCATTTTGGATGACAGTGACTCAGAACCAGAGGTAGATGACCCAGAATTGCTGGATATGGTGGGTGAATACTTGCCATCGGATGCAGAGGTGTCAAGTGATGATGAGGAAGAAAGGCCAGCCAAAAAGCAGAAATTAGTGAAGAAAAAGAAAGCTATTACGATTGAGGAGTACCCTGATGAGGAAGATATTCATGAAGATATTGCTCTTCAAGCTTCATCTCAGTGGACCCAGGTTGACATCAAAAATGTTCCTTTGCCGGCATATGAACATGAAAAGCCTCTTGTAATTAGGTCTCCATATGAGTATTTTCGTATTTTCTTTACTCCAGACATGGTAGATAACATAGTATATCAAACAAATTTGTATTCCAAGCAAAAAAACATAAATAATTTTGTAATAAAGTTGGTAGAATTACCGACAATATGTAAAGTAAAAGGACACAAGTGCAACTAATGTGACATTTATTGTGGCAACGTTTCGCTCTCCAGGAGCTTTATCAAGCCATTACAAACAATACATGGACACAGAGGGTATATAAAGGCTCAGAGTGAGGTGAATACTAGTGAGGTACCATTTCGATGTTCACTAGTGGTAGTAGTAGTAGTAGTAGTAGTAGTGGTAGTGACAAAAGTAATACAATATGGTAGAGCAATTAATTCGTACATGAGTAAAAGGATATAAAAGCTATTATTTGGGTAACATAAAAATAGGTTGGACAAATATAAACTGGAATGAGGCAGCTTGTTTCAGTGTTCACTCTCTGTGCTTTGTGTAGTATAACAGGAGAGACTATGTGATGGCAGGGTTTACTGTTTTCAGGAGGATTCTTGCTAAGACTTCGGAGATGGTGAAGCTGCCGTTGTTTTGTTTAATTGTATTCGAAACAGCGATCAGTGCTGATTCAAGGCACTTACGTGTGCGGAAATTAGTTTCTTTTATCACTAATTGGGCGTCTCTGAATTTCATAAGATGATTGGTGGAATTTCGGTGTTGTACACAGGCGTTGTTTAAGTTGTCGTTCCTACCCGCCTCAATGAACACATATACGCATGTAGGAACGACAACTTAAACAACGCCTGTGTACAACACCGAAATTCCACCAATCATCTTATGAAATTCAGAGACGCCCAATTAGTGATAAAAGAAACTAATTTCCGCACACGTAAGTGCCTTGAATCAGCACTGATCGCTGTTTCGAATACAATTAAACAAAACAACGGCAGCTTCACCATCTCCGAAGTCTTAGCAAGAATCCTCCTGAAAACAGTAAACCCTGCCATCACATAGTCTCTCCTGTTATACTACACAAAGCACAGAGAGTGAACACTGAAACAAGCTGCCTCATTCCAGTTTATATTTGTCCAACCTATTTTTATGTTACCCAAATAATAGCTTTTATATCCTTTTACTCATGTACGAATTAATTGCTCTACCATATTGTATTACTTTTGTCACTACCACTACTACTACTACTACTACTACTACCACTAGTGAACATCGAAATGGTACCTCACTAGTATTCACCTCACTCTGAGCCTTTATATACCCTCTGTGTCCATGTATTGTTTGTAATGGCTTGATAAAGCTCCTGGAGAGCGAAACGTTGCCACAATAAATGTCACATTAGTTGCACTTGTGTCCTTTTACTTTACATAAATAATTTTGCAACAGATTCTGAAGAGATCATGAGGTTCATAGGTATTGTGTTGTTCATGGGTTTGTTCCATTACCATCACTCGAAGACTATTGGAAAAGTGAATTTAGGATCACCCAGGTTGCAGAAGCCATGGAGTCTAAGAGGTTTAGGTTACTTAGACGTACTATTCATTTCAATGACAACACAAAAAAGGATAATGACAGATTCTACAAAGGCCTCTTTACACTGC
>NC_069429.1:21721702-21827179 GCF_026875155.1 Cherax quadricarinatus
ACTGGCTATGTATCGAACCTTGATGGTCCGTGTGGCTACGTACTTTACCTTGATGGTCCGTGTGGCTACTTACTTTACCTTGATGGTCCGTGTGGCTACTTACTTTACCTTGATGGTCCGTGTTGCTACTTACTTTACCTTGATGGTCCGTGTGGCTACTTACTTTACCTTGATGGTCCGACTGGCTATGTATCGAACCTTGATGGTCCGTGTGGCTACGTACTTTACCTTGATGGTCCGTGTGGCTACTTACTTTAACCTTGATGGTCCGTGTGGCTACTTACTTTACCTTGATGGTCCGGTGGCTACTTACTTTACCTTGATGGTCCGACTGGCTATGTATCGAACCTTGATGGTCCGTGTGGCTACGTACTTTACCTTGATGGTCCGACTGGCTATGTATCGAACCATGATGGTCCGTGTGGCTACGTACTTTACCTTGATGGTCCGTGTGGCTACTTACTTTACCTTGATGGTCCGTGTGGCTACTTACTTTACCTTGATGGTCCGACTGGCTATGTATCGAACCTTGATGGTCCGTGTGGCTACGTACTTTACCTTGATGGTCCGACTGGCTATGTATCGAACCTTGATGGTCCGTGTGGCTACGTACTTTACCTTGATGGTCCGTGTGGCTACTTACTTTACCTTGATGGTCCGACTGGCTATGTATCGAACCTTGATGGTCCGTGTGGCTACGTACTTTACCTTGATGGTCCGTGTGGCTACTTACTTTACCTTGATGGTCCGTGTGGCTACTTACTTTACCTTGATGGTCCGTGTGGCTATGTATCGAACCTTGATGGTTCGTGCAGCTACGCACTGATTCTTGAAGGTCCTTGTTGCTACGTACTGAACCTTGATGGTCCGACTGACTACGTATCGATCCTTGATGGTTCGTGTTGCTACGTACTGATCCTTGAAGGTCCTTGTTGCTACGTACTGAACCTTGATGGTCCGTGTTGCTACGTACTGGTGGCCTGGTGGCTAACGCTCTCGCTTCACACGGCGAGGGTCTGGGTTCGATTCCCAGCCAGAGTAGAAACATTGGGTGTGTTTCTTTCCACCTGTTGTCTATGTTCCCCATCAGTAAAATGGGTACCTGGGTGTTAGTCGACTGGTGTGGGTCGCATCCTGGGACATTGACCTAATTTGCCCGACATGCGGAGCATAACAAGGGACTTTCTATATAATAGTACGTCATTGTTGTCAGCTAGGACTGTATACCTTGTACATGTACTTGTAGTAAATAAAGATATTATTATATTATTACTGAACCTTGATGGTCCGTGTTGCTACGTACTGAACCTTGATGGTCCGTGTTGCTACGTACTGAATCTTGATGGTCCGTTTACCTGGAGTATACGTGAAAAGAGTTTCGGGGGTCAACGCCGCCGCAGCCCGGTCTGTGACAAGGCTTCATGGTGGATCAGGACCTGATCAACCAGGCTGTTACTGCTGGCAGCACGTAATCCAACATACGAACCACAGCCCGGCTGGTCAGGTACTAATTTAGGTGCTTTTCCAGTACCTGCTTGAAGACAGCCAGAGGTCTGTTGGTAATTCCCATGATGCATGTTGGGAGGCAGTTGAACAGTCTTGGGCCCCTGACTTTTATTGTGTTGCCTCTTATCGTACTAGTGGCACCCTTGTTTTTCATTGGGGGGATGTTGCATCGTCTGCCGAGTCTTTTACTTTCGTTGGGAGTGATTTTCGTGTGCAAGTTCGGTACTAGTCCCTCTAGGATTTTCCAGGTGTATATAATCGTGTATCTCTCCCTCCTGCGTTCCAGGGAATACAGGTTCAGGAACTTCAAGCACTCCCAGTAATTGAGGTGTTTTATCTCCGTTATGCGCGCCGTGAAGGTTCTCTGTACATTTTCTAGGTCAGCAATTTCACCTGCCTTTCAAAGGTGCTGTTAGTGTGTAGCAATATTCCAGCCTAGATAGAACAAGTGACCTGAAGAGTGTCATCATGGGCTTGGCAACCCTAGTTTTGAAGGTTCTCATTATCCATCCTGTCATTTTTCTAGCAGATGCGATTGATACAATGTTATGGTCGTTGAAGGTGAGATCCTCCGACATGATCACTCCCAGGTCTTTGACGTTAGATTTTCGCTCTATTATTTGGTTGGATTTTTTTTATACTCATGAAGTTTTAATTTCCTCACGTTTTCCATATTGGAGTAATTGAAATTTCTCATCATTGAACTTCATATTGTTTTCTGCAGTCCTTTAAAAAATTTGGTTGATGTCCGCCTGTAATCTTGCATTGTCATCAATGGAAGACACTGTAATGCAAATTCGGGTGTCATCTGCAAAGGAAGACACGGTGCTGTGGCTTATATCCCTGTCTATGTCCGATATGAGAATGAGGAACAATATGGGAGCGAGTACTGTGCCTTGTGGAACAGAAGTTTTCACCGTAGCCACCTCAAACTTTGACTACTATTCTTTATGTTCTATCTGTTAGGAAATTATAGATCCATCTACTGATTTTTCCTTTTATTCCTTTATCACCCTTTTTGTGCGCTGTTACACCATGGTTACACTTGTCATTGGCTTTTGCAAAGTCTGTATATATTACATCTGCATTCTGTTTGTATTCTAGAGCATCCTGGATCTTGTCGTAGTGATCCAGTAGTTGGGACAGACAGGAGCGACCTGTTCTAAAACCATGTTGCCCTGGGTTGTGTAACTGATGGGTATCTTGATGGGTGGCGAACTTGCTTCTTAGGACCCTTTCAAAGATTTTTATGATATGGGATGTTAGTGCTATCGGTCTGTAGTTCTTTGCTATTGCTTTACTACCACCTTTGTGGAGTGAGGCTATGTCTGTTGTTTTTAGTAACTGTGGGACGACCCCAGTGTCCATGCTCCTTCTCCATAGGATGGTAAAAGCTCTTGATAGGGGCTTCTTGCATTTCTCGATGAACATCGAGTTCCATGAGTCTGGGCCTGGGGCAGAGTGCATGGGCATGTCATTTATCGCCTTCTCTAAGTCATTTGGCTTCAGGATAATATCAGATAGTTGTGTCTATCAAATTCCGTTCCCTCGTAAAAAATTCATTAATGACGTCGACTCTGTCTGGTTAGTGGCTCGCTAAAAACCGAATCATATTGGGACCATGTTGCTACGTACTGAACCTTGATGGTACGTGCAGCTACGTATTGAACTTTGATGGTCCACGTGGCTATGTACTGAACCTTGATTTTCTGTGTTGCTACATATTGAACCTTGATGGCCCTTGTGGCTATGTACTGAACCTTGGTGGTCCGTGTGGTTATATACTGAACCTTGATGTGTTGTGGGGGGGGTTCCGAGGAGATAAGGTGGTGAAGAAATCCACACAGTAACGGGTGGTTGCACTTGTATTGGCAGAGTCTTGAGGGGATGTTAGCCCAGCCTACCTGCCGCCTGATGTTTACGCTGGAACTTAGGGTAGAGGCCTGGTGGCCGACACTCACATGCATCACTGCGTGACGTCGCACATGCTAGCCACTGGGCCCAACTGAGCAGGAGCCAAAATGTATACATAGATGATACGACCTACAGTGAAGATTGGGGAAAGGGCACAGAAGACCAGCAGACAGAGTATAGGCTAGGTGGACAAAGACTGTAAACCTCACTTAAGGAGAAAGATCTTGGGGTGGCCATAACACCGAGCATGTCTCCAGAGGCACACATCAACCAGATAACTGCTGCAGCATATGGGCGCCTGGCAAACCTGAGATTAGCATTCCGATACCTTAATAAGGAACCGTTAGAGACACTGTACACTGTACATCAGGCCCTTACTGGAGTATGCAGCACCAGTTTGGAACCCACACCTAGTCAAGCAAGTCAAGAAGTTAGAGGAAGTATAAAGGTTTGCAACAAGGCTAGTCCCAGAGCTCAGGGGAATGTCCTACGACGAAAAGTTGAGGGAAATCGGACTGACGACATTTGAGGACAGAAGGATCAGGGGAAACATGATAACGACATACAAGATACTGCGTGGAATAGATAAGGTGGACAGAGACAGGAAGTTCCAGAGAAGGGACACAGAAACAAAGGGTCACATTTGGAAGCTGAAGACTCAGACGAGTCAAAGGGATGTTAGGAAGTATTTCTTCAGTCACAGAGTCTTCAGGAAGTGGAATAGCCTAGCAAGTGACGTAGTGGAGGCAGGAACCATACATAGCTTTAAGACGAGGTATGACAAAGCTCAGGAAGCAGAGAGAGAGGACCTAGTAGCAATCAGTGAAGAGGCGGGGCCAGGAACTGAGTATCGACCCTTGCAACCACAATTAGATGAGTACAGTTAGGTTAGTACATAGGAATTCAGTAACAATACTGACAGCTGAGTCATGTTATGTATGACGTCTCAACATGCAATACTACTCAACATGCTGAACAGATAGGTAGGCCTGGGCTTCCTCTCACCACTATTTACAATGTACGTTACCAACCGTCCACGAGTGTATTTCTTACTCTTAACATCTCTGTTAAGTACTCACCTTCACAAATGTGGCTACGCTGAATATCTGTAATCCTCTCAAATGTTAATCACTCCATTGTGTCCACCTCAGGTTAATAATCAAAACTGTAATTCTTCTTTTCCAAACTTATTAAAGCCATATAGCATGAACTAAGACAAGTCAGTTTTCTTGTATTCATTGTAACTCTCCTGATGACCGTGCGTAAGTTAATTCAGGTATACACAAATACAGTAACATAGTTTATCATATATAACAGTTGTGAAAATTTGTCTGGACTGCCTCCAAGTAAGTCGCCTACCCTGGCAAGCTCTGTTGACACCGAGCTCTGAGGTCGGTACCTCAGCCTCACAAGTGGCTTATAGGACAGATTTTCATAAATGACCGATGTTGCAAGAAATCTCGCCTGCATGCACGTTTAAAGGACTAACTTACTTGGTGATGTAGAATCTATTCTGGTCTTCAACCTTCCTAAGTTTAGTCCTTCTGGACTTGCCCTCAGAACCACATGCAACCGGGAGCCTTAATTCCTGCAATATTCAATCGTTATTAGTGACCTGCCTGCACCTCAGAAATTCCTATTTCCAAGGGGAGGGTGAATCCCCTAGAATACTATGCACAAAGTGACACTAGCTTCTAGGCTGACAAGAGACGCTGGTACGTACTGGGCATGCACTGCCAGCTGCACAAAGGCCTACAGCTCAACTCACTTGCAACTTTCCCCAGACACTGGCCAGGATCCTAAGAAAAAGTGGAGATCTTGTCTTACTGTATGGGCCTGACGGAGGAGGTCATCTATAGTACATCGATGTGCCTCCACCAGATTTCCCCAGGTCTAATATGTGAAGACACGTGGGGGTGCACCTGCTTATCATGGCACATGTTGTTCAGATGGTGTCTAGTCTTAGAAGGAAGCTCTGGCATCTTCGAGACCCATGCCTCATCGTTTTAACTTGGGCTGCCAGTTCTCCCTAGCTAACATAACCTAGTGTTTGCCTACATTTGGCCTATTTCTACCTATGTTAAGGTCTTAGGTCTACATTATTATTATCTACAGTTGCCTCAATAATCCTAATATTAGTGTACTAACAGAATAAACTAGCTACTTCTTCCCTGAAGGGTAAACCTATCAATTAAGAAGTACCTTCCAACCACCATCTCCAACCCGGGTGAGTGTGTTTGTGTTTTGGGTGGGTGTAAGGGCCCTCGAACTGTGTGTTTTTTCCCATTGCGACTTCTCAGACCGAATAAGTTCCAACAACAGTGTTTATCATACATAACATATTTTATCATACATAACAGTGTAGAGAACCTAGGATAACCCAAAAAAGAAAGACAATGTGACTAATTTCCATTGGGGTCTTATTGCACTGCCGTTTGCCTGAAAAGCACTGCATATAAAAGGGCTTTTGGCATGTACACCCAAATGTTATACTCCTTTGTACAAACATGTATTCTGCTAAAACAAAATTATTATTATTATTATTATTATTATTATTATTATTATTATTATTATTATTATTATTATTATTATTATTATTATTATTATTATTGTTTAATTAGGTTAGTGGGGTTGACGTTTCTTGCCACCAGGAGAGTGGTTAGACGGATACCATGCTGCACCACCACTCACTAGAAAAGTTGGTAGATGGATCTATAATTTCCTAACAAATAGAACACAAAGGGCAGTAATAAACAGAGTAAAGTCTGAGACGGCTATGGTGAAAAGCTCTGTTCCACAAAGCACAGCACTAGCTCCCATCCTGTTCCTCATCTTTATATCCGACATAGAGATGTAAGCCACAGCGCCGTGTCTTCCTTTGCAGATGACACCCGAATTTGCATGAGTGTCCTCCACTGAAAACACGGGAAGACTCCAGGTGGACATCAACCAAATCTTTAAGTGGGCCACAGAAAATAATATGAAGTTCAATGATGAGAAATTTCAATTACTCTGTTAAGGAAAAAGTGAGGAAATTAAAACTCTATCGGAGTATAAAACAAATTCCAACTGCACAATAGTGAGAAACTCATGCATAAGACCTGGGAGTGATAATGTCATAGGATCTCACCATCAAAGACCACAACATTGTATGAATCGCATCTGCTAGGAAAATGATGCCAATCCCATGATTACACTCTTCACGTCGCTTGTTCTATCTAAACTGGAGTATTGCTGCACACTAACACCTTTCAATGCGGGTGAAATTGCTGACCTTGAAAATGCACAGAGAACCATCACAGCACACACAGCTGTGATAAAAGACTTCAGTTACTGGGAACGCTTAAAGTTCCTCAACCTGTACTCAATAATCGCAGGCGAGATACATGTTTACATACACTTGGAAAATCCTTGAGGGATTAGTACCAAACTTGCACACGAAAATCACTCCCTATGAAAGCAAAGACTCGGCAGACGGTGCAACATCCCCTCAATGAAAAGCAGGGGTGAAACTAGCACGATAAGAGACAACACAGTAAGTGTCAGGGGTCCAAGACTGTTCAGCTGCCTCCCAGCATACATAAGGGGGATTAGCAATAGACCTCTTGCTGTCTTCAAGAAGGCATTGGATAGCCACCTAAAGTCAGTACCTGACCAGCCGGGGTCAGGTACTGACAGTAACAGCAGTAACAGCCTGGTTGATCAGGCCCTCATCCCCCATAAGGCCTTGTCACAGACCGAGCCATGGGGGCGTTAACCCCCAAAACCCTCTCCAGGTATACTGACAAGAAGTTCATTCTGGTTACCACCTGTGATGGATTTCTGCGCCAGTCCTCATTGGGTGTGGACGTCTCTCTCGCCTAACGAATAGATTAAAAAAAACGACGAGTTGATGACTGAGACATATATGCAACATATAGGAGTCTTTATTCAGGAAACGTTTCGCCACACAGTGACGAAACAGTTCCTGAATAAAGATTCCCATATGTGAAAATTTGTGTGGACTTCCTCCATGTGAGTTGTCTACCCTGGCAAGCTCTGTTGACACCGAGCCCTGAGGTCGGTACCTCAGCCTCACAAGTGGCTTATAGGACAGATTTCCGTAAGTGACTGATGTTGCAAGAAATCTCGCCTGCATGCCCGTATAAAGGACTAACTTGTTTGCAATCGTGTCATTACGATTTCATGAGTCATGTTAAAGGACTAGCTTACTTGGTGTTGGAGAACGTATCCCGATCTTCAACCTCCCTAAGCTTTATCCCCTCTGGACTTCCCCTCAGAACCACGTGCAACCGGGAGCCTTAATTCCTGCAATATTCAGTTAATGTTAGTGACCTGCCTGCACCTCAGAAATTCCTGTTTCGAAGGGGGGTATGTACCCCCTAGTATAACTATGCAGAAATGGACATTAGCTTCTAAGCCTGACAGAGTGATACTGGTATATACTGGTCATGCGCCGCCTGTCTGCACAAAGGCCCACAGCTCAACTCACTCGCAATTTCCCCCAGACACTGGCCAGAATCCGGAGTAGGACAGGGAGGTCTCGTCTTACTGTATGGGCCTGACGAAGGAGGACATTTACGGTTCGTCGAGGTACCTCCACCAGATTTCCCCAGGTCTAGTATGTGAAGACACATGGGGGCGCCGCCTGCTGATCACGGCACTTGTTGCTCAGACGGTGTCTGGTCTTAGAAGAAAGGCAATGCGGTCTCAAGACCCAGTTCCCAGCATTCAAACTTGGGCTGCCAGTTCTCCCTAGCTAATATAACCTAGCGTTTGCCTACATTATCGGCTTATTACTACCTACATTAAGGTCTTATAATCCTAATGTTAGTGTAAACTACCTACTTCTTCCTTGAAGGATAAATCTATCAATTAGGATGTACCTTTCCAACCACCTTCGCCAACCCGGGTGTGTGTGTGTGTGTTTTGGCCACCCAACCAAGCCGTTCCATCCGCAACCTGTTGGTATCTTTGTACGACGTATCTGCCCTATGGAACTTTAGGACCAAATAAATTTCCACACCATATGTTGCATAAATGTCTCAATATTTAATATACGCTTACTCTCAATATCTGTAAAGTGTCCCTCCTGTGAAGTGCTAGGCGGACATTTTACGGGAGGGACACCTGGTAATCAGCATACTTTTAACCAGATCCATTTTTCCACTCTACAGATAATTCTTTAACGGTTTTAGTGTGAAGCTGGTTAATAAACTCAGGTGGAGTGTGTGCATCCGGTATGCTGGGGCTTGGCAAGGTTCCATACTAGGGGTTTCACCCCAGGTATGGTGCTAATGTTAAAATTGTGAAAATGATGTATCTTGCTTATATTGGATCATTGGCTGATTATACTGCACCACTACTTGCTCTTGTGTCTGACTGGAAGCTTGGAGGGCTGGAAAAACTGCAGAACAAAGCAATGAGGATCATTTTAGGATGCCCTCGTACTGACAAAATTTTAAATATGCAAAAAGAACTTGATATTACAACAATCAGAGATGGTGTTACTGAAAGAAATTTCCTAATTGGGGTTAATATGCTCGGGCAAGCCCATTCAAACCCCTGCACAGAAGCCCTCCAAACTTTCCTCAGCACTGGTGAACACTCCTCCAGATAGGTCGAAAAAACTGGAACCGACCTCTGCATGAATCAGATACATGATCTATGTCAAGTAAGGCAAAAGCGGCACTTCTCCGCTCAATGGGAAATTACCCCATTTCAAACTACCATTCCTCCATTTCCCACCAAACTACGTCTTAAATCACAATCAAAACTTCGCCTTGAAATCAAACATGATGCCTTAAGCTGTTTACCTGGAGTTTACCTGGAGAGAGTTACGGAGGTCAATGCCCCCGCGGCCCGGTCTGTGACCAGGCCTCCTGGTGGATCAGAGCCTGATCAACCAGGCTGTTACTGCTGGCTGCACGCAATCCAACGTACGAGCCACAGCTTGGCTGGTCAGGTACCGACTTTAGGTGCTTGTTCAGTGCCAGCTTGAAGACTGCCAGGGGTCTATTGGTGATCCCACTTATGTATGCTTGGAGGCAGTTGAACAGTCTCGAGCCCCTGACACTTATTATGTTATCTCTTAACGTGCTAGTGACACCCCTGCTTTTCATTGGGGGGATGTTGCATTGTCTGCCAAGTCTTTTGCTTTCGTTGCGAGTGATTTTCGTGTGCAAGTTCGGTACTAGTCTCTCTAGGATTTTCCAGGTATATATAATCATGTATCTCTCCTGCCTGCATTCCAGGGAATACAGGTTCAGGAACTACAAGCGCTCCCAGTAACTGAGGTGTTTTATCTCCGTTATGCGCGCTGTGAAGGTTCTCTGTACATTTTCTAGGTCAGTAATTTCACCTGCCTTGAAAGGTGCTGTTAGTGTGCAGCAATATTCCAGCCTAGATAGAACAAGTGACTTGAAGCAACTGCGATTGATACAATGTTATGGTCTTTGAAGGTGAGATCCTCCGACATTATCACTCCCAGGTCTTTGATGTTGTTTTTTTTCGCTCTATTTTGTGGCCGGAATTTGTTTTGTACTCTGATGAAGTTTTAATTTCCTCGTGTTTACCATATCGGAGTAATTGAAATTTCTCATCGTTGAACTTCATATTGTTTTCTGCAGCCCATCGAAAGATTTGGTTGATGTCCGCCTGGAACCTTGCAGTGTCTGCAATGGAAGACACTGTCATGCAGATTCGGGTGTCATCTGCAAAGGAAGACACGGTGCCGTGGCTGACATCCTTGTCTATGTCAGATATGAGGATGAGAAACAAGATGGGAGCGAGTACTCTGCCTTGGGGAACAGAGCTTTTCACAGTAGCCGCCTCGGACTTTACTCTGTTGACTACTACTCTTTGTGTTCTGTTTGTGAGAAAATTATAGATCCATCTACCAACTTTTCCTGTTATTCCTTTAGCATGCATTTTGTTCGCTATTACTCCATGGTCACACTTGTTGAAGGCTTTTGCAAAGTCTGTATGTATTACATCTGCATTCTTTTTGTCTTCTAGTGCATCTAGGACCATGTCGTAGTGATCCAATAGTTGAGACAGACAGGAGCGACCTGCTCTAAACCCATGCTGCCCTGGGTTGTGTAATTGATGGGTTTCTAGATGGGTGGCGATCTTCCTTCTTAGGACCCTTTCAAAGATTTTTATGATATGGGATGTTAGCGCTATCGGTCTGTCGTTCTTTGCTTTTGCTTAACTGCCCCCTTTATGGAGTGGGGCTATGTCTGTTGTTTGTAGTAACTGTGGGACGACCCCCGTGTCCATGCTCCCTCTCCATAGGATGGTAAAAGCTCGTGATAGGGGCTTCTTGCAGTTCTTGATGAACACGGAGTTCCATGAGTCTGGCCCTGGGGCAGAGTGCATGGGCATGTCATTTAGCGCCTGTTCGATGTCATTTGGCGTCAGGATAACATCAGATAGGCTTGTGTTAACCAAATTCTGTGTCTCTTTCATAAAAAAATCATTTTCATCTTTGACTCTGTCTGGTTAGTGGCTTGCTAAAAACTGAGTCATGTTGGGACTTGAGTAGCTCACTCATATCCTTGCTGTCATCTGTGTATGACCCATCTCGTTTAAGTAGGGGCCCAATACTGGACGTTGTTCTCGACTTTGATTTGGCAAAGGAAAAGAAATAGTTTGGATTTCTTTCGATTTCATTCATGGCTTTTAGTTCTTCCCGCGATTCCTGACTCCTATACTTGGTCCCACTTTATGTTCTTGTTATTAAAGTTGAATTTGGTGAAGGCTCCCTCTTGACTAATCTCATTATGTCGGTCTGGAGCACCGCGCATACATGTCTGAACAACGATTATGATGTGATCTGAGTATATTGTTTTTGATATGGTGATATTTCGTATCAGATCATCATTGTTAGTGAAGATGAGGTCTAGTGTATTCTCCAGTCTAGTAGGCTCTATTATTTGCTGGTTTAAGTTGAATTTTGTGCAGTGATTTAAAAGCTCATGTGTGTGTGAGTTTTCGTCAGAGCTGCCTCCTGGTGTTATCACTGCAAAAACATTATTTGCTATATTCTTCCATTTTAGGTGCCTTAAGTTGAAATTCCCCAGGAGCAAGATGTTGGGGGCAGGAGCTGGAAGATTTTCCAGAGAGTGGTCAATTTTTAACAGCTGTTCCTGGAAATGCAGGGACGTTGCATCCGGAGGCTTGTAGACTACCACAATGACTAAGTTTTCGTTCTCGATCTTTATTGCTAATACTTCCACTACATCATTTGAGGCATTAAGCAGTTCTGTGCAAACAAATGACTCTGCGATATTCAGACCAACCCCCCCTTTTGCCTGTTCACTCTGTCGCATCTGTATAGGTTTAACCTGGGATCCATATTTCGTTGTCCAAGTGATCCTTTATGTGGGTCTCTGTGAAAGCCGCGAACATTGCATTTGCCTCTGCAAGCAGTCCACGGATGAAGGTATTTTGTTGTTCGTTGCTGGCTTTAGACCCTGTATATTTGCAAAGAAGAATGTCATCGGACTTGTGGTGTTGGTGGCACTGTGGGTAACTTTTTTTCCGGCATTAGTATCTGTATCTGTTGGTTTGGAGAGGAGGTAATCGACTGTGGTTCGACTCCAGGAATGAATGGATTTGGTGAACGATTTCTGCCATTTCCTGCCAGTTTTTTTTCCTTCCTGGCACTAAAAAACCTCTCCCTCTTGAGTGGCTGTGGCTACCCAGGTTTTCCCATGGCCTGGATGTTTTGTATCTTTTTGTCCCCTTTAGAGGGTGTGCCTGGCAATTTAAGTTATAGCACAGTCTTTCCTGTACTGAAGAGGGACACATTTCAGGGTGAAAAAGCTTACAGGAAGGGAGTTTGCATTTTCCTGTTGTCATATGGGCATGGCATTTTCTAGGGTGATCATAGTTGCATGTCCCATCTGTTTTTCAAGATTTCCCATGCCAGCAGATACCAAGTGCATAGTATGTGCACAGGCTTGGTTTCCGTTTGCCTTGGGTTTCTGTGACTGTATTCCCTGTTGGTGCATGTTTCCCTGTCTTACTTGTATCCTCCCTAGCACCAACAATGGAGCTCCCACCAGTTGTTTTTGGTAATATATCCTCACTATTGTTAGTGGAGTCCTCTTGTTTGCTATTTCCTGCGGTATTTCTAGTTTGCAATATTGGTTTTATCTTATCTTTGACTTCACTTGTTTCCCTACTATGGCTCCTGTCCCCTATGAGGTCATTTATATGTATTCCTTACATAAGAACATAAGAAAGGAGGAACACTGCAGGAGGCCTGCTGGCCCATACTAGGCAGGTCCTTTACAATTTATCCCACTAACAAAAGATTTGCCCAACCCAATTTTCAATGCCACCCAAGAAATAAGCTCTGATGTGAAAGTCCCACTCAAATCCAACCCCTCCCACTCGTGTACTTATCCAACCTAGATTTGAAACTACCCAAAGTCCCAGCCTCAATAACCCAACTATGTAAACTGTTCCACTCATCAACTACCCTATTTCCAAACCAATACTTTCCTATGTCCTTTCTAAATCTAAACTTATCTAATTTAAATCCATTACTGCGGGTTCTCTCTTGGAGAGACATCCTCAAGACCTTATTAATATCCCCTTTATTAATACCTATCTTCCACTTATACACTTCGATCAGGTCTCCCCTCATTCTTCGTCTAACAAGTGAATGTAACTTAAGAGTCTTCAATCTTTCTTCATAAGGAAGATTTCTAATGCTGTGTATTAATTTAGTCATCCTACGCTGAATGTTTTCTAACGAATTTATATCCATTTTGTAATACGGAGACCAGAACTGAGCTGCATAATCTAGGTGAGGCCTTACTAATGATGTATAAAGCTGCAGTATGACCTCTGGACTTCTGTTGCTTACACTTCTTGATATATATCCCAGTAATCTAGTTGCTTTATTACGTACGCTTAGGCATTGCTGTCTTGGTTTAAGGTTGCTGCTCACCATAACCCCCAAGTTCTTTTCGCAATCTGTATGGCTAAGTTCTACATCATTTAACTTATAAGTACTAGGGTTATGGGTACTCCCAAGCTTCAGAACCTTGCATTTATCTACATTGAACTGCATCTGCCACTTTTCTGACCAAGAATAGAGTTTGTTTAAATCCTCCTGAAGTTCCATAACATCTACGTTTGAATCAATTATCCTACCTATCTTTGTGTCATCGGCGAATTTGCTCATATCACTAGTAATTCCCTCATCAAGATCATTGATATATATTATAAACAATAACGGGCCCAAGACTGATCCCTGTGGAACGCCACTTGTTACAGATCCCCACTCGGATTTAACCCCATTTATGGACACTCTCTGCTTCCTGTCAGTGAGCCATGACTCGATCCACGAGAGCACTTTTCCCCCAATCCATGAGCTGCCACTTTCTTTAACAGTCTATGGTGCGGAACTCTATCAAAAGCCTTACTAAAAATCTAAGTAAATAATATCAAATTCTTTATTGTGGTCAACAGCCTCAAAAGATTTACTGAAGAAAGTTAATAAATTAGTTGGACAAGACCGGCCTCTTGTGAATCCATGCTGAGTATCATTAATCAAGCTATGCTTATCGAGATGGCTTCTTATAATCTCAGCTATAATTGACTAGTAATTTGCCTACAATTGAGGTCAGGCTTATTGGGCGGTAATTTGACGGTAACGACTTGTCCCCTGTTTTAAAAATAGGAGTTACATTAGCCATCTTCCACATATCAGACACTACACCTGTTTGAAGAGATAAATTAAAAATATTAGTTAATGGTTAACAGAGTTCCATTTTGCATTCCTTAAGAACCCTTGAAAAAACCTCATCAGTCTGTCTATCTGCTTCACAACCATCTCACTAATGACTGTGATGTTACATAATTTTTCTTCTTCTAGCCCACTGTAAAAATTAATTACTGGAATATTGTTAGTGTCTTCCTGTGTAAAAACTAAGAGAAAATAATTATTTAAAATCAAGCACATTTCATTCTCTTTGTCAGTAAGGTGCCCATAGTTATTTTTAAGGGGACCTATCTTATCTCTAACTTTTGTTCTATAGACCTGGAAAAAACTTTTTGGGTTAGTTTTAGAATCCCTAGCAACTTTAATTTCATAGTTCCTTTTAGCTTTTCTTATCCCCTTTTTAATGTCCCTCTTAATGTCAATATACTGATTCATAAGATGACCCTCACCTCTTTTGATACGCCTATAAATTCCTTTCTTATGCCCTAGTAGATATTTGAGCCTATTATTCATCCATTTTGGGTCATTTCTATTTGATCTAATTTCTTTATATGGGATAAACGCTCTTTGAGCAGCATGTATAGTGTTCAGAAAACTGTCATATTGATAGCTCTCTTCGTTACCCCAGTCAACAGATGATAAGTGTTCTCTAAGCCCATCTTAATCTGCTAAGCGAAAATCTGGGACTGTTACTGAGTTATCGCTACTATCGTACTTCCATGTAATTGATTTGTGGTCGCTAGCACCCAGTTCCTCTGAAATTTCTAAATTATTAACAAGGGATTCATTGTTTGCCATAACTAAGTCAAGCAGGTTATTTCCCCTAGTAGGTTCTGTCACAAACTGCTTCAAAAAACAATCCTGAAATATTTCTAAGAAGTCGTATGATTCTAAATTCCCAGTCAAGAAATTCCAATCAACATGACTAAAGTTAAAGTCTCCTAGAATTACTACATTATCGTGCCTTGTGGCCTTAACAATTTCCTCCCATAGTAGTTTCCCTTGGTTCCTATCTAAGTTTGGGGGACGGTATATCACTCCTAAAATCAGTTTTTCATGCCCCTCTGAAAATTCTATCCAAACAGACTCTGTATGTGTTACTTCAGACTTAATGCCCGTTTTTATGCAACAGTTCAAGCGATCTCGGACATACAAAAGCCACCCCAACCCCCCCTCCCAATACTTCTATCTTCTTGGAACAATTTAAAAAACCCTGAATATGACATTCCGCAGGCATGTCCCGACTTTTGAATTAAACCACGTCTCAGTTAAGGCAAATACATCAATGTTACCTACACTAGCAACTAATCTCAACTCGTCCATCTTATTCCTAGCACTACGGCAATTAGTATAATAAACATTGAAAGACTCTCCTTTCTCTTTACCCTTCCTGCTCATTTCTATTTTTCTACTAAACCTATTACTGTCCTTATCACCCAAGGTCCCTGGCTTTTCAATATCTATCTCGTTCTTTTTATTACTAGTTCCCCTAGAACTCGTAATATTACTTCACTGGGATTTCACTGTTTTCCTGCCAAAACCCATACCACTAACTATTCCTAGTTTAAAGTCCTAACTGCTCCCTCCACTGCAGTTGCCAGTGCTCCCACCCCACACCTAGATAAGTGAACCCCATCCCTAGCATACATGTCATTTCTGCCATAGAAGAGGTCCCAGTTGTCAATGAATGTTACCGCATTTTCCTTACAGTATTTGTCCAGCCAGCAATTGACACCAATTGCCCCGGACAACCATTCATTTCCAACTCCCCTCCTTGGCAAAATACCACATACGAGAGGGTTCCCACCCTTACTTCTATTTATTTCTATTGCTGACCTATACCTGCTAATCAGGTCTTCACTCCTACGTCTGCCAACATCGTTGCCTCCAGCACTGAGACAGATAATAGGATTGCTCCCATTACCTCTCGTGATGTCATCCAGGCGGCTAACAATATCCTCCATCCCAGCCCCAGGAAAGCAAACTCTCTGTCTCCTACTCCTGTCCTTCAAGCAGAACGCCCTATCCATATACGTAACTTGGCTATCCCCAACAACAACAATATTCGTACCTTCCTTAATGTCTTTCGTCGTGACGTTCCCAGTATTCGACTCACATTCGTCGGGTAGCACTGAGAATGTATTGGATGTTTCCACAACAGTTTCCACTGCAGTCTCTTTCTTCTTCATCGTTTCTACCTTTCCATTCGTCTTCTTGATCGTCAACTTCTTTCCCTGCTGTCCAGCCACTGACCAGTTTCCCTTCTTGACCTGAGGACTCAAAACAGGAGGACTACTCCGAATCTTTTTGTTTTCCTAGGTCAGTCGCCGAATTTCCATATTCGCCAACCTCAATTCTTCCTTAAGCTGTTGGTAAAGTTGCTCGATGGAGGGCATCTTGCTTGAATTCTAGAGAGTGCGCAAACAGGTCTTCACAGAGCCAAGTACACGTCAACACTGCGCAAAAGCCAACTCAATCAGGAGCTACTGTGCAGCACGTCCGCACGGCCCAATAGCGATGCGAACACTGAATAGCATTCCCGACTACCTGGACAAAATCTCCAGCTTCACCATTACTGTCTCCCAGGACAGCATCTCCAGCTTCACCATTACTGTCTCCCAGGACAGCACCTCCAGCTTCACCATTACTGTCTCCCAGGACAGCACCTCCAGCTTCACCATTACTGTCTCCCAGGACAGCACTATCAGCCCCACATTTACTGACTACCAGGACTTCATCTCCAGCCTTACAGTTTCTGACTACATGGCCAGTATCAAGGGCAGTACCATTCAGCCCAGACTTTTTATGTTCCCATCTGTTGTAGAAAGCTTCCAGGTTTTCTATGAAAGCAGCTTTGATGTTGCCCTCTTTTAATACCCTTGTGATTTTAGTCCACAGATTTATCTCATTTGGGCATTCCCAAAAACACTTCCCTGTTTTAACACTGCTTGTAGCTAGTTCTTGGATATCTGCACAAGGGGCGTGACACCAATTTCCACAAAAATGACAATTTACTCATGTGGAAGCCCGTTTGTTTGACTGACCACAGACTACACACAGCTTCATAATGATTTGAATGGTTGATTTACTGCAATTCTACTAGCAACCTCTTGAATATTCTATTAATAACCTCCTTAAATGAAGCTCTAGCTATTTGTATTTCTGTTTCTAACTGTTTTTGTATATTGGACAGCTTACCGTGCACGTTCCTGATTTATATTTAATGTTTGTGTTTATAAGGGCGCCTACAACCCCATCCGTTTACAGTCTGCTTTATTGTCCAATGAAACCGTTTGAAACAGTCAGGGTTGGACCAGTCAAGGTTCGGCCAGTCAGGTTCGGACCAGTCAAGGGTTCGGACCAGTCAAGGGTTCGGACAGTCAAGGTTCGGACCAGTCAAGGGTTCAGACCAGTCGATCTGATCTGATCAGTGGGTCACTTATTTAAAACATACTGGTCGGTGATTTGGGCTAACACATGAAGGATCTACTGGAAATTATATACCAGAGTAATATGTGATTTGATTGATACAAAAGTATAACTTGCGTGTTGAAGAAACCGGTGATTGATGGCAGCTCCTACAATGACGAACGGTCGACCTCAACCCTTGTTTATCAATCGCTGTATCTAGATTTTCTATTTTTTTTTCCGTCTCCACCACAATAAATGCTATATTATCACTATAGTTGACTGGTGGAAATTTTGGAGGAAGGACGCTTTTTCTGTAGTAATAATTGCTTCTCGTTGTGTATATTGCGACCGCTGGTAACTACAGGTTATATGAAATTCTCAGTATATGTCTGGTATTTCAAGAAAAAAGAAACTAATGAAAGTCACTCCACTCCACTAAGTACCATTATAATACTGGTTAGTTTCTACTACAACACTGTATTCTGCTATTCACTGGTATCACTAAATTATATGCGAGTACACTAGCAAGCCAGGAAGATTATTAAAAACAGCTGACCTGTGGTAAGTTCCTGGCGACTTCTGGCACCTGCCTCTATAGGCTTATCACTTCATTTACAAATTCACCTGTTTTCAAATGACACTTTAGCCTTTATCATCAATATACTAGGGAGCCACTGTAGTATACACTATGCACTATGTATACTCAATGTTATCAGGGAGACTTTCTTTTCTCTGACACGAAAAGTTCAATTATTATTATTTTTTTCACACGGGACACAGGCCTGATTCCCCTCTGGCAGTAAACTCTGCTAGGTAGTGCACACTAATTCTCCTTTTTTGACTCAGTATATAATGTTTTCCGCCCAAGATTGGTTCCAGGCGCGGCTAGAGGGATGTATCGTATAGGATTGATGGCACAAATTAAAGTTCTAGCACATAAGAGCGACCGTGTAAACACCAGAAAACCCGAAGCACAACGAGGCACGCTGACACGCTTGATAAGTACACCTAAACACCAATATAGTATAAAGCCACATGCTTGGCTTATCCAGGATTATTAACCCTCCTGGGTTAATACAATATGTCGTCTCTCCTGGGTTAATACAATGTTGTCTCTCCTGGGTTAATACAGTATGTCGTCCATCCTGGGTTAACAAACATGACATCTCTCCTGGGTTCATACAATATGTTGTCTCTCCTGGGTTAATACAATGTTGTGTCTCCTGGGTTAATACAGTATGTCGTCTATCCTGGGTTAACACATTATGTCGTCTCTCCTGGGTTAATACAATATGTCGTCTCACATGGGTTAATACAATATGTCGTCTCTCCTGGGTTAATACAGTATGTCGTCTCTGCTGCGTTAATATAAATATGTCGTCTCTCCTGGGCTAATGCAAATATGTCGTCTCTCCTGGTTTAATACAATATGTCGTCTCTCCTGGGTTAATGCAAATATGTCGTCTCATCTGGGTTAATACAAATATGTCGTCTCTCCTGGGTTAATACAATATGTCGTCTCTCCTGGCCTAATGCAAATATGTCGTCTCTCCTGGTTTAATACAATATGTCGTCTCTCCTGGGTTAATGCAAATATGTCGTCTCATCTGGGTTAATACAAATATGTCGTCTCTCCTGGGTTAATACAATATGTCATCTCTTCGGGGTTAGTGCATATATGTCGTCTCCTCTGGGTTAATACAAATATGTCGTCTCTCCTGGGTTAATACAAATAAGTCGTCTCTCCTGGGTTAATACAAATAAGTCGTCTCTCCTGGGTTAATACAAATAAGTCGTCTCTCCTGGGTTAATACAAATAAGTCGTCTCTCCTGGGTTAATACAATATGTCGTCTCTTCTGGATTAATACAAATATGTCGTCTCTCCTGGGTTAATGCAAATATGTCGTCTCTCTTGGGTTAATACAAATAGTCGTCTTCACTGGGTTATACAAATAATGTCGTCTCTCCTGGGTTAATGCAAATATGTCGTCTCTCTGGTTAATACAAATATGTCTCTCTCCTGGGTTAATGCAAATATGTCGTCTCTCCTGGTTAATACAATATGTCGTCTCTTCTGGGTTAATACAAATATGTCGTCTCTCCTGGGTTAATACAAATATGTCGTCTCTCTTGGGTTAATACAAATATGTCGTCTCTCCTGGGTTAATACAAATATGTCGTCTCTTCTGGGTTAATACAAATATGTCGTCTCTCTTGGGTTAATACAAATATGTCTTCTCTTCTGGGTTAATACAATATGTCGTCTCTCCTGGGTTAATACAAATATGTCGTCTCTCCTGGGTTAATACAAATATGTCTTCTCTTCTGGGTTAATACAATATGTCATCTCTTCTGGGTTAATACAAATAAGTCGTCTCTCCTGGGTTAATACAAATATGTCTTCTCTCCTGGGTTAATACAAATATGTCGTCTCTCTCTTGGGTTAATACAAATATGTCGTCTCTCCTGGGTTAATACAAATATGTAGTCTCTCCTGGGTTAATACAATATGTCGTCTCTCCTGGGTTAATACAAATATGTCGTGTCTCCTGGGTTAATACAAATATGTCTTCTCTTCTGGGTTAATACAAATATGTCGTCTCTCCTGGGTTAATACAAATATGTCGTCTCTCCTGGGTTAATAAAATATGTCGTCTCTCCTGGTTTAATACAATATATCGTCTCTCCTGGGTTAATACAAATATGTCGTCTCTCATGGGTTAATACAAATATATCGTCTCTCCTGGGTTAATACAAATATGTCGTCTTTCCTGGATTAATACAAATATGTCGTCTCTCTTGGGTTAATGCAAATATGTCGTCTCTCTTGGGTTAATGCAAATATGTCATCTCTCCTTGGTTCAGAGTGATGGCTCTCATAAAGAAATTTGGAGCACGCATCAATAACTGGGCCTCTACCCTTCAAACAGAACTGTTTGCCATACTCCTTGCACTCAAATGCGTCCATGTATCTAAGGTTGACACTTTAATTGTAACTGATTCTCTGTCATCCATAAATGCTCTCAACTCATTTAGTATAAATTGTGGCATGCTTGTGTCAGAAGCCAGACATAGATATGGTAAGATTGTGGACAGTGGAGTCAGAGTGCACATGCTGTGGATTCCATCTCACATTGGTCTTCAGATGCATGAAAGAACTGATAAATTGGCTAAGCTGTATGCTTTCAAAGAGGGAGTAGATTACAATCTTGGGTTGTCAGTTAGCAGTTTGAGAACAATAATACGAAAAGAACTTCAAAAGAACTTTATTGACTTAAGACTTAGGGAGATTGACACAAGTCAGTCCATCTATCATCATTCCATCATGCAGGAGGAGCCACATGTCTATGGTGCATCCAACAAGATAAGCAGACTCTTGAATTTCACTACTGCCCGGCTTCAGCTGGGTTACAAGTATCTATGGCAGGTTAAATCACCGCCACCGTGACCAGGTGTGGACATATCAGTGGTTCATTACTTTGAAATTTGCTCATGACTGTAATCATGTATAGGAGTGAGGCTGATTCATTACCTTTGTAACTTGCCATGATTGTGACCAGATCTACCTGAAGTTCATTATCTTTGTAACTAGTTCAGCTATCATAACTTTGGGGTCCAGTCCCTGGACCCATTATGTACCTTTGTAATCTTTTGACTACCGCCCACAGGATGGGCATGGGGTGCCTAATAAAGATATTAAACTAAACTTAACTCCTGGGTTCATACAATATGTCGTCTCACCTGGGTTATTACAAATATGTCATCTCTCATGGGTTCATAAAATATGTCGTCTCTCTTGGGTTAATGCAAATATGTCGTCTCTTCTAGGTTAATACAATGTGTCGTCTCTCTTGCGTTAATACAATATTAACCAAGGTTAATACAATATTAACCCCGTTTTTCTCATAAAAATTTCATTTAGATCTTTGACTCTCAGTCTGGTTAGCGGCTTGCTTAAAATCGAATCATTTTGGGACTTGAGTAGCTCACTCATTTCCTTGCTGTCATCTGTGTAGGACCCATCTCCTGTGTAAGTAGGGGCCCAATACTGGATGTTGTTGTTGACTTTGGTTTGGCTTTAGAAAAGAAATACTTTGGGTTTCTTTCAATTTCATTTATGGCTTTCTGTTCTTCCCGCGTTTCTTGACACCTGTAAGATTCCTTTAGCTTTAGGGAGGGATTCCAATCATATGTAGCATCTTGCCTGGAAGGGGAATATGCAGTGAATGGATGTCTAGGGCAATTGGTATAAATTGCTGGCTATACAGGTAATGTAAGGAACTTGCAATCCCATTCATTGATAACTGGGACAAATTCTACCGCAAAAATGACATGTATGCAAGAGATGGGGTTCATCCCTCTGGGGCTGGAGTGGTTGCATTAGCCAATTCGACTGAGGGGGTTTATGATTACTTTTCTAGGACTTTAAACTGATTGATTATAGAGGTATCGGTGTTTGTGGGAAACAATCAGGCCGCAGTACTAGGGTTGAAAACAGCAGATATTTCCAGGACTCTCCAGGGATACCTGGAGTTTACCTGGAGATTCGTTATGTTTTAAAGACAATATTCAAAATAAAGTTGCTAGTAAAGGCAAAACAATTGTTCAACAAATTAAGAGAGCTAAGATTACTTGCAAATGCAGGTATTATAGATATTATTGCTATAACAGAGACCTGGTTCAACATGAAAGAGAGTGTGTTGTTAGGTAAGACACATATGCAACAGTTAGGTATTTTTATTTCGAAACGTTTTGCTTACACATTAGGCTTCTTCAGTCGAGTACAGAAAAGTTGATAATGTAATCAGTCCATCACCCTTGAAGTTTCGAGGTGGTCAGTCCCTCCTAAGTCTGGAGGAGAGTAACATTCCATAGTCTGAAACAATAAGGAGTTGAAGTATGTATGTATATATATTGTAATGTATGTATGTGTAATGTATAATGTTCGCCAAGACCAGGGTCCTGGCACGGCCCTTAATCTTGAGATGTCCCGTCTCTGGCTCCTGAAGGAGAATTGATTCTTCATTGTTGCAGCATATGCTGCTCAAGCTCTGTTCTTGGACAATTCAGTTAGTGTACCTCATAAGCGATCATGATTTGGTACTGAGGAAATTCCATCTCGGCTGTTTCCCGTGCTGGGTACTGGACTCTATCCTCTCTGATAATCTGCAGATTCATGGCATCCACTGTCTCCTCCTCTGTCAGTAAGCATACCCTCAGGAGTGTGCTGACCATCTGCCGGAACATGCTCTGTTGTTCCGTGGAGGTGATTGTGTTGCAGATAATATCCATGAATGCCTTGATAAGTGTTTAGGGCCTTCGTTGTCGGTGGGTTTGAGCAGTGGATATTATCTGTGCTGTTGTAATCTGTGGGGACTACTGAGGGTTGTATTTCTTCACTGTGCACACCGTGGCCCCTTGCTGTTTGCCAAGTTGGGTAGCCGGCATCTGCTGGTGAGGTGCAGGCACAGCCTGCATAGTGGCTATGCCGGGCAAGGAATATCTGTGTTGCCGTGATATCGCCTGTTGGGGCGATTGTAGTGCCGTCTGCTGACTGCGTTGCCCAGTTGTTTCCTGTTGACGCCGCTTGTTCCTCATGTTTTTGTTTCTTCGTTGCTGTAGTGGGGGAGGATGCTCCTGTTCATGACACCTGATTGAGTTGTCAAGGGAAGGAAATTCCTGGGCATTGAGTTGGGTTGCCTGATGAGAGTTCTGCAGTATGGCAGGATTCTCTGCACCCATTGTCTGCTGAGGGTGATGCTCTGCCGTGGCCTGCTGCCTCGTTATTGGCGTCTTCCAGGCCTCACGAATTCTAGCGAGCCTCTCGGGGCATCGAGGGTTCCAAGCATTGTGTTTCTGCCTGCAATTCGGGCATCGTGGAGTGGGTGGCGATGCATTCTTCAGCTTGGTGATGCATTCCTCGGTAGGGTGGAGCTGGCTGGAGACACCGCAGGTTACTCTCATATGACAGAGTGCACCCAGGTGTCCGTAACAGTGGCACTTGAAACAGCGAACTGGTTCTGCCTGAAGGTCCTGACATTGTACCTGCCCGAAGTACCTAGGTCCAGCTGGGATGGCAGAGGTCCTACATGCTGAATGAGGACCTGCCGGGTTGGTGCGTTGCCTGCCGACTTTGCCTTGAGACTCTGAGCTGACACTACACTGGGGTGAGCTGCTACAGCCTCGATGGGCATCATCAGCGGGTATCGCATCACTACACCCTTGGTGATCTTCTGCCGAGAGTCCAGTTCCTCCAGGGTGAAGGAACGGTCTGTCTCCATGACTCTCTTCAAGGTGGTATGCATTTCCCTGGTGACAGGAGTCAGTATTGGCTCTCCCCTCAGGTTGAACCATATCTTGAACCTCAGCTTGTGCCGTGTTTCTAGATGTGTAACAATGCCATAGTGGGTTTTGTGTTCCCCATAAGCCTTTACCTTGAATCTGGAAGGTGATTTGAGCTGGTTTACCTGCTCCTTGAAGGGACGGCGTGTCTTACTGTTGTTCACATAGATCCATCCTTCCGTATTCGCTGGCTGCATGGTTAGGCTTGACAGATCTGGAGACTCTTCCTCTGATGACAGAGTGGTCTCGCAACTTCTTCGCTAGGATTGCGCCCCACATTTCTAAATTCGAGTCCTCCATCGTGTCCCTGGAACATCGTGACTTCTTTTCGGCAGAAGCCATATGTTTGTCCACGTACGTCTGACTTCTGTGTGGGTGGGTCTGTACTGTCTACGTGGGTCTGTGATCTGATCTGGAGGAGAGTAATGTTCCATAGTCTGAAACAATATGGAGTTGAAGATGTTGTTGTTGTTGTAGGTTTGCCGGTACTTCCGGCCCTGGTCTTCTCCAGATGGAGACCCGGCGGTGGCCTCCCGGGCGGGGGGTGTCGTTAAACTTCTTTCTTCTGTATTCTTTCTTGAGGCCTTCCGGTTGGAGGGTGACTTCTTCTGTCTTGCAGTGACTCCCCAAGTGGGAAATGTCTTCTCGTTCAGCATCCTCAGCAGCATAGGAAGGCGGAGGCAGCAATTACAGGGTTCGTTTTGGAGCCACACCCCAGCTTTAGCAGGCAGCAAAGTGCTGGGGAAACTTGTCTTCACGGTGATTGATCATTGACAGTCCTGCTAGGTGAGGGTACCGTCTTCGGCAGCCCCATTCTGAAGAGTCCTGAATTTCTTCTACCTTGTGGTATAGTCGATTGCCACAAAGTGGTGACTTTTTGAGAGTAGGTTGATCAAGGATTCAGTGGTGAATGATCGAGTTGAGTCGCAGGTGAACTTGACTGTCCCGTTGTGGAGGCGTTCAATAATTTCTAGAGTGTACATTGCGCTCTCATTCTGGTTGGTTGTGTAGAAGTATACACCAGGCAAGATCTGGACTTCTTGTGAAGGAGTGGCGGTAGTACGTAGGGATGCATCTCAAGGTTCTTGTGTTTTAACCTTCTTGGCTGGTGGCTGAGACGACTGAGGTGAGGCATCTGATTGGTCCGTTGTGACGGAGGTGGAAGCAGGTGCTGATGGACTCTCATTGGTGGAATCGGTCGGCGTCTCAGTGATCTCTGATTGGTCCATCTCTGTGTCGGGAGGAAGGTGTGGTAGCGGTGGAGCAGCGGTAATGTTGGCGATATTTGCAGTGGATTTTATGATCTCTGTGGAAGGTGGAGATGCAGTGAATGTGAAACCAGGCATGTTGTTGAACTTGAAGAGTTCGTTGATGGTTGTGTTGAAGGAACCAGGTTCAACTACATTCTGCACATTAGCATACATGATGCAGTAAAGAATCTTGGTGGAGTCGCCAGCGAGAGCTGGCGAAGAAGTGGTAGATGCAGCTTGCGTGACTTGAAGAATCTTAGTAGTATCTGCTTGAAGCTTAGTAATAGCAGCATATGTAGCCGCTTGTGCAGTGGGTTTTTTTTTTTGTTGTTGTTGTTGGAGTTGTTTCTTAAGAATATCTCGTCTGGTTGGGCACTTGGCAGCAAGAGTATGGTGATCATTCTTGCAGTTCAAGCATTTAGGTGGAGAGGCAGTAGTGCACGTCTTGAAGTCATTGGCCGCAGGTGGAACAGAACTTCTTATTCTTGGCAGGGCAGTCTTTGGTGGTATGTAGGTATGAGTAACAGTTGGAACACTGTGGAATTTGATGGAATTTTCTGCTTCGATGAAGACTGGATTGATGTGGAAGTAGTGAATAGCCAGTCCCTAAGCGAGAGCTCTGGCTGCCATGTTGACGTCACTGAAGGTGACCTTCAGCATGGAGGAGGCATTGGGTATTTTGGTAATGAATTCCACCTTGGCCCAAGGGTTCTGTGCATCAATGGACGACTTGATTTCTTCAGTAGCTTGGGCAGTGATGAGCCTGTCGATTCTCTTGAGGAACACAGTTCTCCTGGCCCTCAGAGCTGGAGAAGTCAAGACAATAAATCCTTGATCTCGTAGAGTGGTTGTAGCAGTGGTGGTAACGAGTTTTTCAGCCTCTGTGTCGTTAGTACAGACGACAACGAAGGCCTCTTTGAGCGACAGAATCGAAATAAACTTGACTTGCAGTCTGTCACTGACGACAGCTACAAGTGCTAGCTTGGACGGGTCACTGACTGTCCCACTCTCTGGTTTGATCTTTACCCTGTTCGAGAAGTGCGGTCTACGACTGCTGTGTGCGTGAGAAGAATGCATCGCCACCCACTCCACGATGCCCGAATTGCAGGCAGAAACATCATGCCTGGAACCCTCGATGCCCCGAGAGGCTCGCTAGAATTCGTGAGGCCAGGAAGACGCCAATAACGAGGCAGCAGGCCACGCCAGAGCATCATCCTCAGCAGACGATGGGTGCAGAGAAACCTGCCATAATGCAGAACTCTCATCAGGCAACCCAATTTCCTTCCCTTGACAACTCAATCAGGTGTCATGAACAGGAGCATCCTCCCCCACTCTAGCAACGAAGAAACAAAAACATGAGGAACAAGCGGCGATAACAGGAAACAACTGGGCAACACAGTCAGCAGACGGCACTACAATCGCCCCCACCGGCGATATCACGGCAACACAGATATTCCTTGCCCGACATAGCCACTATGCAGGCTGTGCCTGCACCTCACCAGCAGATGCCGGCTACCCAACTTGGCAAACAGCAAGGGGCCACGGTGTGCACAGTGAAGAAATACAACCATCAGCAGTCACCACAGATTACAACAGCCCAGATAATATCCACTGCTCAAACCCACAGACAACGCAGGCCCTAAACAGGGAGGAAATCTTGACACTCATCAAGGTATTCACGGATATTTCCTGCAACACAATCACTTCCAAGGAACAACAGAGCATGTTCCGGCAGATGGTCAGCACACTTCTGAGGGTATGCTTACTGACAGAGGAGGAGACAGTGGATGCCATGAATTTGCAGATTATCAGAGCGGACAGGTCCAGTCCCCAGCTCAGGAAACAGCCGAGATGGAATAACCTCAGTACCAAATCATGGTCTCTTATGAGGTACACTAGCTGAACTGTCCAAGAACATAGCTTTAGCAGCATATGCTGCAACAATGAAGAATCAATTCTCCTTCAGGAGCCAGAGACGGGACATCTCAAGATTAAGGCCCGTGCCAGGACCCTGGTCTTGGCGAACATTATACATTACACATACATACATTACATTATATATACATACATACTTCAACTCCATATTGTTTCAGACTATGGAATGTTACTCTCCTCCAGACTGAGGAGCGACTGACCACCTCAAAACTTCAAGGGTGATGGACTGATTACATCGCTTTCACGTCTCTTCTGCTTCTATCAACTTTTCTGTACTCGACTGAAGAAGCCTAATGTGTAAGCAAAACGTTTCGAAATAAAAATACCTAACTGTTGCATATGTGTCTTACCTAACAACACACTATCTTTCATGTTGAACCAGGTCTCTGTTATAGCAATAATATCTATAATACCTGCATTTGCAAGTAATCTTAGCTCTCTTAATTTGTTGAACAATTGTTTTGCCTTTACTAGCAACTTTATTTTGAATATTGTCTTTAAAACATAACGAATCTCCAGGTAAACTCCAGGTATCCCTGGAGAGTCCTGGAAATATCTTCTGTTTTCAACCCTAGTACTGCGGCCTGATTGTTTCCCACAAACACCCATACCTCTATAATCAATAAGTTTGAAGTCCTAGACAAGTAATCAAAAACCCCCTCAGTCGAATTGGCTAATGCAACCACTCCAGCCCCAGAGGGATGAATCCCATCTCTTTCATACATATCATGTTTGCCATAGAATTTGACCCAGTTATCAATACATGGGATTGCAAGTTCCTTACATTACCTGTATAGCCAGCAATTTATACCAATTGCCCTAGACATCCATTCACTGCATATTCCCCTTCCAGGCAAGATGCTACATATGATTGGAATCCCTCCCTAAAGCTAAAGGAATCTTACAGGTGTCAAGAAACGCGGGAAGAACAGAAAGCCATAAATGAAATTGAAAGAAACCCAAAGTATTTCTTTTCTAAAGCCAAACCAAAGTCAACAACAACATCCAGTATTGGGCCCCTACTTACACAGGAGATGGGTCCTACACAGATGACAGCAAGGAAATGAGTGAGCTACTCAAGTCCCAAAATGATTCGATTTTAAGCAAGCCGCTAACCAGACTGAGAGTCAAAGATCTAAATGAATTTTTTATGAGAGAGAGAGAATTTGGTAGACGAAAAGGCGAAATATGACTTTCCCATGCACCCTGCCCCAGACTCGTGGAACTCCATGTTCATCAAAAACTGCAAGAAGCCCCTATCACGTGCTCTTAGCATCCGATGGAGAGGGGACATTGACACGGGGGTCGTCCCACAGTTACTAAAAACAACAGACATAGCCCCACTCCACAAAGGGGGCAGTAAAGCAACAGCAAAGAACTACAGACCGAGAACGCCCCATATCATAAAAATCTTTGAAAGGGTTCTAAGAAGCAAAATCACCACCCATCAGTTATACAACCCAAGACAACATGGGTTTAGAGCAGGATGCTCCTGTCTGTCCCAACTACTGGACCACTATGACAAGGACCTGGATGCTCTAGAAGACAAACAGAATGCAGATAAAATATACACAGACTTTGCAAAAGCCTTTCACAAGTGTGACTAAGGTGTAATAACGAACAAAATGCATGAAGAAGGAATAACTGGAAAACTTGGTACATGGATCTATAATTTCCTAACAAATAGAACACAAAGAGTAGTAGTCAATAGAGTAAAGTCTGAGGCGGTTACCATGAAAAGCTCTGTTCCTCAAGGCACAGTACTCGCTCCCATCTTGTTCCTCATCCTCATATTGGCCAAAGACATACTCATAAGCCACAATGCCGTGTCTTCTTTTGCAGATGACACCCGAATTTGCATGACAGTGTCCTCCATTGAAGACACTACAAGACTTCAGGCAGACATCAACCAAATCTTTACATGGGCTGCAGAAAACAATATGAAGTTCAAATGACGAGAAACTCCAATTTTTTTGGATATAGAAAACCCGAGGAAATTAAAACTTCATCGGAGTATAAAGCAAATCCAACCACACAATAGAGCGAGAAACCAATGTCAATGACCTAGGAGTGATCATGTGAGAGGATCTCATCATCAATGGCCATAACACTGTATCAATCGCATCTGCTAGAAAAATGACATAATGGATAATGAGAACTTTCAAAACCAAGGATGCCAAGCCCATGATGACACTCTTCAGGTCGCTTGTTCTATCTAGGCTGGAATATTGCTGAACACTAACAGCAGAGAAATTGCTGACCTAGGAAATGTATAGAGAACCTTTACGGCGCACGTAACTGCGAGAAAACACCTCAGTTCCTCAACCTGTTCTCCCTAGAACACAGGCGGGAGAGATACATGATTATATACACTAGGAAAATCCTAGAGGGACTAGTACCAAACTTGCAATATATTCCCAGTGAAAAGCAGGGATGCAACAAGGATGATAAGAGTCAATAAAATATGTGTCAGGAGCTCAAGTTTGTTCAACTGTCCCCCAGGATACATAATGGGAATTACCAATAGACCCCTGGTTGTCTTCTAGCAGGCACTGGACAGGCACCTAAAGTCAGTACCTGACCAGCCAGGCTGTGGTTCGTTAGTTGGACTCTGTGGGGCTACCAGTAACAGGCTTGTTCATAAGGCCCTGGTCCATCATGAGGCCTGGTCACAGACCGGGCTGCAGAGGCGTTAAACCCCAGAATTCTCTCCAGGTATACTCCAGGTAAAGACCTGACTACATCTATGACTGACCTGTACTTATCCAGCAGCTCTGTCTCATTCCCTGCCCGATGTCATTTCCACCAGCACTAAGACATAATGTTTCCAATACCTGACATAATATTATCCATAATATTATACACCAAGCCCATGATGACTCTTTCTAATCGCTTGTTCTCTCTTCATTGGAATACTTATGTACACTTAATGGTCCCCTTCAAGGCTAGTGACATTATTGACCTGCGAGTGTAGAGAGAACTTTCACCACACACTAAGTATGATAAGGAACCTAAATTACTGAGAATGGTTGAAGGTCTTTGATCTGTAGTCCCTGGAATGCAGGCGAGAGAGATACACAATAATATACACTTGGAAGGTCCTGGAGGGATTGGTACCAAACCTGCAAACGAAAATCACTCCCTATGAAAGCAAAAGACTCGGCAGGAGATGCAACATTCCCCCAATGAAAAGCAGGGGTTGCCAAGAGTACACTGAGAGACAACACAATAAGTGTCAGGGACCAAAGACTGTTCAACTGCCTCCCAGCATACATAAGGGGATTACCAATAGACCCCTGGGTATCTTCAAGAAGGCAATGGTCCTTAAGTCAGTTCCTGACCAACCAGGCTGTAGCTTGTACATCAGTTTGCCTGCAGCCAGCAGTCAACAGCCTGGTTGATCAGACCCTGTACCATCATAAGGCTTTATCTCAGACCGAGCCATGGGGGCATTGTCCGCAAAATCCGCTCTAGGTAAACTCCAGGTAAACCTGGGAAGCACACTCTCTGTCTGGCCTTCCTATCTCTGTTACCAAAGCACAGTCCATATATCATACCTGAGAGTCTCCCACAATCAGAATATTCTTACCTTGATTAGCAGAGCAGTGAGTGGTACCTTCAACCTCGCTAACCACTGAAGTACACTAATCCTGGAGAACAGAGAATTGATTTCCTACCCTCACATCCTCTCTATTAACCTTCCTTATCTTCCTTCTTCCTGATTTGTGAACCACTTGCCACTTAAAGTGGCAAGTGGTAACCTTTTTCCACCTTACCAGCTCCAATCATCTCACACTCACTCCCAAACCCATCCAGGTGAAGCTTCAGCCTCCTATTTTCCTCCTGACGAAGTAGAACCTCCTTCTTCAACTCTTTAACCTGAGATTCTAAAACACTATAACAACTCATGGTGCTCGGTAACACCCCACACTAATTCCCAGAAAGCTTAGGAAACAGGATAACTTCATGTGACCACAGACCGCTATTACATTCGCTCTCATGACCTATGCAATCCTTCCATATATAGGATGGTAACTGATGTTAATAGAAGTTCCTTATTTGTTCACTACCCTTGTTTACTCCATCACTTCTCTTCAGTTTCCCCCTTTCTATGTTCATATAGCATCTAACTTTTCCCTTCCCCCTTGGGAAGTTCTGATGGTTCATGTCTGTTCTACCTCTCTGCCATGCGCGAAAGCCCAAATACCTACAGTTGCTTCTCAATCTCTTTTTCTTATCACTCCAAGTCTCATTCTCTCCACTTGCAACTCTACTGTGTATTCGAAGTTCAGGACCACGTGTGTGTGTGTGTGTACTCACCTATTTGTGGTTGCAATGGTCGAGTCATAGCTCCTTGCCCCCTCTTCACTGTTTGCTACTAGGTCCTCTTTCTTCATGCTCCATGAGCTCCATCAAACCTCGTCTTAAAATTATTTATGGTTCCTGTCTCCACTATGTCGTTTTCTAGGCTATTCCACTTCCTGATAACTCTAACTATAGAAATGCTTCCTAACATCCCTTTGACTCATAGGAGTCTTCAGCTTCTAATTGTGACCCCTTGTTCCTGTGTCCCATCTCTGGAACATTCTGTCTTTGTCTACCTTGTCAATTCCCCACAGTATTTTATATGTTGTTACCATGCCTCCCCTAACTCTCCTGTCCTCCAGTATCGTCAGGCCGATATCCCTTAACCTTTCTTCATAGGCCAATCCCTATAGCTCTGGGACTAGTCTTGTTGCAAACCTTCGCACTTTCTTTAATTTCTTCACGTGCTTGACCAGGTGTGGAATCGAATCTCGTGTTGCATACTCCATTATGGGCCTGACGTATATGATGTACAGAGGTATCGGAACGCTATTCTTAGGTTTGCCAGAAGCCCATATGTTACAGCAGTTAGCTGACTGATGTGCGCTTCAGGAGGTGTGCTCGGTATTATACTCACCCCAAGATCTCTTTCCTTAAGTGAGGTTTGAAGTCTTTGGCCACCTAGACTTTGGCCACCAGTGTTTGGCCACCTAGAAGGGCAAAGAAGACTGCAGACAGAGTCTGCAGTCTTCTTTACCCTTCCCAGATCTTCATGACTTTGCATTTGGCAGGGTTAAATTCAAGGAGCCAGTTGCTGGACCAGGCTTGTAGCCTGTCCATGTCTCTTAGTAGTCCTACCTGATCCTCGACCAATGTAATTCTTCATATCAACTTTACATCATATGCAAACAGAGACACTTCTCAGCCTATCCCTTCCGTTATGTCATTCACAAGTACCAAAAACAGCACAGGTCCTAGGACTGACCCCTATGGAACCCCGCTCGTTACAGGCACCCACTCTGACACCTCGTCACGTACCATGACTCGTTGTTGCCTCCCTGTCAGATATTCTCTGATCCATTGCAGTGCCTTTCCTGTAATGTGTGCCTGATCCTCTAGGTTTTGCAGTAACCTTTTGTGAGGAACTGTGTCGAAGGCCTTCTTGCAGTCCAAGAAAATGCAGTCTATCTACCCTCCCTCTCGTGTCTTCTGTTACTTTGTCATAAAACTCCAGTAGGTTTGTGACACAGGATTTTCCTTCGTTTCTTGTGAACTCCCCACCTTCCTTCCTCAGCCTGATTACCTGGTCCTTGACTGTTCTTTTCCTCCTGATGTGGCTATACAACATCATCGGGTCAGACTTGACTTTCGATGCTATATCATTTTTGTATAGTCGCTGAGCTCCCTTCTTATCTCTGCATAATCGTTTCTGGCTCTTCAGCTAATCTCTTTATTTTCCTGGGTCCTTTGTCCTCTGTACTATTTCCATTCTTGGTTTTTTCCTCCCTACACCTTTGGATGAACCATGGACTCGTTCTGGTTTTCCAGTTACTTCTGTTTCCCTTGGAGAAACATAGTCCATCATTTCTTTTACTGGTTTTCCTGCAAATTCTCTCTCCCACTGAAAGCCTTTTGGGAAGTTCATCATGCCTGTGTAATCCTCCCTTTTGTTGTTTCGTTTATCCCATCCTATTCCCGCTCCCCTCTCCACTTGTAGCACAACTATGTAATCAAAGCCCAGAACAACATGATCACTAGCTCCCAGGGGACTTTCGTTCATGATACCCTCGATGTTCGAACTACTGAAGGTGAATACTAGATCCATGCTTGCTGAATCATCCTCACCTCTCTCTCTGGTAGTGTTTCTATCATGATGCATGAGGTTTTCCAGTACCAAATCCATCATCTAGGCTCCCCATGATTCGGGACCCCCATGCGGCTCCAGGTTTTCCCAGTCAATCTCCTTGTGATTGAAATCACCCATAACTAGTAACTTTGATCTCCCCATGTGAGCTCTTTTGGCCACGTCGACTAGTATGTCTACCATTGCTCTGTTGCTCTTGTCATACTCTTCTTTAAGCCTCCTGCAGTTTTTGAGTGAGTTGTACATTACAGCAATTACCACCTTATGACCCTCAGACTGGATTGGTCCTACTGTGTAGTCTCTTTCGCCTGTTCCATCCATTCCTTCTATTTCCTCAAATCCACACTGGTTTTTAATGAGCAGTGCAACTCCTCCACCCCTTCTGCTCACTCTATCTTTCCTGAGAATTTGATATCCAGGTGGAAAGATTGCATCTGTTATCCTGGCGAGTTTTGTTTCTGTTAATGCTATTACGTCTGGGGATGTCTCCTTGATTGTTTCATGCCACTCCTCACATTTATTTGTTATTCCATCGGCATTTGTATACGAAGCCTTCAACTTCCTTTCTACAACTGTGGGTAGTTGGGGTTGGAAAAGCGGGAGACCTGATGAGGAACTATGGGTGGTTACTGTGAAGGTGGAGTTTTTAATGAGGTGGGTGGGGGCATTGGGTATGGCATATGTGTTTTGGGTTAGAATGTTTGGTTGCATTGAGGTTTTCCTAGTTGGGGGGCTTCTGTAGGTATCTGTGAGGGAGATTGTATTTGAGTTTCCTCCTGAGTCTGGGTTCTCCTGTCAATCTCCATCCTCATCCCCCTTTCCTTCTTCCGTGTTTGTACCCTCTCTTTCAGTTTCTGTCTTTCTTCGCGTTCTGTCGCAGTCAAGATACACCCTCCGGTACACTATGTTCCTTAGTGCTGCTTTCTCCTGCAGGATCCTGTTTCGAGCTGATTCTGCCTTTAAAATCACTTTGACTGGCCGAATTCTTCCTCTTGCAAACCTTCTTATTCTCAGAAAATTTACCACCTGGATCATGTCTTCTACAATTGCTTTCATGATGCTTTCAATTGCTTTCTTCTCTTCTTGCTTCGTAAGTTTCTCCTTCAGCTTCATGTAGTCCATAAACAAAGACTGATCTCTCCCTTTCATTCTCCCACTGCATATCCCTATGTATCCCTTGATTTGATTTAGTTCCCTATGTATCCCCTGATTTGATTTAGTTCCCTATGTATCCCCTGATTTGATTTAGTTCCCTATGTATCCCCTGATTTGATTTAGTTGCCTTCATTACTGCTTTCCTTTCTTCAATCTCTTCACTGTCCCTGGGCCCAGTGGTCTGCTGTTTACAGGGCTTACTCAGCCCTGTAACATCTTCAGTCAGTATTACTCAGGCTGGCTCCTCCTCAGGAAAATTAATGAATAGAAAAAGAAATAATAATTCACAAAGATAAACACTTTATTATTTATTAAAGCAAACATAAAACAATAAAACATGAAAGGTATATCCTATCTGAAAGAAAAATGAAAAATGAAATGAATAAAATAACATCTGAACTCAACACTAATATATATAGGGGTGTCTGTTGTTGGTGACACTGTTGTTGAAATCGTAGCCGTTGCTGATGGGGGGGGGGGGGTTTTGTCGCAGGTGTTGGTGACACCACGGTATTTTTCTTCACAGAGTATCGCAGTGAGAAATTTTCCCCCAAATGACAGGAAAGCAGGTTTTTACCGTGCAATGATGTGGGGTTAGTCCTGCAATTTCATACAGGTGCAAGGTAATTAGATCCAAAATGGGGAAGTCTCTGGACGTTAGTCCTTCCCCATCCGTTCTCCATCGTTGATTGACAGGTGACCCTCTCTGTCATCCAGCTGAAAAGATAAGACAGGTTACCCACTGTTTAAGAAATCACTCTCCATGGTAAGTACAATACCCAAAATATGTGGTATTATTACAACAGTCAACCTAGAGCAAGACTAAAAGGACTAAGTGACGCTTTTCAACCAATAAATCCACTAGAATACATGGCAGGCATGTACTTACAGTAGTGTTGGGAGCTTGAGTTCGAGTGATTTACTGTTTGCCCAGAGCCCCACACGTCACCTTTCGGGGGGGGGAAGAGGGAAGGGAAGGGATAGTGGGAGCTAGACTGACCCTACGTTAACAAGCAGCCGGCAATCAAACTATCACTTTAGGGGTGGGGGGGAAAAGCCCGAGTTTGGGACTTACTCTCCCCTTAACAAGTAGCCGGCAATGAAACTATCACTTTCGGGGAGGGGGAAAAAAGGCGGGAATAGTGGGAGCTTGACTTACCCTACCTTAACAAGTAGCCGGCAATGAAACTATTGTTACTATATACTCCCTCTCTATTCCTATCTATTGAACTTTTCCCTCACACTCCCCCATACCAAGACTTAGTCAAGGAGTATAAGAAGAATAGGCGAGGAAAAAGTTCTAACATGTGGAAGTCGCGTAAAGCAACAAATCTTCTACTGACTGTCACGATTTAACCGTCAGAGAAATAATTGGAGAACCATTGATAACACAATATGGAATTTAAAAAGCCTGGAGTGGCCAATGTCCACCTCAATAGGCGACTGTTGGTTCCCTTTAAAAAGTTTCTAGGTATATCAAAGGTTTGTGGTCCGTTTCTAAATGAATTTTTTCCCCCCAAAAAAAATTTAAGTTTGGAGATACCCACACAAGAGCCAAACATTCCTTTTCTATTGTGGATTTATCTTGTTTCTGCGGAAGGAGTTTCCGGCTTAGGAAGCATACAGGGAAGGGAGTACCATCATGGTATTGTGTAAAAACTGCACCTTAGCCAGTATTGGAGGCATCGGTTCTCAAAAAAAATGTTTTTTAATATCTGGAATCTAAGTATAGGGTCTTTTGAAGATACTTTTAATCTCATTAAAACTTTTCCCGAGTACGTCAGAAAGTTCAAGAATTTCCTTCACAAGACTTTTTAAGGAAGTCGGTTAAGATGCCTGTAAGATCATAAGGTTTGGGATGAACCGTGCATAAAAATTTACAGAACCAAAAAAAGCTACGCATAAACTTCTTGGTTTTGGGGAATTTAAATTTAAAATAAAGCTTTGATCTTACTGGGGAGAGGCGAGAGAGTTATTAGAAAGTATCAGTCCAAGATAATCTAATCTTGTTATACCCAAGGAAGCATTTCTTTGGCTTGGCAGTGAGACCAGGGCGAGCGAAACCCTACGCAAAACTGATTTTAATGTTTGGATAATGTTCCCCCAATGGAGTCTTTGTAAAGGTTATCAAAATAACGAAACATTTGGCATATTACCCAAGACCTTTTCATCAGTCTCACGTAGGTAGCACAGGCGTTACCAAACCGAAGGGCATAGTTCTATATTGCATCAGTCCTTGGTGGTTGGGGAAAAGCGGTGTACTGCTTAGAAAAAGGGATCTAAAATTACTTGATGATATCCCTGCACAATATCAATCTCTGAAAAGAAGGAAGCGTCATAAAATTTGTGTAGATCGCTGTCTATTAAGGGCATGCTCAGCACCCCACCGAGTTATAGCATTAAGGCCTCTGAAGTCAATAGCAAGTCATATGAATTATCCTCCTTTTAACCATGACTACTGGTGAACAATATGAAGATACTAAAGGTTCAATGATCTTTAGTTTTAATAATTTGTCTACCTCTCGGTCAATGCATCCTAAGGTGAACTGGAACTGGGTAAAAATTTCCGTTTGATAGGATTGTCCGTCAATAAGTCAATCTTATGACTACCGTGGAGGTAACACCCGGAATTCAGTAAAGACGTTGAAAAGTTCTCCACATTGAAGTAGTTCGTGTCTCTTATGGTCATCCAAAGATTCATTAATATTAATGTTGGTTAGCACGAGTGGTCAAGATCACCAAGTCATGTAGATCTTCATCATAGTCTAAGTTAGAGGTGTCAATTACGCACACCTTACATTCTTCAGTTGTCGTATCAAGTTTGTGTGGAAAAACTAAGTCAAAGTTATTAAGGCAGTTAACCGAAATTTTTTCGGTAATATTTCTTAAGGATGTTTGAATGATTTAAAACTTAGGTTTCCCTTTTACTTCTATGAGGGAGTCAACTTTCCCACAAATTTTTAACACTTTACGGGGGACCTTTCCATGCTACTTAATAATTTTTTGATTGATAGGCAAAAGTACAAGAACTTTTACCTACTTAAAACTTCTCCTCTGACTTTTGGGGTCAAATAGGTTTTGTACTGGTCCATTGACAAGCTTAGGTTTTTCGAAACATGTCAGAGGTCTCAAGTTTAGATCTAAGGTCAAGGAGAAACTGGTAGAAGACTGAACCTCAGCATTTACCTCTCATTAGTCCATAAGTCATGAAGGATGGCCAGTGGACCTCTGGCCCGTCTACCATAGAGAAGTTCAAAAGGTGAAAACCCCCAAAAAAATCACTGGAACTTCCCTCATGGGAAACAAAGCACAGGGTAGATAACGATGCCACTCCTTAGGGTTTTAAAGGGGAAAAAAGTTTCCTTAAAATTGACTTTTGAATCGAATGCTGGCGCTCAATCCTCCCATTACAGCTGGGATGATAGGGTGTGGTGAAGAGAGGCTTCACCCCAGAAGTTGGTAAAGATTTGCATTAAGTCAGATGTGAATTGTGTCCCACGGTCAGACAAAATTTCTCTAGGGTTGCCCAAATCGAGAAAATGGACAAAAGGGCGTCAAACCCCTCTGTAGTAGTTATGGTCTTTAAGGGAACGGTTCAGGAAACTCGAAGCATAATCAACTAATGTTAATATAATCTATGTCCCCCAGTGAAAGTGGAGCTAAAGGGGCCAACGTGTTCAATAAATACTCTTTCGAAAGTACCGTGAAAATTGGGATTTTGACCATAGTACTCGCCTGGTACCTCGGGAGGATGACAGTTGGCAAAAATTTACACGATCTACAAATAGGTAGTGACATCTGAGGACATTTTTGCCAAAAATAGGTTTCCCTAATTTTATTTAAGGTTTACGATGCGAGAAATGTCCGGCCACTGGCAGGTCATGAGCCATTTTAAGAACAGTCTCTCTGCATTGACTTGGAACAACTGAGATGGGAAAAGTCTATCTCATCTGAATTATTTGAATACTGACTTGTACAAGATACCTTTTTTATAAATTTAAATTTATATGAAAAGTTTTTTTTCCCTTTGGATAACTTGATTTTGTTTAAGCGGCATTATGGCAATTCTGAAAAGAAGGGGAATTACGTTGAAATTGAAAAGGAAGTCTCGATATATCTAAAGGCTAAAAGTCAGGGAAAATCAAAGGATGGACAGTAGGAGAAGCCTGGGATTTGGTCTGAGCCCTAGTCAAGACATTTATGGTATCGGAGGTGATATCTTCACTTTCATCTAACAAGTGAACCGGTGATCCTGCTACCTCGCTTTCGAGAGTAGCATCACTGGTTTTTAATCCACATGAACTCACGAGACATTGTCTCATCTGAACTTTCGAGGGACTTCTCTGACTCTACAGGAAGAGAATCTGAAACACCTATGTCCATCTTTGGTGCTGAAAGGTCAACCTCAGAAGGAAGAATGGCACCTTTTACATTACCTATTAGTACGGAGCAAGAAGTGATGGGAGCTAGTACGGCTTCAGACCAACCTGTGAACCATTTAGACCTAATGTAACAACGGATGTAGGAAAAGTGTCCGTACAGCCCAAGTAGTCTGAAAGTATAGCAGAGGAATGAGTTTCTTTAAGGTTAGGGAAGAGCTTATCAGAAATGACTATACATGTGCATACAGTGTCTCGTAAAATGGTAGATACATTAAGTCGAGACGATGTTCAGTGTTCAGTGGTCAGTCGTCACGTGAGGTCACAGACCCTGAGCTGCTTTGGGGATTAGCGTGGTCAGTTACAAAGCATGGCTTGCTTCTGCAGTGTTTTAAAAAATTTAGGTTGGAGATTTGAAGGAGGAGGTCTTTCTTCTTTCCCGGAGGAGATTAGAGGCTGAAGGTCCACCTCAATGGGTCTGGGAGAGAGTGTGAGGTGGCTGGAGTTGTGGGGAATGAGGCTTCTAGCAGTGAGGTGCAGTCTGTCTCTCGCTGTGAGGAGGCTGTAGGTGGGGAGGGAGCAACGGCTACCCGCATGAGGTGCAGTCCAGCACTGCTACAAGTGGCGAGTGGTTCACAGTAATGGGAGGCGCATCAGAGTAAAGGAAAGTTAAGAGTGAAGATCTGAAGGTTTGGAAATCGCTCTCTGTCTTCAGGATGAATGTACTTCAGTGGCCAGTGAAGGTAAGGGTACAAACTGCCCCTGCTAACAGAGGTAAGCGCATTCTTGTGGTTGGTGACTCTCAGGTAAGATATATTGACCGTGCTTTTTGTAATAGGAATAAGAAGATGAGAGATAGAGTGTGCTTCCCTGGAGCTGGTGTTGGGGACATAGTTAACAGGCTGGATAATATCATGTCAGGTAATAGGAACAAGCCCATTATTTGTCTCAGTGCTGGTGGAAATGATATTGGGAAGGGTAGGAGAAAAGAGCTGCTAGGTAAGTACAGGTCAGCTATAGATTTCATTAAGTCTAAGGGAGGGGTCCCAATCATATGTAGCATCTTGCCTAGAAAGGGAGTAGGAAATGAATGGTTGTCTAGGGCAATTGGTGTAAATTGCTGGCTAGACAGATACTGCAAGGAACTTGCAACCCCATTCATTGTCAACTGGAACAACTTTTATGGCAAACATGATATGTATGCAAGGGATGGAGTACATCTCTCTGGGGCTGGGGTGGTAGCACTTGCAAACTCAATTGAGAAGGCCTTTGGGGAAAAATCCCCCTTATGTTTTTTAAAAACGATGAAGATAGAGGTTTTGGGTGTGTGGGGGGGAAACAAGCAGGTTGCAACACTGGGGTTTGGGAAACCCGTAAATGTAAAAAAGGCTTTCACCCCATGAATTAAAAAAAAAGGAAAATAGATCATGCCCACAAAAAAAAGGGGGCAGCAGAGGACAGAAAGGGGGACTAGCCCCCTAAGGTTTACTAAAACTAATGCGGAGTGAAAGAAAAAAAGATAATGAGCTAAGTTTAAAATTGTAAGGCAGAAACAAAGATTTTTATTGCTTAACAGAGACCGGCCTCAAGATTGGGACAAACATTTGCTTTTTTCCCATCCTCGGGTAATCCCCTTTTAAATAGATTTGTTGAATATTGTTGTTGGGGGCACCCCATAGCCCCTTTTGCTCCCTCTTTTCGGGACCCAGGGAGATTTTACCCCCGGCCCCTTTCCCTTTTGGGATGTATCATTTCCCACTCAGAACCCTTTCTTAAATTTTCCTTCCCATTTGTGTATTGTGTCCAGAACTTGATGGGTTACCCCACCTCCCCCGTTTTTGGGGGAAAGCCCCTTCTGTCTCCTCGGGAAACACTTCTTTGAATCTCTTGTTTTTTTTCCCTTACATACTTCACGTTAAATTTTTTTTGTCTCTCCCCCTTTTCCCTTCCATAGCCTGATTATCTGGTCCTTGACGTTTTTTTCCTCCTGATGTCGTATAGCAAGTTTCAGGGGGTTGTGTGTTTTGTTTGTTTTTGTGGTTTGTGTGTGTGTGTGTGTGTGGTGTGTTGTGGTGGGAGTGATGTTGTGTGTTGTGGTTTGTGTGTGTGGTGTGTGTGTGGGTGTGTGAAGTGTTGTGTTGTGTACTCACCTTTTTGTACTCCCCCTATTTGTGGTTGCAGGGGTGAGTCTTAGCCCCTTTGGCCCCCCCCCCTTAAACCGGGTTGCCCCCGGGGCCCCCTCTCTCCCCCGCTCCATGAGCTTTTCAAACCCCCTTCTTAAAACGTGTTTTGGGTTTCCTGCCTCCCCTACGTCATTTCTAAGCTATTCCATTTGCTGAAAACCCTAATGCTGAAGAAATATTTCCCTAATATCTCCCCTAAACCCATTTTTTTCCCTTAAATTTTCCAATTGGGGCCTCTTGTTTTTTTTGGTCCCCTCCCGGGAGCACCCCCTTTTTCTTTGTCCCCCTTGTTTTTAAACACGCAGTTTTTTTTATATGTCGTTACATGTCCCCCCCCTGACCCTCCGTCCCCCCCTGTCCGGGCCGTTTCCCCCTTAATCTTTCTTCTAGAACTTTCCCCCTTAGCTCTGAACTAACCTTGTCGAAAAACCTTTGTATTTTTCCCTAGTTTCTTGACGTCTTTATCAAGTGGGGGTTTCCCAAACAGGGGGCTGCATACCCCCAGTTTGGGGCCGACAAACACGGTGTACAGGGGTTTTTAAAACGATTCCTTCAAAAGGGATCGGAATGCTTTTCTAAAGGATTGCCAGGCGCCCATATGCTGCGGGTTTTTTATCGGGGTTATGTGTGCTTCCGGAGACATCTCTGTGTTATACTCACCCCAAGATTTTTTCTCCTTGAGTGAGGTTTGCAGTTTTTGGGCCACCTAGCCTATACTCTGTCGGGTGGCCCTTCCCTGTCCCCTTTCCCCCCTATTTTTAAAGACTTTGCATTTGGCAGGTTTAAAAATTCGAAAAGGGCCATTTGCGGGAAACCAGTGTCCAGTCGCCGGGCCCATTTTGGAAGCCCCGCAGGGTTCCCCATCTGATTTAATTCTCCTCTTTAAAATTCACATCATCGCAAACAGGGGAAACCTTCTGAGTCAAAAACCCTTCCCCTTCTTTGTCGTTCACATATCCCAAAAAAAAGCACGGCCTTTGGGACCGCCCCCTGGGGGCCCCCCCCCGCTCATCCCAGGTCCCCGCTGTGATACATCATTACATACCAACTCGTTTTTGGGCCTCCCGCCCAGGTTTTTCCTCTGTTTCCCATTGCATTCCCCTTTCCCTGTTTAAATCCGCCTATCCCTAGCTTCGCACTAATCTTTGAGAAAGTGTCAAATCCCTTCTTGCACCCAAAAATTTTTGAAAATCAACCCCCCCTCTCTCTGGTGTTTTAATTTTCCTTTTATTTTATCATAAAACTCCAAAAGGGTTTTTGTGACACGGGATTTCCCCTTCCATGAATCCTGCGGGTTTGGCATTTAAACTCTTGTTCCATTCCCCGGGGCTTTCCCCCCTTCCCCCCCTCCTGATAACTTTTTCCATAACTTTCATACTATACAAAGCAATGACACAGGTCAAAAGTTTTGTGCCTCTTTTTTGCTCCTTTTTTAAAAAAGGGAACTACAAATTTACCGGGCTTCCCCTTCCTCAGGTAGTTGCCCGTTTTCCCCGGGGCGTGTTGAAGTTTTTTTTAAGGCAGCACAACATATCGCTTTCCCCCTCTAAGGACCCCTGGGGGATGTCCGGGCCCCTTGCCTTGAGGTAAACGATGTCCCCCTTTGCAGTTTTTTTCAACCCCCTCCTCCCTTTTGTATGTATGGGGTCCCAACCCCTTGTTGGTATATTCCTTGGGTGGTGTCCCCCCTCTGGTTTGTCCCCCCCAGAGGCCTTCCGGGGGGCCCCCCCCCCGACTGTAAATACTTCCTTTAAATTTTCGTGTTGAGCCCTCACAAACCTCTTGAACGTTTTTTGTGAATTCTCCACCCTTTTTCCCCCACCTTATCACCTGGTCCTTGACTGTTTTTCTTCCCCTAATGTGGCTAACAGCAGTTTCGGGTCAGATTTGACATTCGATCAAAGGGCTTTTTTTATAGTGTCCCCTTTGGGGCCCCCCCCTTTTTTTGTGCATACCGTTTTCCCGGCTCTTTTACTAAACTCTTTTTTTTTCCCCGGGTCCAAAGCCCCTTTTTCCGTTTTCCCTTCTCTGTTGGGACTTTTGTTTTTGCCTCCCCAAACCCCTTTGGGTAAACCAAGGACTTTGTTTTTGGGGGGTTCCTATTATTTCTGTTTTCCCCTTGGGAAACCAAAACCCTTTCCCCCTGCCTCCTTGGGAATTTGTTGCCCCCATATTTCCCTCATCTCGTTTTACTGATTTTTTCCCACCAATTTTTCTATCCCACTTTGGGGAACCCCCTGCAGGAAGTTTCCTAATACCTGGTAGTCCCCCCCCCCTTTTAATGTGGCCGAACCCCCTTTATTTTTTGTTACCCCCCTCCATTTTAACTCTACTAAAATAAAACAAAACCCAGAACCACGGACGCTAGCCCCCCCAAGGGGCCTCTCGTAAATGGGGTCCTCAATTCGAACTGCTCGGGTGAAACCCAAGAACCCGTCTTGCGGCCATCCTCCCCTCTCTCCTTCCCCGGGGGTGTCCCTGACATGGATCATGGGGGTTTTCAAGTACCCCACCATCATCTTTTCCCCTCCATGTTTCGGGACCCCCCCTGTGGCTTTTTGCACCAACTTTAAGGGTGGGGAAAACTGATTCCCTCATCTTTCTGTATAAAAAAACAATCAAAAATACCCAGATGTTGGGATATGAAATTAAATTTTATCTTTCGGTATTTTGGAAAAACCCTTTTTGTACAAAAGCTAATATTACAAAGTTCCCGTTTCCCCTCATTACAGCTACGTTACAAAGTTTCTTTTCTCCAGTGTATAAACCAAAAACAACTTTTTAGGTATATACACACTTTGTGAAAAAACATTGAGAGAAAAAAATATCTCTGGGTGTATACACCCGTGAAACATCCAGGAAAGTTAAAACGGCCGAATTTCAGCAGCAGCGTCAAACCAAAATTAACAAGGTGGGGTGTTTTACACCTAAACCCCCATTACCACCACCACACTGGGGGCCCCCCCAAGAAGTCATGAGAAGTTTTAAAAAAGAGAAAAGGGGGTAAACGCCACACCTTTCCCCCCCTTTAACTCTTACACTGTTGATAAAATTTAAAACAAAGTGCAACTCTGGGGATCTTTTAATTTAGGAAACGTTTTCGCCACACAGTGGCTTTACGGGCCATACGTAGGGGAAAAATTGAAAACAGGGGGAGAATGAAGCCCCCCCTGTGTGGGGGAAAAGTTTTCCTTTAATAAAGATACCCAAGATTTCACATGTGTCTAATTTAACAACATGTCGGGTTTTCGGAACCATTCTCTATAACTCTACACTGGAAAAATATTGATATATAGTGGGGCTCTTTGATTCCTTGAGCTCGTGTTTTGAGGCCTCTAAAAGTGTGAATTTTTTCAACCCAAATGCACTAAAAAACGCCCTGGGAAAGGTAAAATTTTTCATTAAAGGGGGAGCCTAAAACCGCAGGGGTTTCCTACATTGGAAAAATTACCGACAAGTTTTAAAAATACACACGTGCAACAAAAAACATTGTGGCAACTTTTTTTCTCTCCAGGAGCTTTGTTTTAAGGGCCCTTTAAAAAAAATACTAGAACCCCAAGGGGAAAATAAAAGGCTCTGAGGTGGTGTAGTTGTAATACTAGTGGTATTAATACGTGGTAAAAAGGTTAACTTGTACATGAGTAAAATGGTTTTTAAAGCTTATTGTTTGGGTAGCAAAAATAGGTTTTGGGGAAAAATTTCTATTAGTTGGTGTATTTGAGATGACGTGTCCCCCAGTGTTCTTTCCTCATTTAGTAGTATCCCTCAAACAACTATGGTTTTTAGGAGAATTCTTGCTAAAACCTCAGAGATGTGGAAAAAGATACTTATGTACCGGTCAGGATATTTATTAAAGGAAACGTTTAGCCACGAGTGACTTCTTCAGTCCTAATACAGAGAAAACTAAGAAAACGAGTATATATAGTAAAGTAAAAGGACACAAGTGCAGCTAATGTGACATTTTATTGTGGCAACGTTTCGCTCACCAGGTGCTTTGTCAAGCCGATACAAACAGTATATGGACACAGAGGGTATATGAAGGCTCAGAGTGAGGTGCAATACTAGTGAGGTACCATTTTGATGTTCACTAGTGGTGGTGGTAGTAGTAGTAGTAGTGACAAAAGTTGTAGTAGTAGAAGTAATACAATATGGTAGAGCAATTAATTCGTACATGAGTAAAAGGATATAAAAGCTATTACTTGGGTAACATAAATAGGTTGGACAAATAGACTGGTTAGAGAAAGCGTGTTTCAGTGTTCACTCTGTAATGTGCTTTGTGTAGTATAACAGGACAGTCTGTTATGGCAGGGTTTACTGTTTTCAGGAGGATTCTTGCTAAGACTTCAGAGATGGTGAAGCTGCCGTTGTTTTGTTTAATTGTATTCGAAACGGCGATCAGTGCTGATTCAAGGCACTTGCGTCTGCGGAAATTAGTTTCTTTGATCACTAATTGGGCGTCCTGAAGTTCGTGAGATGATTGGTGGAATTGCGGCGTTGAACACAGGCGTTGTTCAAGTTATCGATCTTACATGCGTAAATGTGTTCATTGAGGCGGGTGTCAAGGTTTCTTGCTGTTTCACCTACATAAATTTTGTCACAGCCTCCACAAGGTATAGTGTAAACTCCTGCATTGACTGGTTCGTGGTGCTTTGATTTTGTCCTGGTTAGATCCTTTATTGAAGTGCTAGAAGCGATGGCGACTCTGGTGTTAGCTTGTGAAAGTACTTGAGAAACGTTCAGTGCAACCTGGCTGTTGGAAGAATTATAACTTTGTTGGGAGTGGTGTTAGTGCGTGGAGAATTAATGATCTGAAGAGCTCTTTTCTTTTAGTCTTTGATGAAAAAAGAAGGAAAATGTAACTCGGTGAAGGTTTGGTGAATGTATGTACATTCCTCGTCAAGAAACTCAGGACTACAAATTCGATATGCTCTTAGGAAAAACCCGATGATGATGCCTTGGTCTTGGTATCTTGACTGGAATAGAAGAGTGCGAGATCATTTTTATTGGCAGGTTTCCGATAAACTTGAAACCTGAGGTTGTTGTCTACTTTGTGAATGAGGACGTCGAGGAAAGATAGCTTGTCATTGGACTCTTCTTCTAGTGTAAACTGGATCGCCGGTTCAACTGCGTTGAGTCTTGCCTGAAGATTCTGTGCATCAAAACGTTTGGGAGTTATTACGAGGACGTCGTCCACGTAAAGTAACCAAGTGACGCTTGAAGGGATGATGTTTGCGAAGTGTTCGGAATCTAGGTGTTCCATGTATAAGTTGGCTAGGACGGCACTGATGGGGGACCCCATTCCCATGCCGTAGGTTTGTTTGTAGATCTTGAGTCTGGGACTCAAATTTAACACCAACATACGCAAACCCAACTATCAACTCAATCTAGTTACCAGGAACCATAGACACAGTGACAGCAACTTCCATAAGGGTTATATGCAGGGCCTTCTCACTGCTTTTAATCTTCCTAGACGATACATAACTGCCCTTAAGGACCTCGCCAACGACCCCAACATTATCGTCACCACCGCCGACAAAGGAGGTGGAGTCGTCATACTCAACACCAGTGACTACAACACTAAAATGATGGACCTTTTGAGTGATCAGTCTACATACAAACCCATTAGCACTCAACAGTGGGAAACACTCACCAAAGATTTTCTATACAAAACCAGACAAATACTCAAACGCACTAGAGAAGGGAAGAAACTTCTGTACTTGTTACCAAGCAACCCTAAACAAGCACACATGTATGGTTTACCCAAGACCCATAAACACAATATTCCTCTGAGACCAATCACGTCAGGTATAGGCAGTGCTCCACACAAACTAGCCGGAGTTCTTGCAAAACATCTTTCCTGCCTAATGGGGACCTTCAGCCCCGCTCATCTTAAACACTCAGGCGATCTTCTCAACCGCATCCGCAACCTCTCCATCCGTAACAAGAAATTAAGCAGTTTGGACGTGACTTCCCTCTTCACAAAAGTACCTACCACAAAAGCCATCGAGGTTCTACTACGTAAAGTCAATCAGGACCTTAATCTTTCTCTACCTCCCGGAGATTTTGGTGACTTTATTGAACTTTGTGTTAATTTCAACTGCTTTTCTTTCTTTAACAAGCTCTACAAACAAACCTACGGCATGGGAATGGGGTCCCCCATCAGTGCCGTCCAAGCCAACTTATACATGGAACACCTAGAGTCCGAACACTTCGCAAACATCATCCCTTCAAGCGTCACTTGGTTACGTTACGTGGACGACGTCCTCGTAATAACTCCCAAACGTTTTGATGTACGGAATCTTCAGGCAAGGCTCAACGCAGTTGAACCGGCGATCCAGTTTACACTAGAAGAAGAGTCCAATGACAAGCTATCTTTCCTCTACGTCCTCATTCACAAAGTAGACAACAACCTCAGGTTTCAAGTTTATCGGAAACCTGCCAATAAAAATGATCTCGCACTCTTCTATTCCAGACAAGATACCAAGATTAAAAAAGGCATCATCGGGTTTTTCCTAAGAGCATATCGAATTTGTAGTCCTGAGTTTCTTGACGAGGAATGTACATACTTTCACCAAACCTTCACCGAGTTACATTTTCCTTCCTTTTTCATCAAAGACTGCAAGAAAAGAGCTCTTCAGATCATTAATTCTCCACGCACCAACACCACTCCCAACAAAGTTATAATTCTTCCCAACAGCCAGGTTGCACTGAACGTTTCTAAAGTACTTTCACAAGCTAACACCAGAGTCGCCATCGCTTCTAGCACTTCAATAAAGGATCTAACCAGGACAAAATCAAAGCACCACGAACCAGTCAACGCAGGGGTTTACACTATACTCTGTGGAGGCTGTGACAAGATTTATGTAGGTGAAACGGCAAGTAACCTCGACACCCGCCTCAATGAGCACATTTACGCATGTAGGATCGATAACTTGAACAACGCCTGTGTACAACACCGAAATTCCACCAATCATCTCACGAAATTCAGGGACGCCCAATTAGTGATCAAAAAAAACTAATTTCCGCAGACGCAAGTGCCTTGAATCAGCACTGATCGCTGTTTCGAATACAATTAAACAAAACAACGGCAGCTTCACCATCTCTGAAGTCTTAGCAAGAATCCTCCTGAAAACAGTAAACCCTGCCATCACATAGTCTCTCCTGTTATACTACACAAAGCACATTACAGTGAACACTGAAACAGGCTTTCTCTAGCCAGTCTATATTTGTCCAACCTATTTGTTACCCAAGTAATAGCTTTTACATCCTTTTACTCATGTACGAATTAATTGCTCTACCATATTGTATTACTTCTACTACTACAACTTTTGTCACTACTACTACCACTAGTGAACATCGAAATGGTATCTCACTAGTATTGCACCTCACTCTGAGCCTTTATATACCCTCTGTGTCCATATACTATTTGTATCGGCTTGACAAAGCTCCTGGAGAGCGAAACGTTGCCACAATAAAATGTCACATTAGTTGCACTTGTCCTTTTACTTTACATATTGTCGGTAATTCTACCAACATTATTACAGTATATATAGTGGCAGGAGTCAGGTGAAGCGTCGCACGGGTAGAGGTGGTACTTGTACAAGGATGGTATACAATACCGACAAGAAATAAAGACACGTGCAAAATATGGGTATTTTTATTGTAGACGTGTCGCCATCTAGTGGCTTTATCAATACAAATTCCAAAAGATGAGGTAATGTCCCTCAACCTTAGAGTTGGTGCGAAGAGCATCATAGTCGTGGAGATTCTGAAGCAGAAGCAACGAACGAACGAACGAAAGTTCAGGTAAGATCCCAAATGGGATGAGCGGGGAAGACGGGACAGACGAAGAATAGTGCTGGAGAGGAGTGTTCTTAGTCGTAGAAATAGAGCCAGGGCTTAACCCAGCAGCGAAGGCGATCGTGGGACAGATATTGAGAAGAGAAATTCAGGCTCTTCTGTTGGGACTCTGGTGGGGTGAGCGGGGAGGAAGGGACAGGAGAAAATTAGCGCTAGAGAGGAGTGTAGAATTTGAGCCATGTCTTAACCCTAAAGCTAAGGCGAACGTGGGTCAGAATGGTACCTGTCAGAAAATCCAAAGTTATTTGTAAATAGGGTTAGGAGCAGGATCATGCGAAGGAGTAGAGAAGGTTGTGTTGGTTTGTAGGTCTGCGAATGTCTTCGTCAAGGAGAGAGAGGTCCAGTAGTCATGTCGAGTAATTGGTGACCAAGTTGGTTGTTACTGGTGTGATGAAAGGCGGTGTGTTTGGCATTCATATCAGCTAGTAGGTATGTTGGTGTAGTTGAAGACTATGGAAAGATCGTGTATGTTGAGAATAGTGTTTGGGCGAGCATAGGTGGTGAAAAAGATAAAAGGGCCAAGGTGGGTGTGTATTCTGACTGCAAGACAGTGTTGGTGAATAAAAGGGATTGGGAGAGATTCACGTTTTATGTTGGATTTGACAAGGATGGCAACCCCATCGAGGGGATCATAGGGGGACTGTAGTGCAGTATAACCATAATGGCGGATACGTTGAGGGTCTTTGAGGCAGGTACTGTTTAGCAAAACAATATCTGGCCTCTCTGCTTCAAGGAGCTCGGCCAGTAGGTGTCTAATTGTAAAGTAAGAACGCACGTTGAACTGACTCACTTTAAACACGATTTACCCCGTAAACGGTCCAAACGTATATATACGTTTTTTCAACATTTGAAAGTATGTAAAAAAAGTACGTCTTTTTGTTTTTTTTACATTTGAAAATGTGTAAAAAAAAAAAAAAAAAAAAAAAAAAAAAAAAAAAAAAAAAAAACGTAGATCTACTTTTGTAGCACTACGCATGTGAACGTAGATCTGCTTGGACCGTTTACGGGTTAATGGTTTAGTCATATCAAAGCTGGTGTCGGGGGAGTTTATATTCAAGTCCGTGATAGTGGTGCCATCAGTGGACGTGTTTGTAGGTGTTACGACCTGTTTCCTGGAGGGGGAGGAAGAGATGGATCTGTTTTTGTTCTTTGGTCTGTATATCAGAAGTTGGGGCAGGTTTAGGGTTGAGTGGATTTTGTCTGGAGGAGGAGTTGGACCTGGATGAAGTCTTGGATGTGGTGGAGGAGGAGTGGGTGATGGTGGATCCAGAGGAAGTGGAAGCTTTGGTAATGGAGGAAGAAGTGAGTAAAGAGGTGGGGGGAGTGGTAGAAGTAAAGAGGGGTAGGGGAGGTGTGCTGGTAGGAGGGGTAGATGTGAAGAGGGGTAGGGGCTGAGGAGTGTTGGTGGGAGTGAAGAGTGGTAGAAGACGAGGAGAGCAGGAGGGTGTAGGAAGAGGGGGAGTGAGAGAGGTTGTAGGGGGATTAGAAGAGAAGCAAGGAGGGATGATTAGAGAGGGAAGATTGTTAGCAGACAATATTAGGTTAAGGACATGTGAGTAGTCTGATTGGTAAGCTTGAGAGATTACCATCGCAGAGTGGGCAGCAGTGGCGAGTTGACAGTTTTGTAGTCTAGTGTGGGTGTAGGTGTAGAAGTGCTTGTAGTCTGTGTTAGTGTTTGATGTGTGTAGAGTAGAAGAGGTAGACCAAGTGCGTGGGGAGGCCAAGGCATTGGGGGTAGGGGAGGGATGTATGGAAGGGGAGGGAGGAGCAGGGAAGGGGTTGGAGAGAGAGGGAGGTTGGCTAGCTCTGAGGGAGGAGAGAATGTCTTTTCTAGAGGGGCAGGAATTTGCAACTGCAGTGTGTGACCCGCCACAGTTAGAACATTTAAGGGGGAGGTTGCAAGTATTCCAGAAGTGGCCAGTTGCTGAACATCTGGAGCAGACTTGTGTAGATGTGCATGTGTTTTTGTCGTGGCCGAATTTGTAGCATTTTAGACATTGTGTGATTGGGTGGAAGTTCGGAGTGAAGAGTGTTTGGAGGAATACGGATGGTCTTGGCAAAGATTCCTTGACTGAAGAGTGTAGAGGCGTCAGCAGGAGTAGAACAGCGTATTTTGAGGATGGTAGAGTTTTCGGGTCTGTAAATATCGTCAACAGACTTTGTTCTTTATACTGATATCTTATATTAAGTCGTCTTTGTCTGTGTCATAGGCTGTCAGGAGAAAGTAGTCTGTGTTTAGCAATGACTGTGCTTTTGGCACGGTGCTCAGGAGTCCAAATAATGGTGAAGCCTGCGTTGAGAATTTTTGTCTGGTATCGGTTGAGGTGTACGTTTCGTAGGAATGTTTGTTAAGAAGGAGTTTGAAGTCTGAGTTCGTTTTGAAGACTTTAAGTTGAGGTGCACCAGTGATCTGATATAATAAATTTTCCGGACAGATAGTGGCATCAGGATTAGAGAATTTGAGGTTTAGCGAGAAGGAATTGGATTTTAGAAGCAGAGGCAGGTGTGGGCGGTTGGGGGAGAGTGGAAGGGGGGTGGGAGGTGGAAGGCAACGAAGGCATCGTCTAATTACGAAAAGATGAAATTGGCGGTGACAATCGGCCAAAAAGTGAGAGTACTCAGCTAGGCAAGTACGTGTAAGTAGACACGTACTTTCCTGGCGCAGGACACTGAGGAGGTGAACTGTAGCTTGATGGAGCACTGTATATCCTGAGTGGCGGCGAGACTGGCTGTATGGCGTGCAGTCAACAGGCGTAGAGAATTCATGCAGCAACAGGCTTCCTGCCCTTGGGTAGGCAACCGCCGACGCACCAATCCTGATGGTGGAGAGGAAGGAGGAGGTCCAGTAAGCACCACTTAAGCGAAGTCTCTCCCAACACGGGGTAATTCAAGAGAGGAGAGATCGTCGATGATCAATGACCATGTTACAGTACATGGACACAGAGGGCATACATAAGCTCTGAATAAGGTGCAGTACTAGTGATAGTAGTAGTAGTAGTAGTAATAAAATATGGTAGAACAATAAAGTTGCACGTGAATAAAAGAAAAATTTTTTTAAATACCTTTTACTCACGTGAAAATTAACTGTTCTACCATTTTTTTACAAACTCTTTTCTACTAAATCATTTACACAACTACTACTAATACAACAATACTAACTCACAAATACTATCATTAGATTGCACCTCACTCTGACCCAAATTATACCCCTGGCCCATGTTTTTTGGGGAAAACGGCTTGACAAAGCCCCTTTGGAAAGCGAAAGGGCCGCAAAATTAAAAAGGGTCAAAAATTAGTTGCACTTGTGCCCTTTTTTAAACTTTCCCAATATTGCTTAATAATGTGAAAAAAATGATTAATGATCTTTAAAAATGCTTTTAGGGTTTTCGTAGATTAGGTTCTTTTTTCCTATGGGGCTAGTGTGTGTGTGGGGGGGGGGGGTTTTCAGGGAACTGGAAACGATTGGTTCCTCAGTAAGGAACCTTTTCTTGAGGATGCAATAGTGGGTTTAACACCTTTTTTTTTTTTTTATCCTTTTTGGGAGGTAAAATTCATGCTTTTTTAATTTAACCCAAGGGTTTTAAAGGCTATCCGGGGGGCCAACCGACCCCGCAGTTTCAGGGGTTCTCTGTAAAATTTTTGATGAGAAATGAGTTAAAATTTTAGAAAAATTTTCCAAAATCCGTGAAGTAAAGGGAATCCTTAAATTTTGTTATTATCTCTGCTTTTTTTCACTGACCAATTTTTGTTTTAAAAAAATGGTGGGGTGGTTTGAGAGGGGTGACCCTTGTGGGTGTGGAGGGGACCACCCCAACCCCTGCATCTTCGTCCCTACTTTGTAACTCCATAGGGAATTTTCGAAAAGGGGGGGGGGGGTTGAGGTTTTTCATTTTCCATCCTGTCATTTTTCTGCAGATGCGAGTGATACAATGTTATGGTCCTTGAGGGTGAGATCCTCTGAATTATCACTCCCAGGTCTTTAAACCTTTGGTTTTTCCCCTTTTTTTTTCCCTGTAGCCCTTTGAAAGTTTTGGGGTTTTGTGCCCACCTGGACCCCTTGCAATATCGGGGCAATGGAAGACCTGTCATGCAGATTCGGGTGCCCTTCCCAAAGGGAAAGAAAGGGTCTGTGGTGACATCCCTTGTCTGTCAGATGTGGGGGGACGAGAAACAAGTTTGAGAGCGAGTATTTGGTCCTTTTGTGGAACAGAGTTTTCACCGTAGTTTGCCTCAGACTTCACTCTGTTGAATACTATTTGTTTTTCGGGTGAATAAAGGAAATTATAGTTCCGTCTCCCCAACTTTTTCCGTTTTTCCTTTGGGCATGTATTTTGTTGCGCTTTACAAAAATGGCACCTTTTCAAAGGCTTTTGCAAAGTCTGTATATATTACATCGGGCATTTTTTTTGTCTTCAAGTGAAATGTGGCCCTTTGTCGTAGTGGCCCCAGTAGTTGGGAACACGGGAGCGACCGGGCCTAAACCCATGTTCCCCGGGGGTTGTGAAATTTTTTTTTTTTTTATTTTTATTTAAAACATAAAATACATTAAAAAAAAGCCCCAGAAATTAAGCATCGCCGACAAATAAATTCATCAATTTTATACACTGAAATTATGCATAAAATGTAAAATGCAGATGATAGGTAAAAAACTGCCATATCCCAAATTCTTTACAACAAAATATAACTTTTTCAAGTAATACAAAAAAAAAAGAATTCTACTTCCTTTCCCAACCCGCAAATTTTAAAATATCCACCACAATAATTACATCCCCAAAAAATGCAAGCAGAAACCCCCCCCCTTTTACCCCAGCTCACCAAAATTTTAAGAAAATTTCACCGTTGTTTATGAAAACTTAAAAAAACAAACCCCATAAAAAATTTAAATTTAAAGAACTTTTAAAATTGAAAACAATAAAAACCCTCAAACGGTAGTAAAAAACGCCGCTGCTGCCCCTTAATTTTTTTTAAAATATACATATTGTATAAAAATACATTAAAACTGCCCTTAGTTTACAAGGGGAGTCAAATCCTAACTTTATTGCTGTCCCATGCAGCATTCCTAGACTTGTACTCTTATACGCTCTACGATAGCCTTCGGGCAGAAGGCTTTAAATTTAAACAATTTTAAAATTTTAACTACTAAAAAAATGCATAAAACTCAGCACTCCCAGGGCACCCCCCCTTTAACACCAACCCGTTCTCTCTTGCATTTGGGCACTCACCCAGAACTGCACACCCAAAACCCAACTTTCTTTGGGTTTGGCAACCCTTTTTGGTACCCCCCCCCCCCTTTTTTTATCAAATTGTTTTACACAACAATCAAAACCCCATTTCCCCCCCCCTCACAATTTAAACACCCCCCCAACGGGTTTATGGCCCTTTTAACCCTCATGAAAGCCCCCCCAAAAACTCCTCCCAAAATTTCCCCTTTTCCCTATTCATTGTCCTACAAAAAACCCTGGGTTTAAAACTCTTTTTCCTCGTCCCCCCCAATAACCCCCCCCTTTTCCTTTCCCCACGTTTTGGGTAAAACAAAACCCACCACGTATAAGCAACTCCCCCCGTGCCAAAATTCCCCCCACCCCCCCTATATCAAGATTTCAGCGCTTCAACCCCACACCCCATTTCCCTCCTTCCCCCTTTACCATTTTCCCCAAAGGCCATTCCCTCACATCCCCAAAAAATGCAAAAGTAAACCACGGGGTTTAGGCTTTTTTCCAACCCCCCCAAAAACCCCAACACCAACCCCCTCTACCACACTTCTGTTTGAGGACTAAACCCAGTAGGCAGAACCCCATGTAAAAATTTGAAAAAAACTCTCGCACCCGGGGGCCCTACTTTAATTTTACCAAACCAGACCCCCATATGGGCCCCCCAACCCATACACGGGAACACCCCCTTCAAGGGGGCCGCCCTCACCCTCATTTCGATAAAAAATCCCTCACCTTTTTTTTGTCTGGCTCGCGCGCCCAAAAAAATTTGCCCTCAACAAAATCTCAAAACTCCCCCCAAATTCCCCACCCACAACTTTCCCCCTCAAAATATAAATGTAACCTTTGAAAGCATGTCCCCTTGTCCCCCAAATTTTTTTTCCACCCCCCACCTAAAAAAATGCATTTCACCCCCCTTTCCCGGGCCCAACCCGACCTAAACCTCCCTTCCTCACCGGCAAAGCCCACCACCCTCCCTCTTAAATTCCATTAAACACCCTGACCCCCATAAGAACCAAAAAACACTCAAAGGGATCCCGAGTTAATCTCACCCTCAGCAAATGGAAAAACGTGCTACATCCAAACCTTACTGTACAGCAATATTTAATAATAACCCGCCCGTTGCAAAAATGTCAAGTGATAAGGCCGAAAACACCCCCCAACAAAGTTCCACGCGTTCCCCCTTCTCACAATTGGGCCTCCCTGGGCGTCCCGTAGGGTCCCCTCTATACGAATGCCACATATTAAAAATGCCCTTCCGCCTTCCACCACATAAACAGCCCCAAAACAACTCGGGTCTCCCCACTCCCTACCCCCTTTGATCTTTTTTTTCTCAACGTTTACCTTCATCCCTGTCGCCCCCCCAAAACATGCCAAACCCCCCCCCCAAACTCCCCCAAATCTTTTTCCCCCCTTTCCGGACTGGGGTTTCGTGCACCCACGAAACCCTCCCAAAATGTTTGCCTAATCAACCCCCCCTCGACCCTCCCCACCACACACTCGGGTTTCTCAACCAAAACCTAAAAAAGGGAAATCTTGCACACATGAAAAAAAATAACGTATAGGGGGAAACCCCGCCTAAAACCCCCTACCCCATGTTAACCAAAAACCCCTTCCCACACGTCCTTTTAAACTGAATTCTGGGGTTTTTTGGCCCCTTTATAAAACTTTTTAAAACCCACCCCAAACCCAAAACCCCCCAAAACCTTGTTTTTTAAAGGGGATGTTTTAAAACCCCTTTTTCCACCTGACATAAGCACCCCCCAAATCAATCGCCACCAACCCCCCCCTTTCCCCTGCGCCCCCTCAAAACTTCAAAAAAACCCCTTTAGAATTCCGTGCCCCATGCCCAATCAAACCGTTTTGGCAAAACCCCTATTTGACCTCTTGAAACTAAAAACGCCCATACACTTTTTAAAAACCTTTTCCCCAAAATTTTCGCGAAAAAATTTATATTTCCCGCCACTTTAAGAAATTTTGCCCTGTAATCTTTAAGGGGTACTTTTGTCCCTTACCCTTGGGAAACAAGCACTACGACCCCGTTTTTTGGGCTTCTCGCCCAATCTCCCCCATTTTTCTTTTCTTTTGAAAAAACGTTACAAAAAGGGCCCCCTTAACAGATCCCAAGTTTTAAGTAAAATTCACTTGGTAGTCCATAAATCCCTTGGTTTGTTTTTCCCTCTGCAAAATGCCCCAAAAGCGCTCCCCATATCTCCCCCTCTAATCTCACCCCCCAAAAGCTTCCGTCCTTACCCCCCCAGGGGCTACGGGCTCTCCCAGCACACCCCCCTCAAGATCCCCCCTATTAACCCCTTTTACTTTTCCAAAAATGCCCATACCCCCCTTTCCCGAACATACTAAACCCACCCCCGGTTTTTTTTTAAAACACCTCCCCCTCCCTAAACCCTTTCACCTCAGTGTGCACTTCCAAATCTGCTATTGGGTCGCTGCCTCCTCTGCTGTTGTCCCCTCAACACACATGCCGAGGGTTTTGTCCCCAAAAAAGGGCACTTCCCCACCCCCGCCTGCACCCGAAACCAAATAAAATCTTTCTCCTGCACTTTTTTACCCCTTTCTTCTTTTTAAATCTTTTTGCCTCTTTTTGGGGAATACCCTCCCACACCCCTTGTTCATAAATTATTTCCCCTATTCTACTTTCCAAATAATTTGTTAATCCAATATTTCAGCCCGATTTTTCCCGCTTCCCCCCCCACCCATTAAAACCAAAGAACCCTCCCCTTGGCCACCCGCCCCCAACGTACAACATTATCAACCCTTTTTGCCTCCTCACTTAGTTCCCCCCAAAAGCGAACCCAAACCCCCTCCTCCATTTTCCTCACCCTAAAGGAGTCGCGTGTTTAATTTCCAGTAGTTTTCCCAAACCGTTTCACTAACGGGGCCCATGCTCCCCCCCCAACCCCCACTGCCCGGGTGATCGGGAAAAAATTTGCTTCTATAGTGTAAAAGACTCCACTAAAACCCCCTTGCGTTAAAATAGATCCTATCCATTTAGTGCGAAATTTCCCTCCTTACATACGTATGTTGCACTTCCCTTTTCCCCCCCAAAATGCACCCTCGAACCCCAATATCTCTACACAGGTCTCGCAACACGTTTTAAAAAAATACCCCGCCCCCGGGCTGGAATCACATCAAACCTCCGTTTTATACAATTCCAATCCCCCCCAAATCAATGAAAACCCGGGCTTTTGCCTCAAGAAATACACCAACCCACCCTTTTTTTTTTAAAAATGCCGTTTTTACCCTCGCATCGTTTTTTTCCGCCGGAGCACCCCTTTCCAACAAAGGACACGCGTTCATGCACCCACACCCATTTCCCATTTACCTTTAAATTCTTCCCTCACCCCCCCCCCCAAACCCTTTTGCAAAAAAAAGGGGGGCCCTTGCCTCACGAATTAAAACCCCTCCCCCCCCCCCTTTTTAAAGTGTCGTTGAAGATACAAAAGCCCTTTATCCATTCCCCCTCCAGCAAATTTTTCCCATTTTTAAGTTTTTGGGGCTTGTTTAAAAAGGGAACATCTACCTTTTAACGATACAGCAGTCCTCGGGAACCCTACACACTTACCACTCTTACATAACCATTAAAATTAAAATTTTTCATACACCCTTTGGCCGCTTTAAATTTTCCAAACCCCCTTTTCCCCACCACATTTTTCCCCTGTCCAGTAACCCAACACACCGTCCTTGGCACCACCCCATCCCCCTTTCCCCCTTTTAACCCCTTTCCCGGGTTTTTTTTTTCTCTGTGCCCCCTACAAACACCTTCAAACCCCCCTTTTTTCCCTTGGGCTTTGTGCTGAGTGAAAGGGCGTCAACCGAGTCAAAACGTGGGCAGTGCCGCCCTTCCCCGACACTTTCCCCTTCCCCCTTTTATCCCCCTGACCTTCCTCATTGTGCACCTCGACCTCTATCACCTCTTTTCCCCCTTTTCACAAATTGGGGCCAAACCACATTACATTCCTTTCTTTAGACCCGCCTGCTTCCCCCTTTCCTGTACCCGGTCTCCGTCCCTTTCCCCCATCAAGGCTTCCCCCCGATTTAGGGAACATCTGCCCAAAATTCTCAAGCACGACGTCAATTTCTACGTCATTTGGGGCCCTCCTTGTCCCCCTCGTGGATAAAATCCTCAGCAGGAAAACCCCCCAATTGCTGCACTGGGACCCCCCAAAGCTCCCCCTCAGTTGCATTTCCCCCAAATTCCTCACTCCACAACCCACCACGCCTACGTCCATCCTGGCGGTTTTTGAAACTTCACTGTAGGTCCTCGCCTCGTAATGTCACTTCTTGGTATTCCCTGCCAGTCCTCCGCCCCCACACATTCCCGCCGCTATGTGATCATAACCATCACACAGTCTACAGTTTTTAAAGTTGGCCAGGGGTAAGTTAAAAGTATTTGGGGTCCCAAATTTTTCTAAGAAACACATACGAAGGTATAGGTTGCCTCAGAGTCATCTTTAGGTTAAAAACTACCCTTCCCGGTTTAAACCCCCATAAGCCCCCGGGCCCCCACTTTTTCCCTTGGGTTTAGTCCCTGACAGTTCCAAAACCCTTCCCAAAACCCCCTTTCGTAGGGCTTTCCCTTTAATTTTCCTCGAAAGGCACATTAAAGTAACTTTTTATACGTAAAATTTACTCGAAACATCGACCCTATTTACCAGGATTTCCCCCGTTAACCTCGAAGCCCCATCCTGATATTGAGCAAGTAGATCCTCATACACGTGTTATGACAGCAGTTTCACGAAAAATTTGGTAGTTTTTCCCCTTTAAGGGTACAACCCTAAAAGGGCGCAAAACCTCATTTCCCCTATGTTTTCTCGAATAATCGAGGCACAACGTCAACGGGCCCAATCTTGATTAATTGGCCTCTCCAAATAATTCTAAAAGCCCACAGTGTTTAATTTTTGGTCGCACCCCAACCACCATTGTGCAGCCTGGCTTTGCAAATTGCGCCCGTCAGGAGGGGTGCAAAACCGGCCACCCCCACCGGGGCCTGGGCGGGGGAATGCAGTTTTGTAAATTTTTTGAGTAACCCAGATGGGGAAAGTTTCCCTCACAACCATTGAGAAGTGAGGAAAGTGCGCTCCCCATTTAAACATGGCGCTGCAGAGCAAAAGACCCCCATCAAAAACTGTTTGGGGTTTAGTTGACCCTGGGGGGTCACTGGAGCCACGATGGACCCTTTTTACAAACCGGGGATTTTCCGTGATACCTTTCGGTATCGGGAAAAGAAAAAATTAAATGGTGTAGCACTTTAAAGGGCGACCGGATCTTCGTTTTAAAAAGAAAGTCAGCAAAAAGTTTTTTGAAGCGGTGGGGGATAAGTATCAAGGACCAATTTTAGCCGTCAAATTTAGCTGTATCGTAGTCTACATTGATTATCACGAAAACTACACATGGGTTTTAAAAAAAGGGAAAGTGCCCCTTTTTAGGCGAATGAAAAAAAAAAAATTTTTTATAAAAGATGAACTACGTAATTTTGGTAAAGGTTCATATGGGCCCCTGACGGGGGGGGCCGCTGGGCCTTAGCTGGAAGTTTGGAGGGAAAATATTCAGTCAAAAAAGACCTTACGGGCCCTCCCCTACCGTTCCCCATATTTTTTTGCAAGCATTTCGAAAAATCAAAATTTTTGTAAAAAAAATGCGGGGCAACGTCGTACGTGTTTGGCTGGTGGGTCGTATGACCACATAGCGGCCCATGTGATAACGTCCCTGGGGAATCCCAAATATCCAACAGCAACAACCGGAAAAAGTCGAGGAAGTGGAGGGGCGAGAACAGTCTTATGCTCACCCGTTTTTCCCACAACGGACATCTTTGGGGTGAAGAGGTAGAAAAAGCGCAGGAAAGGGTTTGGAGATGCAAAAAAAGCGAGAAGAATCACCATCACTTTGGGTTTTAAATAAAGTATTTGAAGAGACTTTCCCACTATGGGGGGCAAAGGGTGTAGCGGCGGGCTTTAGTGAAGGCACTGGGTTTTTTGTTAGAAGGTATCGTCAACCGTGTGGAGGGAAACCCCGGGGCAAATTTGGGATCGGTTGAGCATCAAGGTGAGGCGACGGATGAAAACATTGAGTCTTGGGGGGGTCCATTGGGAGATGGGTTTAAAAAAAAGCAGAAGTGGGGGGGGCATCATGATAGTACTAAAGAAATTCCCCAAAGCAGGTGGAGGGTAGGGGCGCGAAAACGAAATGCGACCCCCCCCAAACCCGGGGCTCAGACGAAAGTGCCCTTTCTCCCGCCCAAAAGGGCCCGGGGGAAAAATCTTTGGGCCCGGGGTACAGAGGAAAGGGGAAAAGTGAATCCACGAAACCCAAAAGGTTTTATCAAGGGATTCCCAAAAAAAGGGGGGAGGGATAGAGGGGTAAAATGTATAAGTGAAAAGTTTTATACCTAGAACCAAAGGGAAAAAACCCCTTAATTGACTTTAAGGGTTTTTAAAAATAAATATTTAAAGGTTTTTTAGATCTGAGCGGAAGCGAAAAGTGGTTTAATGAATTTTTTGGGGCGTCTAGATGTGGATGTGGGATTTATCCAAGAAAACCAAATTTCGAATTGGGTTGAGTTGGGAATTTAAAAGGGGTTTCATGTGATATGGAATAAGCGCGAGGTTTAAAAAGGGGGGTCGCCAATTTTGGGAAAAAGGGGAAAAAAGCCCGTTTGTAGTACGCCATGTGGGAAAAGGGGGGAGGGGAGAGGTTTAGGGTGGGTTTTTTTTTGGGGGGAAGTACATTTTTGTTTTGTAGGTGTATAATTTGGGGGCGAGGGAGAAACACACTTAAAAAATCATTTTGAAAAAGATGTATTAGTATAAAAAAACACGTAGTTTACCAAATGTAGCGATAAAAGGGGGGGCGGAATTGTGTAAAAACGACGAAAAAGATGTGGAGCCCCCAGGGGGGTTGTTTTCCCTTTGGGGTTTTTTGGGAGAATTTTTTTGCCGAGTGTGGGTTTAATGGATGTGTGTGGGGGGGGGGGGCAATGGGGAGCAAACTTTTTATTAGAAGAGATTAAATTTCGGCGAGATTTTGATAGAATTTAAAGTGGGCTAGTGCGGTTACGTGCGGAAAGTGAGTGTGATTTAAAGTGGTTTTTTTTGGGTCATAGAGGAGTTTGTAATGGATGTAGATATTGAGGTGTCCCAGAAAAGGGGGCCCTCATTTTGGAAATTAAAAATTTAAAATTAAATTTAAAAAGGAGGAAAGTTTGTTTTTTCTTTTGGGCATTTGTGGGGAAAGGGCCCTTTTGGGTTTAAGCCCCCTGGAGATGTGGCTTTTGGGTTTAAAAAGGGGGAAATTAAGCCAAAAAAACGAAATTTAAAGGGAAATTTTATTTAGTCGGGGGTGAGATAAATCCCCCTTTCAGTAAGGGTTTCCAACGATTTTTTAGAGGGGCAGTTGCGCGGGTGTATGTAAAAGGAATGCTTAAAAAAACCTTTTAGAAATTGAACGAATTTTTGGACAAAATACGTAATTTACAAAACGAAAGGGTTTTTGGGGAAAGGCTTAAGGGTGGAAACGAAGAGGGTTTTTTGGGAGAAAACGGCCCTCGGCGTGTGTGGGGTTTAGGAATTTAACACAGACTCGCAAAGCAAAGGGTTTTAATTTGGGGTTTAATGTCCAGGATGTATGCGGGGTATAGAGTGAATCAGGGGTTGACGACGACGGAGGGGATGAGGGGGTTTTATTTATGCTTGGGTTAAAAAGAAAAAGCAAAGTGTTGGAATAAATGAAAAATTTCATTGCAGCAATCGGGAGGTTTGTTTCGTTTTGAGCTGGAGGAGCATGAAGTTTTTATGTTTTTGGGGGGGCCCAAAACGGGGTGGAAACTTGGGAGGCTTTTTTCTGGGGCGCAATTTGGGGGAAGGCGCCCCGGAAAAGATGGGGTTCCCAGCGACTTTTTAATTCAAAATTGGGAAAAAATTTTTAAAAGGGGGTTTTTGGGGACGTTTATTCAAATCAAGAAGCGGGATGGGGTTTTTGGGGAACAACAAAGGTTTGGGTGTGGTGTTTCCCCATTCCAAAAAGGGGAAACCATTAACGGGTTTAAAATTATCGGCAATCCCCGTTATTATGTGGGGAAATATAAAAATTTTTTGGGAAAGGGTCTTGGCCAACAGAATAAAAAAAATTTCCCGGGGAAAGTGATTGACAAAAGGGGCAATATGGGGTGCCGGGCAGGTCTATGTATGAAAGGGCACGGTATGATTAGAAGTTTTATTGAAGAAAGAGTAAGATTGGGAATGGGGGGGTATTGGGTAAAAAATTGGGGGGCGGGATATTAAAGGGTGGAACGGGGGACTTATGGAAGATAATGAGATGGCAGGGGGTTTGGGGGGGAAATTAAAAACAGGGCCAAATTTAAATTTAAAACAAGAGGGGTTTTTTGCGTTTTGCAGGTGAATGGGGGGTTGGGAGATCGGATTCAAAATGGGAAAAAAGGGTTTTTCGTCCCAAAGGTTTTCCCCTTTAAAAAATTTTTTTTTCTTGTTTTTAAGGGTCCCTTTTTAGAGGGATAAAGGGGTTTTAAAGGAAGCAAATGGGTTTAAAAATGTAAGGGGGGGGGGAGCCCGGGGATTGTTGGATTTCGACGACACGGGCAAAATTTTTGGGGAAGGGAAAAAATGGAATTTTATTCGGGTAAAAAAGTTGTTGGGAAAATTTTTTAAAAAGGGAAATGGCATGACGATCAACATGAGGAAAACAAAATAAATGAATCTTGGGAAAAGGGGCGCGTGGGAAGGGAAAGGTAGTTTAAAAGTGGGAAAGGGTGACCAAAAAAAGATTGTTTGGGGCGTTTTTGAAAAAAAATCAAATCCGCACAACAAATAAATTTTCCCTGCGTATCGTTGATAAAAGGGTTTTGAAGCGTCTTTGGGGTTAGAGCTGCTAAAATTTTAAATTTGCAAAAAGGGTGAAAACAAAAGAATTTTGGGTATTATATAGTAAAAAATGGCCCTGGGTTTCGGTAATATTTCCGCTTTTCGTTGTGAATTAAAAAAAGGGTTCAAAAAAGTGTTTTTAGATTCATTTTGGGGGGCAGGGGGCGAAAATTTTTTTAGAGCGGGTTTTCACACTCCCGGGGCGGGAGGGGTGGGTCTTATAGAAGTCGGGAAAAAAGGTAAAATATGTTTTTTAAAACATATTATAAGCCCGGGGGGGAGGGGCGAAAAAAGACGGTCTTCATAGGATACATCAGGGTATGCGACGGTGGTGGGGGGTCGAGAGTTCATGTTTGGGGGGGCAATTTTTACGGGCTTCATAAAAAGTGAGGGATCCCTCACAAATTAAATTGGAAATCTTGTGGGGAGATGGTAAGGCTCTGGTAAAACCGGGGAAAATAAAAAAAAGGGGTTTATCCGATGTTATGATTGGCATAATTTTTTGGGGGGCGTTTTTTTAAAAAAAATGGGGTTTAAAACCTAAAGTCAGAGAAGTTAAGTATGATTTTTACATGGGAAACTTTCCGTCAGGGAAAGGTTTTATTTTATAAAAAAATACGAGAGGATGGGGAAAGGGAGGGATTGGGGGAGGGGTTTGGGGGGGATATTTATATACGGTGTATTTTTTCGTTTTTATTTAAAATTATAAGGGGGTTTTTTATGGGTAAAGGTTTTTAAGGGTTAGGGGGGGAGGGGGGTTTTCAGGGTTTTTTGGGGGGTTTAAATTTTTGATATAACGGGGTAAAAAAAGGGTTTTAGAATGCGATTTGGGGATATGATTACGGAAAATTTTATTTAATGATGGGGGGGGGGGCTTGGGAGGGGAGGGGGGGACGTGGTGCAAAAAATTTAAAAAATTGGCAGAACTTTTTAAAGGACACGTGTAGAAATAAAAGGGGTTTTAAAAGGAGGAGATGGGGGAGAGATTTTGTGAGGGTTAAAGAAAAAATTTTACATTTAAAGGGGTTTTGGGAAAATTTTCAAAATTTTGGGGAAAAGGGGTACGACGGGCTATTTTTCCCAGACTTGGGTGTGAGAAAGGAGGTGTTTAATTGGGTATAAATGAGTTTTTTATATCTGGGGGCTTAGGGTTTACCCCAGGTTTCAAGGAAACCCACACAATTATCATTGGGAAAGGGGTAGCCCCCTACGATTGCATATTTTTATCTTTATAAATCATTTCAAGGGCTTTTTTGATGAAAAAATTTTCTAAGAGGGCTCCCAAAAATGTGCCTAGGGGTCCTTTTCGTTTTTTATTCAATTGTAAAATGGTTTAAAAAATGTTTCCAAACGAAAGCAAATTTGGGTTTTTTTTTTTGTTTTTATTTTTTTTGCGTGACAGTGTGCTTTTCAGTAATATTAAAATTACATGGAACTAGTTTGCATTATTTTTTTTTGTTTTGGGTGAGAAGTAAAATATCACATCGTAGTTTTGTTTTGGTTTTATTGGGTGTTTTTATTGTGACCCTTTTTGTATTAAACCCGTTTCCTTTTTTTGAATAGGAAATAACCCAGTATGTTAAAAATTCGTGTAATCGCCAAAAATTAATGTTTTTTTAGTAACGGGGCTCTGTTAACACCTGGATCTTTTGAAATTTGTCTTGCTACGTGGTTGACAGGAAAAAACCCCACCTAATGTGGCCCGATGTATTTTCGTGTAGTGAATGTGTGTGCTTGGTGTGGGCATTGTTTCGTGTTTTTTTGTTTTTATCTCTGTTTTTTTGTAAAAATTTTTCATAATTTTTCCTTTTTTGATGTTTTGGGAATATGTAACCTTGGGTTTGAGATGTTCTTTAAAAAAAAGAATACCACTGTAAAAGTTTAATTTTTGTGTGAGTGAAATTTTTCACTGAAAAATACGGGTGTGTTGTTGTGATTTTAATACCCAAAGTAAAAAAAACGGGGGGTGTAGTTTAGTGGTATTACCACTGTATGTATGGGTCGTTATTTGGTCTCGGGGTTTGTGTGATTCTAGGCATTTAAAAAATTTTTTCGTGTATTTTTTAATATATTTCTGTCCTTTGTAAACGCAAATGTTTTAAAAAAAAATATAAAAAAAAAAAAAGCGAGTTGTGTAAATTTTTGGTATTAATTTGGGGGGGGGATTTGTCTTAGGACCCTTTCAATGATTTTTATGATATGGGGGTGTTAGTGCTATCGGCCCCGTAGTTTTTTTGCTGTTGCTTTACTGGGCCCCCCTTTTTTTGGAGTGGGGCTGTCTGTAGTTTTTTTTTTAGTAACTGTGGGACGACCCCCGTGTCCATGCTCCCTCTCCATAGGATGTTAAAAGCAGGTGATAGGGGCTTCTTGCAGTTCTTGATGAACACGGAGCTCCATGAGTCTGGCCTGGGCAGAGTGCATGGGCATGGCGTCAAGATAACATCAGATAGGCTTGTGCTTATCAAATTCTGTGGTTCTCTCATCAAAAATTCATTTAATCTTCGACTCTGTCTGGTTAGCGGCTTGCTAAAAAACTGAGTCATATTGGGACTTGAGTAGCTCACTCATTTCCTTGCTCTTATCTCTGTAAAGCCCATCTTGTTTAAGTAGGGGCCAAATTCTGGATATTGTTCTCGGCTTTGATTTGGCATAAGAAAAGAAATACTTTGGGTTTCTTTCGATTCTCATTTATTGGGTTTTAGGTCTTCCTGCGATTCCTGACTCTTATAAGATTCCTTTAGCTTTAGTTCGATGTTTGCTATTTCTCTGACAATGGTCGCCCTACGCATATCAGATATATTGGCCTCTTTTAGCTGCTCTGTTATTCTTTCTCCGTCACCTGTAAGGAGAGAGCCTGTCTTTTTCTATTTATACATCTACTCCTCCTTTTTCTTAAAGGAATAAGCCTTGAGCGTAGATCGAGTGCCACAGAGTTAATCTGTTCTAGGCATAAGTTGGGGTCTGTGTTGCTTAGATCTGTTTTCCCCAGCTTATATCGTTTTGGACTTGGTTTACTTGGTCTCACTTGTTCTTGTTATTGAAGTTGAATTTGGTGTAGGCTCCCTCGTGACTAATCTCATTATGTCGGTCTGGGGCTCCGCGCATACATGTCTGAACCTCGATTATGTTGTCATCCGAGGATATTGTTTTTGATATGGTGACATTTCGTATCAGATCATCATTGTTAGTGAAGATGAGGTCTACTGTATTCTCCAGTCTATTAGGCTCTATTATTTGCCGGTTTAAGTTGAATTTTGTGCAGAGATTTAAAAGCTGTGTGTGTGTGTGTGTGTGTGTGTGTGTGTGTGTGTGTGTGTGTGTGTGTGTGTGTGTGTGTGTGTGTGTGTGTGTGTTCTCGTCAGAGCTGCATCCTGGTGTTATCACTGCGACAACATTATTTGCTATATTCCTCCATTTTAGGTGCCTCAGGTTGAACTCCCCCAGGAGCAAGATGTTCGGGGCAGGAGCTGGAAGATTTTCCAGATAGTGGTCAATTTTCAACAGCTGTTCCTGGAATTGCTGGGACGTTGCATCCGGAGGCTTGTAGACTACCACAATGACTGTTTTGGTTCTCGATCTATACTGATAAAACTTCCACCACATGATTTGAGGCATTAAGCAGTTCTGTGCAAATAAGTGACTGCGATATACAGGCCAACCCCCCCCCCTCCCCCTGTTTTGCCTGTTCACACTGTCGCGTCTGTATAGGTTGTAACCTGGGGTCCACATTTCGTTGTCCAAGTGATCCTTTTTGTGGGTCTGTGTGAAAGTCGTGAACATTGCATTTGCCTCTGCAGGCAGTCCACGGATGAAAGGTATTTTGTTGCTAGTTGCTTGATTTTGACCGTTTATTTGCAAAGAAGATTGTCATCGGATTGGTGGTACTGGGGGGAAGACTTTTTTTCCGGCACTAGTATCTGTATCTGTTGGTTTGGAGTGGAGGCCATCGACTGTGGTTCCACTCCAGAAATGACTGGATTTGGCGTAAGATTTCTGCCATTTCCTGCCTGTTTTTTTTTTTCCTTGCACTAAAAAAAACTCCCTCTTGAGTGGCTATGGCTACCCAGGTTTTTCCATGGCCTGGATGTTTCGTATCTTTTTGTCCCCTTTAGATGGTGTGCCTGGCAATTTAAGTTATAGCACTGTATTTCCTGTACTGGTGAGGGACGCATTTCAGGGTGAAAAAGCTTACAGGAAGGTAGTTTGCATTTTCCTGTTGTCATATGGGCACGGCATTTTCTAGGGTGGTCATAGTTGCACGTCCCATCTGTTTTTTCCAGATTTCCCATGCCTACAGATACCAAGTGTATGTGCACAGGCTTGGTTTCCGTTTGCCTTGGTTTTTTGTCTGTATTCCCTGTTGGTGCATGTTTACCTGTCTCATTCCTATCCTCATTAGTACTCACAATGGAGCTCTCATCAGTTGTTTCTGGTAATATATCCTCACTATTGCTAGTGAAATCCCCTTGTTTGCTATCTCCTGTTGTATTACTAGTTTGTAATATTGGTTTTATCTTGTCCTTGACTACACTTATTTCCCCACTATAGCTCCTGTCTCTCTCGAGGTCATTTGTATGCATTCCATCATGCATACATTTACTGACTACCTGGACAGCACCTCCATCCTCACCATTACTGTCTGCCAGGACAGCACTTCCAGCCCCACAGTTACTGTCTGCCAGGACAGCACTTCCAGCCCCACATTTACTGTCTCCCAGGAAAGCACCTCCAGCTTCACCATTACTGTCTACCAGGGCAGCACCTCCAGCCTTAGTTTGACTACATGGCCAGCATCAAGGGTGATACCATCCAGCCCAGATTTTTTATTTTCCCATCTGTTATGGAATGCTTCCAGGTTTTTAATGAAGGCTGCTTTGATGCTATCCTCTTTTAATACCAATCTGATTTTAGTCCACAGATTTATCTCATTTGGGCATACCCAAAAACACTTCCCTGATTTAATTCTGCTTGTAGATAGTTCTTGGATGTCTGCACAAGGGGCGTGACACCAATTTTCACAAAAATGGCAAGTTATGTATGTGGAATGCCCATTTGTTTTGATTGACTGCAGACTACACAGAGCTTCATAATGTGATTTGAATGGTTGATTTACTGTAATTCTACTTGTAACCTCTAGAATATTCTACTAATAACCTCCTTAAAGTGAAGCTCTAGCTATTTGTATTTTCTAACTGTACTTGTATATTAGGACAGCTTACCGGAGTACGTTTGTTTTACATTTGTTTGTGTTTGATAAGGGCGCCTAATACCCCCGTCTTTTGATAGTCTGCTTTATTGTCCAACGAATCCGTTTGAAACAGGTCAAGGGTTTGGAACCAGTCGGATCTGATCAGTGGATCAATTATTCAAAACATATCTGGCCGGTGTTGTCACTACTAACTACAGTGTTATGGGTGTTATCACCACTACTAACTACAGTGTTATGGGTGTTATCACCACTACTATGTTATGGGTGTTATCACCACTACTAACTACAGTGTTATGGGTGTTATCACCACTACTAACTACAGTGTTATGGGTGTTATCACCACTACTATGTTATGGGTGTTATCACCACTACTAACTACAGTGTTATGGGTGTTATCACCACTACTAACTACAGTGTTATGGGTGTTATCACCACTGCTAACTACAGTGTTATGGGTGTTATCACCACTACTAACTACAGTGTTATGGGTGTTATCACCACTACTATATTAGTGGTGTTACCACTATGGGTGTTATCACCACTAACTACAGTGTTAGTGTTATCACCACTACTAACTACAATGTTATGGGTGTTATCACCACTACTAACTACAGTTTTATGGATGTTATCACCACTAACTACAGTGTTATGGGTGTTATCACCACTAACTACAGTGTTATGGGTGTTATCACCACTAACTACAGTGTTATGGGTGTTATCACCACTAACTACAGTGTTATGGGTGTTATCACTAACTACAGTGTTATGGGTGTTATCACCACTAACTACAGTGTTATGGGTGTTATCACTAACTACAGTGTTATGGGTGTTATCACCACTAACTACAGTGTTATGGATGTTATCACTAACTACAGTGTTATGGATGTTATCACCACTAACTACAGTGTTATGGGTGTTATCACCACCACTAACTACAGTGTTATGGGTGTTATCACCACCACTAACTACAGTGTTATGGGTGTTATCACCACCACTGACTACATTATGGATGTTATCACCACCACTGACTACATTATGGGTGTTATCACCACCACTGACTACATTATGGATGTTATCACCACTATTAGCTACAATGTTATGAATGTTATCACCACTATTAGCTACAATGTTATGAATGTTATCACCACTAACTACACTGTTATGAATGTTATCACCACTAACTACACTGTTATGAATGTTATCACCACTAACTACACTGTTATGAATGTTATCACCACTATTAGCTACAATGTTATGGATGTTATCACCACTATTAGCTACAATGTTATGAATGTTATCACCACTATTAGCTACAATGTTATGGATGTTATCACCACTACTAACTACAGTTATGGATGTTATCACCACTATTAACTACAATGTTATGGATGTTATCACACTACTAACTACAGTTATGGTGTTATCACACTATTAACTACAATGTTATGGGTTTATCACCACTAACTACAGTGTTATGAATGTTATCTACACCACTATTAACTAAAATGTTATGGGTGTTATCACCACTATTAGCTACAATGTATTAGGATGTTATCACCACTAACTACTTTGATGTTATACACTATTGTAAGAGCATAATGGAGAAGGATGTTTAAAGTCTTCTCTAAAACATCTTGACAAAACACAATTGATGAAGACAAAAATCTAGCATATTTTTTTAAAATTAAGTTTTTCATGTTGAAATTCAGCGCATTTCTTCAAGGGTTTCCTTTTAGATTCCAGCGCATTCATTGAAATCAGACGCTTATTTTTTTATTCTAATGTGCCCACGTATGTGTGGGAAAACATTCTCGGTGGTGGGGGGGGGAAGTATAGTCATAACTCCTGAACGCGAAAGTCTAATCAATACATTAGGAGATCGCAGTTTAATATCTTTATTTCTACATGTACAAGGTATACAGACTGTAGCGTAGCAGACATCACTGACATGCTACTATATAGAAAGCCGCTTGTTATGCTGAGCATTTCCCGCAAATTAGGTCAGTTTTGTCCCAGGATGCGACCCACACACCAGTCGACTAACACCCAGGTACCCATTTACTGATGGGGAATATAGACAACAGGTGTAAGGAAACATGCTCAATGTTTCTACCCTCGCTGGGAATCGATCCCGTACCCTCGCCGAGTGAAGCGAGAGCTTTAACCACCAGGCCATGGGGCAGAGGAGAGTTCCAAGCAAATACAATCACAGGGAACGACTTTCCTGGAGCAAGCGAGAGAGAAGGGCGGCAGTGGACAGGATGTACCCCCAGGCATACCCTAAGAATGTTCAATATTAAAGCTTTGGAATTTTTATGTGAGCAAATTACCAGCAGGAGGTTTACAGGGTATTACCTGAATCATAACATTAAATAATAATTAAAAATATTAAACATTAATTCCAATAATGGTAAATATAAAATAATGTGAACTGTATGATTAAGCTGCTGGGTTCAGTCAGTCGTATTACCACTTACCATTTAAATATTGTAGATGGATCACATCACAACACCTGCCTGACACTTTCACCCTACACCAAACGCAAGGACTAATGGTACACGTCCCTATAAGTTGGTGTTTGTATCCCTTATCTTCTGGAATCCACATGTAATTCTTGAGGTCCCGCAAATTTCCTGTCCCAGTTCTTCAGCATGGGCCATTAACATGGGTTCTAATTACAAATTCAGGCCGAAACCTCCCAACTTACCTTTTAGAACGCATGATTACAATGCACAATTACGTCTCGTTTTAACTCATATCTTCTTGGCATCACTTAGCAACTTTTCATCACTCGATATTTCTCGAATGGGTCAAATCAGCATCACATATTACAAAATTATTGTATTGAAATTTACACATGCTGACTTTAGGAAAGCTAAATTATTTTACAAAAGCATTAGAAAAACAGAGTCTCCACAAGCACTGATATTATAATGGATGCCTAACGAACATGATATAGCAATTATCAGAAATTCGGTCAGACTATGCTATGATATAAATAACTTTACATAGATAATTATATTGTTAGTGATGTAGATATCACTGGTAATTGTTACGAGTTTCTGCACTTGAGACCTCTTCAATGGGGGGCTCCTTGGTACAGTAAAGAGACTCTTGGTCTGAGGACCTAATTACCACCAATCCCCTCTTCCCTATCCAATCCTCCCCATCCTTTCTTTACTTTTCCTCCTCCAATCCAATCCCTCCCCTATCCCCTTCCTGTTTTCAGCCTTTGGGATTCTCCCCAAAGGCCTTCTAGTTCCTAAGTAGGGAGACGGGAATTATGGTCCATTCTATTCTGCTGGGGTCCTATGCGGTGGTGTAATTTGCCGTGGAATCTGGATCACCTGGGAATGTCCTGATCCCTCTCTGGTCTCCCAAGGGGTGGCTTTGAGTGTCTTTCAGGACTGGTGTATCTCTGGAGGCTACCTTTCAGATTCCAATGGGTGGTGGCCAAAGGAGGTATGCTTTGTGGCGGGCATCCAGCAGCCCTCTCGTTTGTCCACCGAGGTGGCTCGGCGAATGTGAGTTTTGCTATCCCGGATTGCTGCACTTCTTGTGGTGCTGAGGTCCTCTTGGGCACGGAGGGGGGGGGGGTTACAACCCTTTCATTCCTCCTTGGAGCTATTCCTCCGCGTTTTCCCCTTTTATTCTTTTTTATTTTTTGTTTCCTCTTGTACAATGAACTTTCACGGCACACATAAGTACGATAAGGCACCTAAATTACTGGGAACGGTTTGAAGGTCCTTGATCCGTATTCCCTGGAATGCAGGCGAGAGATCCATGATAATATACACTTGGAAGGTCTTGGAGGGATTGGTACCAAACTTGCACACGAAAAATCACTCCATATGAAAGCAGAAGACTCGCAGGAGATGCAACATTCCCCCGATGAAAAGCATGGGCGCCACGAGTACACTGAGAGACGACACAATAAGTGTCTGGGCCCCAAGACTGTTCAATTGCCTCCCAGCATACATAAGGGGGATTACCAGTAGACCCCTGGCTGTCTTCAAGAAGGCACTGGACAGGCACCTAAAGTCAGTACCTGACCAACCGGGCTGTGGTTTGTACATCAGCTTGCGTGCTGCCAGCAGTAACAGCCTGGTTGATCAGACCCTGATCCACTATGAGGCTTGATTTTAGACCAGGGCGCGGGGGCGTTGACCCCCGAAACCCTCTCCAGGTAAACTCCATGTACTGTTTTCATTTTTCTTGAAAACAAAATGAAAGGAGTTAACATCCATTGAACCTGCTCCCCGTTGGCCCCTTCCTGATACCAGCACCTGTTTGACCCTGTTCTTGCGCCCCTGGTACCTCCTGCTGGTGCCAATCGACACTGCTCTGGTTTACCCGGCCGTTTCGACCGACTCCTTCGAACATCTGATTCTGCTCTTCTCGTGACTAGGCTGGGGGCGGGGGGGGGATTCCCATACTTTCATCCTCTAGGGTGCTGAAGTTTTCGATCGCCACTGTCCCACACCTTAATGCCTTCTCATTTCCACTCAGAAAAGACCGGCACTTCACACACTCCCTTAGATTCGCTGTTTCCAAAATACAAATGGAACTAAGTTTTTTTTTGTCTTACTTTCTCTATGGCCAGGCACTCCTCTGCCATGTTGACAGATATATATCCTTTCTGCTCTCAAGTGTGGTACACGCATATCATGTCCAGAATCCTAACTAAGCTCACAGTCGTTCTCTCCTATAACTTTCGTACTTTTCCTTGTATTTATTGAAAAATATCAGTTCACTCAATTCTGTTGTGGTACTGTCTTTCTGCCCCATCCCATTGTCAACAGAATTTCCCAAAAATGTGGTGTTGATCTTCTAGAACAGCTAGATCCCAAGACCTCTCAATCCTCCAAGTAGTCCACTTATGTCCTCCCTGCCTGAAGACGGAGATGGATACACCTTTGACAAAAAAATCTCACTTAACTTTTGTGACTGTATGAGCTTTCCGTCATCTGTTATATAGAGCAGGACAACATTTAAAAAGTTTGAAAGGTAAAAATTGCTGGCGTTTTGGTCATCCAGCCAAATAGTGCAGGTCTATGGCTCGAATGCCCAGTCTGCTGACGATCATTCAAATACGTTTGTAGTTCTGCCTCCCTCTTGACTTGTTTGTCATGAGGAAGTATGCAATCTTACCCTCGCATTTGACACGTTTACTTAATGAGCGTTGAAAATCCGTTGACTCCAGAGGCAGGAGAGCCTACCATATGCTTTGGCGGTATCTCATCTTTATTTCCAAAGGAAAACTTCCTAATTTCTTATTCTCGGGTTACTAAACGTCCCTCTTCCTCTGGGGTCCAATTCTGCAGCCTCCTCTGTGATCACCCCTTCCATAATCACCCCAGTCTCTAATTCTTTTGCTGTCCTGGGCTCAGAGGTCCCTACCTCGACACCTCATTCAGTTCTCACCTCTTCCTCTTCCTACAAATTTGAGTCTACAAGACCTCGTACAACACCTACTGCCTGTCTCCCCTCTCCTCCGAAGTTCAAAACATTCCCAGAAGGGAAGGAATGGTAAAAGGTTTTATACCTTTCACCATTCCTTCCCTTCTGCAACCTGCTCATTTTTCCTTCCCAGTCTCTGTACCCAGTTCTTCACCTCTGTCTGTTAAGAGTGTGGAGATTCATCTTTCTCCTTGTACAGTACCTTCTTACCCTGTCCCCTCCCAAGCTTCTCTAGTTTCCTCTACCCTTTCGTCCCCTCTCTACTTTGGTACAGTCCATCGTCTCCCGGATCTTTACTCACCCTCCTTCCGTCTCCAATATTGTACAACATACAACGTCCTTGTCCTAAGAAACACTTGAAGTTATCTCAGAATATTTTTAGGAGACTAGACCATTGATAGACACCGATCTTCCACCTGTTCCTCCTTTTCACTCTTCTCCGCCTGCACAACTCCTTTCTTTGCAGCATCCCAATCCTTCGCTTCTTAAGATTTCCAGTACCTCGTGTAGACTTCTAACCCTAGTAGTCCACAGGTACCTCTACTTTCAGATATCATGGCTTATTTACAGTGGAATATCTCCCGTCTCAGAGGTAACTAGGGTGAGCTCCATGTGTTGCTCTCCCAATTTTCCTCTGTTTGCAAGACCCAAATTATGCTCTTCAGTTATGCATCCCATCTCGGGCTATGATTTTATTAAATTCATCGGATTCTTTTTCCCAATGGAACCTTGAATGAAAGTGCACTTCTTATATGCACCAGTATTCCGTTCAATCAGCGTTTTGTTCATACTTCACTTCATGACACTGCAGCCCATATCCACTTTGTATCTCTCTTTCACGGGCCTTATCTATCCCGGATGTTGCATTTCTGGTTTCTTCCTTACCGCCACCACTTCTGTTACTTGGCGATTTTAATGCCGACCATTTCCTCTAGGGGTCTCACTGTGACTCTCACGGCATTCAGTTGGAGGCTTTTCTCCCCTCTAAATGTTTTAAATATAGGTACTCCCACCCATTTACATCCTCATACTCATTCTCTCTTGCCTCGATCTCTCGGCCTGCTCTTCTTCCACTGTACTAGACTTCACCTGGTCTGTCCTCCCAGATTTGCATGACAACGATCATTTTACAATCATCCATACTTCTTCATATTCACCACCTCCTCGTAGCCCATGCTGGCAATTTGACGGAGCAAATTGGGACCTTTACTCACATCTAACTGCTTTTAGTGAGGTTCGTTCTTCGTCCTTCATTGATCAGTTTTTGCACCTCTTCCCGACCTCAGTTATAACAGCAGCTTCTCCCTACGATTCCCGTTGGGGAGGGTAACCTCTACCTGTTCGACAATGCTCGCACATAGTGTTAAAATCAAACCAGCCAGTGGTGTTATAAATGATTCCATTAAACTATTACTTGCTGCCGCTATAAGGACCTGCCTACATGTCAAATTCGCAGCGATCCACTCACTCAAGGACTCCTTTATTGTCGTCTGCACCGACGACAATGAAGCAGCTAAACTTATGGACGACACTGCAATGAACACATTACGAGACCGACAATTCATCATATCACCGTCTCCCTCCTTGCTGGCGAAACGTTCAGTTTTTGTTAAACAATTGGATAAGATAATCACATCCATACCAACGGATGAACTGAAGACCTCTATCGAAGACCAAAACACCTGGGACTCTGTAGACACCATCACACAAATTCCCAATGCCTCATCTATGATCAAAATCACATTTTCAAACATAGATATGGCTACCCAAGCACTCTAATGGACTAGCTATCTCATATTACCACATACATCCACGCCACATTGAACCTAAACGTTTTGCCCATGTCTCTCCCTGTTGGAACTGTTACTCTTATCAACATTCAACAAAGGACTGTCCCATTAAAGACAAAAAGTTCTGTTCTACCTGTGGAAAAGGTCATGACTTTAAAGCCTGTACCACCACCAATGCCACTCCAACATGTCTTAACTGCAAGGGTACGCATCATACCCTTGCAGCAAAATGCCCACTACGAAAAGAAGTAATGTCGAAAAAAAATTAAAGAAGAAACCCAAAAAGAATAGTCCCAAATCGCAGACATATACCGCCATTTCAAAACTCCAGTCGGACACCACCAGAATTCTACAAGCCACACAGCAGTCATCTCTATCCAGCAATTCCCTTTCTGCACTCCCTGACGCTGCTCCCTCTAAGGTGTTGTACTGCATGATGTATGCACACCTTGCAAATGCAGCAAAAACCCAGGCACATTCAACACTACAATTAACGAACTATTCCGTCTTAACAACATGCCGTCATTCAACTTTCCTGACTCGCCAGCATCACAGGACTTCCTCAAGATTATCCCAAACATCGCTAACTTCACATCAACTTCAGGCCCAAATCCTAACTCTGCCCAAAAAACACTCCTGAACCACCCCCGGTGACCACTGCCACCTCTCAACCACCAACAACCAGCCAGACCGCAAATATTCTAAACTCCCAGCCTCCTCTTGACACAATCACTGTAGAAACAATTGAACAAGAATTTCCTGACGAATCCCCCGACGAAGCAGATAGCTACGACTCCAGCACACCCTCTTGGGAAAACCTTACTTTCTACACCTCTCCCTCGAACGCTGACACCATGACCTCTTCACTTCACACTCACGCAAGTTCTCGAGTTCATCAAGCCTCTTCGTTTCACTTTTTCCAACAAGACAACGCTATACCACCTCTCCAGGAGCAGCTTCAAGAAGTTTGCAAATGGCTCCACTGCAAACCTGCCTCCTCAACTACTAAAATAACCTCCCACATGTCTGCTGCCCTCTGATGGTCCTACCTGCCTGCCCTCTCCTGCGACCTAGGAACTTCCAGCTCTCGAGACTCAAAGACCTCACCTACCACGAGACTGTTACATACACAGCTTGCTCTCTTCCCGTTTTTTCTCCAAGTCTGTCCCACGATCGCCTTAGCTGCTGGGTCAAGCCCTGGCTCTATTTCTACGACTAAGAACACTCCTCTCCAAGCGCTATTCTTCGTCTGTCCGTCTTCCCCGCTCATCCCATTGGGATCTTACCTGCACTTGCTTGCTTGCTTATACCCCAAACCTCGGGCAGGAATTCTCAGAAGTGCGTGCCTTTGTGGGTTCCCGCTTGTGCTCGGGAAGTACGTTTGAAACGCGCTGCGTGTGGCAGGTACCGGTACAACAGAACCACAGAGAGACTTCTTCATTTTAAGCAGAAGCGAGCGGTCACTCGCCGTGTCATCCGTGACGCTAAACGCACTTGCTGGCGAGATTGTTTCCACCATAACCTCTGCTTCTTTGAATGCAGTCTGGAAAAAAAGTACTGAAACTAAGTGATAAATACTCTCCCAACCCGGCTCTTGTTCTGCAGGCTGCCGGTGTTGATATAGCAAACCCTCTTGACTTTGCCATTGAAATAGGTAATCATCTGGTCTGTATTTCTCAAGGGCTCTATCTATACCCCTCGTTTCTTTCCTCAAAGTCTGACAGAGACTTTTCTTCTCTAAGAAGAATCTTATAATGTGCCCTTCACACTTCTGGAACTGGAGGCGACACTCGGCTTGCCAATCATCGGCAAGTGGGCCTGACGGCATTCATATTCAGATGTTACAACATCAGACAGCCTTTGCAGTCCTCTTAGGACTCTTTAATCTTATTTGGTTACAAGGAGTTCTTCCCCAGCTGTGGAAATCTGCCATTGTTCTCCCTTTCCACAAACCAGGTACTATGGGACATGATGCCTCCCACTATCGTCCCATTGCTCTTACTAGTGCAGTTTGCAAGGTGATTGAACGTCTGGTAAATCGAAGTCAATATAGCTATCGTAGTGGCCGTTCTACCAATGACCCCTTACTACGCTTGGATACGTATGTTCATAAGGCCATGCGAATAACCACTCGGTTATTGCCATATTTTTTGACCTCGAGAAGGCATATGACACAACTTTGTGGTATAATATTTTGGCCCAAGCCCACTCCTTAGGCCTTCGAGGCAATCTACCATCCTTCCTTAAGAACTTTTTAACTGACAGACATTTCAATGTTCGGGTTAATAATGTGCTCTCCCCGGACTTTATCCAAGCTGTAGGTGTTCCCCAGGGATGTGTTCTGAGCACAACACTTTTTCTCCTTGCTATAAATGATTTGGCCTCCTCTTCCATCTAATTTTTCGTCATCACTCTGTTGTTGGCTTCACTATAGCGTGTGCAGGCGCTGAATGTCACCTTTTTGCAGTTTCTCTCCAGCATGCAGTCAACTGTGTTTCCAATTGGGCCACCACTTACGAGTTTAAATTTTCCACTACTAAAACTCGCCAAATTACTTTCACTAGACGTTCTGTCATCTCTGATCATCAATTGTACCTCTATGGCTCACGTAATACGGTCAGTGATACGGTCATGTTTCAAGGCCTTCTGTTTGACCGTAGATTATCCTGGAAACTTCACATTACCTCTCTAAAGGCAACGTGTCATAGCCGGCTGAACCTTCTTAAAACCTTCCCTTTCATGGGGATCTGATCGTAGAACTCTTCTTCGCCTACATTCAGCCCTAATTTTATCGAAACTCAATTATGGTGAACAGATCTATTCGGTGGCCTCTCCTGCTACTCTCTCTAGCCTTAATCCAGTGCAACAAGAGGGATTACATTTATGCCTTGGAGCTTGGAGCTCATCAACTGTTTACCTGGAGAGGGTTTCGGGGGTCAACGCCCCGCGGCCCTGTCTGAGACCAGGCCTCATGGTAGACCAGGTCTGATCAACCAGGCTGCTACTGCTGGTCACATGCAAGCTGACGTACGAACCACAGCCCGGCTGGTCGGGTCCCGACTTCAGGTGCCTGTCCAGTGACTTCTTAAACACCAGGGTCTATTGGTAACCCCCTTATGTTGCTGGGAGGCAACTGAAAATGGGGGCCCCGGGACACTTTTCTGGCTCCTCTCAATGTATTTCTGGGGCCCCTGCTTTTCAGGGGGGAAATGTTGCATGCCCTCCCGAGTCTTTTGCTTTCATAGGAGTGTTTTCGTGTACAGTTTTGGCGCCACTCCCTCCGGGACCTTCCAAATGTATTTTACATGTATACCTCTCCTGCTTCGGGGGAATACAAATCAAGGACCTCAACCTTCCTAATTTGGTGCCAAAACTACTGTTGCCGTGAAAGTTCTTTGTCACTCTCCAGGTCTGCAATGTCCCCAGGAAGGGGGGCCGTAAGGTAGAGCAGTATTCCACCCCTAGAGAGAAAAGAAATTTAAGAGAAAATAGGGGTTTGGCTCCCTTTTTGAAGGTTCTCTTTAAACCACCCATCTTTTCCTAGAGGATGAAAATACATTTTTGTGGTCTTTGTGCTAGATACTCTGACATTTTCATTTCCCAGGGTTTCACATTACTTTTCCGCTCTATTGTATCGTTAGAATTTGTCAGTACCCCGATACTTTTTTTAATTTTTTCAAGTTTCCCCTATCTGTGTATTGAAATTTTTCCTCGTTTAATTTATAAATTTTTTTGAGTGGCCCTTCGAAAATTTGGTTGATGTCCGCTTTGGGGTCTGTGTCTTCGATGGAGGTCACTAACTACAGTGTTAGGGTGTTATCCCACCACTAAAACAGTGTTATGGGGTTTTTTCACCACACTACTACATTAGGATGTTTCACCACTTTAGCCCAAATTTTTGATGTTATCACCACTATTAGCTACAATGTTAGAATGTTTTCACCCTAAAACACTTTATGAATGTTTTTCACCACATACACAATTTTTATGGAGTTATCACCACTATTAGCTACAATGTTATGAATTTATCCCAAAATATTAGCTTTAAAAATGTTAGATTTATCACCACTACTAACTACTTTTTGGGTGTTATCAAACCCCTATTAAATACAATGTTATGGATTTTTTCACCCTCAACCAGTTATGGGGGTTATCACCACTATTAACACAATTTATGGGTGTTATACCACTAACTACAGTGTTTGAATGTTTTCACCACTATTAACTAAATGTTTGGGTGTTATCACCCCTATTAGTACAATGTTAATTTTTATCACCCCTAACCTTTTCTGTTTCATTTTGTTTTAAACATAATGGAGAAGATGTTTAAAATCTTCTCTAAAAATCTTGACACACCAATTGATGAAAAAAAATCTAGCATATTTTTTTTAAATTAATTTTTCATGTTGAAATTTACGCATTTTTTCAAGGTTCCTTTTTGATTCCAGCGCATTCTTGAAAAATAGCGCTTATTTTTTTTTCTAATGTGCCCAGTATGTGTGTAAAACATTTTCGGGGGTGGGGGGGGGGGAAGTATAGTCATAACTCCTGAACGCGAAAAAATCAATCAATACTTAGGGATCGCAGTTTTTTATTTTATTTCTACATGAAAAGGTATACAGACTGTAGCGTAGCAGACATCACTGACATGCTACTATATAGAAAGCCGCTTGTTATGCTGAGCATTTCCCGCAAATTAGGTCAGTTTTGTCCCAGGATGCGACCCACACCAGTCGACTAACACCCAGGTACCCATTTTACTGATGGGGAATATAGACAACAGGTGTAAGGAAAATGCTCAATGTTTCTACCCTCGCTGGGAATCGATCCGTACCCTCGCCGAGTGAAGCGAGAGCTTTAACCACAGGCCATGGGCAGAGGAGAGTTCCAAGCAAATACAATCACAGGGAACGACTTTCCTGGGAGCAAGCGAGAGAGAAGGGCGGCAGTGGACAGGATGTACCCCCAGGCATACCCTAAGAATGTTCAATATTAAAGCTTTGGAATTTTTATGTGAGCAAATTACCAGCAGGAGGTTTACAGGGTATTACCTGAATCATAACATTAAATTAATAATTACAATATTAAACATTAATTCCAATAATGGTAAAATATAAAATAATGTGAACTGTATGATTAAGCTTGCTGGGTTCAGTCAGTCGTATTACCACTTACCATTTAAATATTGTAGATGGATCACATCACAACACCTGCCTGACACTTTCACCCTACACCAAACGCAAGGACTAATGGTACACGTCCCTATAAGTGGTGTTTGTATCCCTTATCTTCTGGAATCCACATGTAATTCTTGAGGTCCCGCAAATTTCCTGTCCCAGTTCTTCAGCATGGGCCATTAACATGGGTTCTTAATTACAAATTCAGGCCGAAACCTCCCAACTTACCTTTTAGAACGCATGATTACAATGCACAATTACGTCTCGTTTTAACTCATTCTTCTTGGCATCACTTAGCCATATTTTCATCACTCGATATTTCTCGAATGGGTCAAATCAGCATCACATATTTACAAAATTATTGTATTGAAATTTACACATGCTGACTTTAGGAAAGCTAAATTATTTTACAAAAGCATTAGAAAAACAGAGTCTCCACAAGCACTGATATTATAATGGATGCCTAACGAACATGATATAGCAATTATCAGAAATTCGGTCAGACTATGCTATGATATAAATAACTTACATAGATAATTATATTGTTAGTGATGTAGATATCACTGGTAATTGTTACGAGTTTCTGCACTTGAGACCTCTTCAATGGGGGGCTCCTTGGTTACAGTAGTAAGAGACTCTTGGTCTGAGGACCTAATTACCACCAATCCCCTCTTCCCTATCCAATCCTCCCCATCCTTTCTTTACTTTTCCTCCTCCAATCCAATCCTTCCCCTATCCCCTTCCTGTTTTCAGCCTTTGGGATTCTCCCCAAAGGCCTTCTAGTTACTAAGTAGGGAGACGGGAATTATGGTCCATTCTATTCTGTGGGGTCCTATGCGGTGGTGTAATTTGCCGTGGAATCTGGATCACCTGGGAATGTCCTGATCCCTCTCTGGTCTCCCAAGGGGTGGCTTTGAGTGTCTTTCAGGACTGGTGTATCTCTGGAGGCTACCTTTCAGATTCCAATGGGTGGTGGCCAAAGGAGGTATGCTTTGTGGCGGGCATCCAGCAGCCCTCTCGTTTGTCCACCGAGGTGGCTCGGCGAATGTGAGTTTGCTATCCCGGATTGCTGCACTTCTTGTGGTGCTGAGGTCCTCTTGGGCACGGAGGGGGGGGGGTTACAACCCTTTCATTCCTCCTTGGAGTATTCCTCCGCGTTTTCCCCTTTTATTCTTTTTTATTTTTTGTTTCCTCTTGTACAATGAACTTTCACGGCACACATAAGTACGATAAGGCACCTAAATTATGGAACGGTTGAAGGTCCTTGATCCGTATTCCCTGGAATGAGGCGAGAGATCCATGATAATATACACTTGGAAGGTCTTTGGAGGGATTGGTACCAAACTTGCACACGAAAATCACTATATGAAAGCAGAAGACTCGGCAGGAGATGCAACATTCCCCCGATGAAAAGCATGGGCGCCACGAGTACACTGAGAGACGACACAATAAGTGTCTGGGGCCCAAGACTGTCAATTGCCTCCCAAGCATACATAAGGGGGATTACCAGTAGACCCCTGGCTGTCTTCAAGAAGGCATGGACAGGCACCTAAAGTCAGTACCTGACCAACCGGGCTGTGGTTTGTACATCAGCTTGCGTGCTGCAGCAGTAACAGCCTGGTTGATCAGACCCTGATCCACTATGAGGCTTGATTTTTAGACCAGGGCGCGGGGGCGTTGACCCCCGAAACCCTCTCCAGGTAAACTCCAGGTACTGTTTTCATTTTTCTTGAAAACAAAATGAAAGGAGTTACCCAACCATGAACCTGCTCCCCGTTGGCCCTTCCTGATACCGCACCCTGTTCTGACCCTGTTCTTGGCCCCTGTACCTCCTGCTGGTGCCATTTCGACACCTGCTCTGGGTACCGGGTTTCGACCGACTCCTTCGATACATCTGACTTCTGCTCTTCTTTGACTATGCTTCCAACTTCTCCTCTCTATGGTGCTGCAGTTTTCGAATCGCCCACCTGTCCCACACCTAAATGCCTTCTCATTCCACTCAGAAAAGGACCGGCACTTCACACACTCCCTTAGATTCGCTGTTTCAAAATACACACTGGACTAAGTTTTTTTTTGTCTCTACTTCCTCTACTGGCAAGGCACTCCTCTGCCATGTTGACAGATATATATCCTTTCATGCTCTCAAGTGTGGTACACGCAATCATCACTGTCCAGAATCCTAACTAAGCTCACAGTCGTTCTCTCCTTATAACTTTCGATACTATTCCTGTAATTATTGAAAAATATCGTTCACTCAATTCTTGTTGTGGTACTGTCTTTCTGCCCCATCCCATTGTCCAACAGAATTTCCCAAAATGTGGTGATGACATTCTAGAACAGCTAGATCCCCAAGACCTCTCAATCCTCCAAGTAGTCATTATGTCCTCCTGCCTGAAGACGGAGATGATACCTTTGCAACAAATCTCACTTAACTTTTGACTGTCATGAGCTTCCGCCCTCTGTATATAGAGCAGGACACATTTAAAAGTTTGAAAGGTAAAAATTGCTGGCGTTTTGGTCATCCAGCAAAATATTGCAGGTCTATGGCTGAATGCCCAGTCTGCTGACGATCATACAAATACGTCTTGTAGTCTGCCTCCCTCTTGCCTTAATTGTCATGAGGATTATGCATCTTACCCTCGCATTTGCCACGTTTACTTAAATGAGCGTGAAATCCGTTGACTCAGAGGCAGAAAGCCTCCCATATGCTTTGGCAGTCTCTCATCTTTATTTCCAAAGGAAACTTCCCTATATTTCTTATTCTCGAGTTACTAAACGTCCCTCTTCCTCTGGGGTCCCAACTTCTGCAGCCTCCTCTGTGATCACCCCTTCCATAATCACCCCAGTCTCTAATTCTTTTGCTGTCCTGGGCTCAGAGGTCCCTACCTCGACACCTCATTCAGTTCTCACCTCTTCCTCTTCCTACAAATTTGAGTCTACAAGACCTCGTACAACACCTACTGCCTGTCTCCCCTCTCCTCCGAAGTTCAAAACATTCCCAGAAGGGAAGGAATGGTAAAAGGTTTTATACCTTTCACCATTCCTTCCCTTCTGCAACCTGCTCATTTTTCCTTCCCAGTCTCTGTACCCAGTTCTTCACCTCTGTCTGTTAAGAGTGTGGAGATTCATCTTTCTCCTTGTACAGTACCTTCTTACCCTGTCCCCTCCAAGCTTCTCTAGTTTCCTCTACCCTTTCGTCCCCTCTCTACTTTGGTACAGTCCATCGTCTCCCGGATCTTTACTCACCCTCCTTCCGTCTCCAATATTGTACAACATACAACGTCCTTGTCCTAAGAAACACTTGAAGTTATCTCAGATATTTTTAGGAGACTAGACCATTGATAGACACCGATCTTCCACCTGTTCCTCCTTTTCACTCTTCTCCGCCTGCACAACTCCTTTCTTTGCAGCATCCCAATCCTTCGCTTCTTAAGATTTCCAGTACCTCGTGTAGACTTCTAACCCTAGTAGTCCACAGGTACCTCTACTTTCAGATATCATGGCTTATTTACAGTGGAATATCTCCCGTCTCAGAGGTAACTAGGGTGAGCTCCATGTGTTGCTCTCCCAATTTTCCTCTGTTTGCAAGACCCAATTATGCTCTTCAGTTATGACCCATCTCGGGCTATGATTTTATTAAATTCATCGGATTCTTTTTCCCAATGGAACCTTGAATGAAAGTGCACTTCTTATATGCACCAGTATTCCGTTCAATCAGCGTTTTGTTCAACTTCACTTCATGACACTGCAGCCCATATCCACTTTGTATCTCTCTTTCACGGGCCTTATCTATCCCGGATGTTGCATTTCTGGTTTCTTCCTTACCGCCACCACTTCTGTTACTTGGCGATTTTAATGCCGACCATTTCCTCTAGGGGTCTCACTGTGACTCTCACGGCATTCAGTTGGAGGCTTTTCTCCCCTCTAAATGTTTTAAATATAGGTACTCCCACCCATTTACATCCTTATACTCATTCTCTCTTGCCTCGATCTCTCGGCCTGCTCTTCTTCCACTGTACTAGACTTCACTGGTCTGTCCTCCCAGATTTGCATGACAACGTATCATTTTACATCATCCATACTCTCTTCATATTCACCACCTCCTCGTAGCCCATGCTGGCAATTTGACGGAGCAAATTGGGACCTTTACTCACATCTAACTGCTTTTAGTGAGGTTCGTTCTTCGTCCTTCATTGATCAGTTTTTGCACCTCTTCCCGACCTCAGTTATAACAGCAGCTTCTCCCTACGATTCCCGTTGGGGAGGGTAACCTCTACCTGTTCGACAATGCTCGCACATAGTGTTAAAATCAAACCAGCCAGTGGTGTTATAAATGATTCCATTAAACTATTACTTGCTGCCGCTATAAGGACCTGCCTACATGTCAAATTCGCAGCGATCCACTCACTCAAGGACTCCTTTATTGTCGTCTGCACCGACGACAATGAAGCAGCTAAACTTATGGACGACACTGCAATGAACACATTACGAGACCGACAATTCTTCATATCACCGTCTCCTCCTTGCTGGCGAAACGTTCAGTTTTTGTTAAACAATTGGATAAGATAATCACATCCATACCAACGGATGAACTGAAGACCTCTATCGAAGACCAAAACACCTGGGACTCTGTAGACACCATCACACAAATTCCCAATGCCTCATCTATGATCAAAATCACATTTTCAAACATAGATATGGCTACCCAAGCACTCTAATGGACTAGCTATCTCATATTACCACATACATCCACGCCACATTGAACCTAAACGTTTTGCCCATGTCTCTCCCTGTTGGAACTGTTACTCTTATCAACATTCAACAAAGGACTGTCCATTAAAGACAAAAAGTTCGTTCTTTACCTGTGGAAAAGGTCATGACTTCAAAGCCTGTACCACCACCAATGCCACTCCAACATGTCTTAACTGCAAGGGTACGCATCATACCCTTGCAGCAAAATGCCCACTACGAAAAGAAGTAATGTCGAAAAAAATTAAAGAAGAAACCAAGAAGAATAGTCCCAAATCGCAGACATATACCGCCATTTCAAAACTCCAGTCGGACACCACCAGAATTCTACAAGCCACACAGCAGTCATCTCTATCCAGCAATTCCCTTTCTGCACTCCCTGACGCTGCTCCCTCTAAGGTGTTGTACTGCATGATGTATGCACACCTTGCAAATGCAGCAAACCCAGGCACATTCAACACTACAATTAACGAACTATTCCGTCTTAACAACATGCCGTCATTCAACTTTCCTGACTCGCCAGCATCACAGGACTTCCTCAAGATTATCCCAAACATCGCTAACTTCACATCAACTTCAGGCCCAAATCCTAACTCTGCCCAAAAAACACTCCTGAACCACCCCCGGTGACCACTGCCACCTCTCAACCACCAACAACCAGCCAGACCGCAAATATTCTAAACTCCCAGCCTCCTCTTGACACAATCACTGTAGAAACAATTGAACAAGAATTTCCTGACGAATCCCCCGACGAAGCAGATAGCGACGACTCCAGCACACCCTCTGTGGAAAACCTTACTTTCTACACCTCTCCTCGAACGCTGACACCATGACCTCTTCACTTCACACTCACGCAAGTTCTCGAGTTCATCAGCCTCTTCGTTTCACTTTTTCCAACAAGACAAACGCTATACCACCTCTCCGGAGCAGCTTCAAGAAGTTTGCAAATGGCTCCACTGCAAACCTGCCTCCTCAACTACTAAAATAACCTCCCACATGTCTGCTGCCCTCTGATGGTCCTACCTGCCTGCCCTCTCCTGCGACCTAGGAACTTCCAGCTCTCGAGACTCAAAGACCTCACCTACCACGAGACTGTTGCATACACAGCTTGCTCTCTTCCCGTTTTTTCTCCAAGTCTGTCCCACGATCGCCTTAGCTGCTGGGTCAAGCCCTGGCTCTATTTCTACGACTAAGAACACTCCTCTCCAGCGCTATTCTTCGTCTGTCCCGTCTTCCCCGCTCATCCCATTGGGATCTTACCTGCACTTGCTTGCTTGCTTATACCCCAAACCTCGGGCAGGAATTCTCAGAAGTGCGTGCCTTTGTGGGTTCCCGCTTGTGCTCGGGAAGTACGTTTGAAACGCGCTGCGTGTGGCAGGTACCGGTACAACAGAACCACAGAGAGACTTCTTCATTTTAAGCAGAAGCGAGCGGTCACTCGCCGTGTCATCCGTGACGCTAAACGCACTTGCTGGCGAGATTGTTTCCACCATAACCTCTGCTTCTTTGAATGCAGTCTGGAAAAAAAGTACTGAAACTAAGTGATAAATACTCTCCCAACCGGCTCTTGTTCTGCAGGCTGCCGGTGTTGATTAGCAAACCCTCTTGACTTTGCCATTGAAATAGGTAATCATCTGGTCTGTATTTCTCAAGGGCTCTATCTATCCCCCTTCGTTTTTTTCCCTTTAAAGTCTGACAGAGACTTTTCTTTCTCTAAGAAGAATCTTATAATGTGCCCTTCAAAATTCCTGGAACGGGAGGCGACACTCGGCTTGCCAATCATCGGCAAGTGGGCCTGACGGCATTCATATTCAATGTTACAACATCAGACAGCCTTTGCAGTCCTCTTAGGACTCTTTAATCTTATTTGGTTACAAGGAGTTCTTCCCAGCTGTGGAAATCTGCCATTGTTTCCCTTTCCACAAACCAGGTACTATGGGACATGATGCCTCCCACTATCGTCCCATTGCTCTTAAACTAGTGCAGTTTGCAAGGTGATTGAACGTTGGTAAATCGAAGTCAATATAGCTATCTTTATTTGGGCGTTCTACCAATGACCCCTTACTACGCTTGGATACGTATGTTCATAAGGCCATGCGAATAACCACTCGGTTTTTGGGCCATATTTTTTGACCTCGAGAAGGCATATGACACAACTTTGAGGTATAATTTTTTGGGCCCCAAGCCCACTCCTTAGGCCTTCGAGGCAATCTACCATCCTTCCTTAAAACTTTTTAACTGACAGACCATTTCAATGTTCGGGTTAATAATGTGCTCTCCCCGGACTTTATCCAAGCTGTAGGTGTTCCCCAGGGATGTGTTCTGAGCACAACACTTTTTCTCCTTGCTATAAATGATTTGGCCTCCTCTTCCATCTAATTTTTCGTCATCACTCTGTTGTTGGCTTCACTATAGCGTGTGCAGGCGCTGAATGTCACCTTTTTGCAGTTTCTCTCCAGCATGCAGTCAACTGTGTTTCCAATTGGGCCACCACTTACGAGTTTAAATTTTCCACTACTAAAACTCGCCAAATTACTTTCACTAGACGTTCTGTCATCTCTGATCATCAATTGTACCTCTATGGCTCACGTAATACGGTCAGTGATACGGTCATGTTTCAAGGCCTTCTGTTTGACCGTAGATTATCCTGGAAACTTCACATTACCTCTCTAAAGGCAACGTGTCATAGCCGGCTGAACCTTCTTAAAACCTTCCCTTTCATGGGGATCTGATCGTAGAACTCTTCTTCGCCTACATTCAGCCCTAATTTTATCGAAACTCAATTATGGTGAACAGATCTATTCGGTGGCCTCTCCTGCTACTCTCTCTAGCCTTAATCCAGTGCAACAAGAGGGATTACATTTATGCCTTGGAGCTTGGAGCTCATCAACTGTTTACCTGGAGAGGGTTTCGGGGGTCAACGCCCCCGCGGCCCTGTCTGAGACCAGGCCTCATGGTAGACCAGGGTCTGATCAACCAGGCTGCTACTGCTGGTCACATGCAAGCTGACGTACGAACCACAGCCCGGCTGGTCAGGTACCGACTTCAGGTGCCTGTCCAGTGACTTCTTAAAGACAGCCAGGGGTCTATTGGTAATCCCCCTTATGTATGCTGGGAGGCAACTGAACAGTCGGGGGCCCCGGACACTTACTGTGTTCTCTCTCAATGTACTCGTGGCGCCCCTGCTTTTCATCGGGGGAATGTTGCATGCCCTGCCGAGTCTTTTGCTTTCATATGGAGTGATTTTCGTGTACAGGTTTGGCGCCACTCCCTCCAGGACCTTCCAAATGTATATTATCATGTATATCTCTCTCCTGCATTCGAGGGAATACAAATCAAGGACCTTCAACCATTCCCAGTAATTTAGGTGCCTAATCGTACTTGTGTGCCGTGAAAGTTCTTTGTACACTCTCCAGGTCTGCAATGTCGCCAGCTTTGAATGGGGCCGTAAGTGTAGAGCAGTATTCCAGCCTAGAGAGCACAAGCAATTTGAAGAGAATAATCATGGGCTTGGCATCCCTAGTTTTGAAGGTTCTCATTATCCATCCTATCATTTTCCTAGAGGATGAGATAGATACATTATTGTGGTCTTTGATGGCTAGATACTCTGACATTATCACTTCCAGGTGTTTCACATTACTTTTCCGCTCTATTGTATCGTTAGAATTTGTCATGTACCCTGATACTTTTTTAATTTCTTCAAGTTTCCCATATCTGTGTAGTTGAAATTTCTCCTCGTTGAACTTTATATTGTTTTGAGTGGCCCATTCGAAGATTTGGTTGATGTCCGCTTGGAGTCTGTGTCTTCGATGGAGGTCACTGCCATGGTGATCCGGGTGTCACCAGCAAAGGAAGACACAGCTATGGCTTACATCTGTCAGAAATGAAGATGAGGAATAGAATGGGAGCGAGTACTGTGCCTTGTGGAACAGAGCTTTTTACCATGGCTGCCTGGGACTTTACTCTGTTTATTATTACTCTTTGTGTTCTATTTGTCAGGAAGTTGTAGACCCATCTACCAACTTTTCCCGTTTATCCTTTATCCCGCATTTTGTGTGCTATTACACCATGGTTACACATGTGGAAACCTTTTGCAAAGTCTGTGTATACTACATCTATATTTTGTTTATCCTCTTCAGCATAAAGGACCTTGTCATAGTAGTCCAGTTGCTGGGACACAGGAGCGACCTGCTCTAAAGCCATGTTGCCCTGGGTTGTGTAACTGATGGGTATCTAGGTGGTCGACAATCTTGTTTCTTAGAACCCCCTCCAAGATTTTTGTTATGGGATATTGGTGCCATCCGTCTGTAGTTCTTTGCAATTGCTTTACTGCCACCTTTGTGGAGTGGCGCTATATCTGTTGTTTTTAGTGTGTGGGGGTGACCCCCGTGTCCATGCTCCCTCTCCATAAAATGCTAAAGGCACCCAATAGGAGCTTCTTGCAATTTTTGATGAAGACGGAGTTGCACGAGTCTGGGCCTGGGGCAGAGTGCATGGGCATGTCATTTATTGCCTCTTCAGAGTCTTGTGGTGTTAGAATATTATCCGAGATTTTTGAGATGGCCAAATTTTGGATTTCATTCAATAAGAATTCATTTGGATTATCAACCCTTAGTCTGGGTATGGCTCACTGAGCACCGAGTCTTATTGGGACTTGAATCTCTCGCTCATTTCTTGGCTGTTACCTGTGTATGTAATATCCTGCCTAAGCAAGGGCCCAATACTGGGTGTTGTTTTTTTCCTTAGATTTAACATAAGTTTTTTTTCAGTTACCTTTAGGCTTTCAGTTCTCCCTGTGATTCTTGTCTCCTGGAAGATTCCTTAAGCTTTAGTTCAGTATTTGCAATTTCATTAACTAGTGCCCTCTATTCGTATTTCAGATATATTGGCTCCACTCAGCAGCTCTGTGACTATTCGCTTTCGTCTGTATAGGGAACGTCTTCTAGTTACATCTTATGCAGAAGCGAATATTCCATCCTTCATCGCCATGACTTTGTTGCACATGTGACTGACTGGTAAAATTCCTATGAGTGTACCTCTGTCGAGACTTTTAACAATGACCTTGTGAGCAGTATTCAGAACTTCTTAGAGCCGCCTCTGAAACCTCCTACTACTCTAAATCCAAATGACTTCCATAATAATCATAAGTCTTATAAAAACCAAACCTATTACAATGATTCTAAACTTCGAACATTGAAACGTACTGCTCGCAGACTAGGCCTAGCCTATAGAAACCATCGTACCCCTGAAATGCTGAGCCTCTTCCAAACTGCCCTTGCTGCTGCCAGAGAGCATATGACAGAGCTGCGGCAAACAGACTGGGGACAATTTGTCAAGTCTCAATGCTCACAACCCCCACTTAGCCGGGCATGGAGGGACATAGATTTTTTTTATTTTATTTAAAATCATACAAATAGACAATAGACAAAAGGAAAAACCATAAAGATGACAATATATGAACAATAACTGAAAAAAACATTACATTAGATATTGAAACAGTAACGAATAACATAACAATATAACAAATATGACCACTATAACCTACATATAAAATCAGATACCGAAGCTTTAAAACTGTCCTATGCTAGATACATGTGGATAAGTTAACTTTCGTAAAAACATGCAAACCTATATTAACTCTTCCTCAAAATTTAAACATCCTTGCTCTTAATATACACTAGAATAATTAAATACAAGTATACTTTCATTATTTCGTTACAGACTAAATTCCTTCTTCTCTGAACTCGGAAAGAAATATAGGATAATAATTGAACCAATGATGTCAAGAACACATCCGAGTGAACACCTACACCGACCATACAGGTCCATGAGAACTGCACGGTCTGCGCAGCTGCTCGCCCAGGTGTGCACATGTACATTACACATCGTACCTACAATTAGATTTAGCTCAACATTTTTCAATAATGCCATACGTAGAAACATTCTACCCAATTTGCATAATAAAGAGCAGTTTGAATCAAGGAACATTCCACAATTATCATAAATTTACCCTAACCTAAGCCTAGTATAAACACGAAAATTTTACCACATACCCCTAACCATATTTGTTGGTGTACATGATACAACCTTGTATTACCATAAAGAAAAAAGAATAAAAAAGGAAAACCCACTCTTCACCTTTAAAATCAGACTTCAATTTACCATTCAGGTTCATACATATAAATAATTATATAAAGTATATTGTCACATTGAACACAATCACTTCCAACGTCAGTTATAATATTACGTCAACTCAACCACGAATAACTTCATCCATTCAAGGTTCGTAAAACTCTTAAACTACATACATAGTATTGCCACCATCTAGACAAATTAAAAGAAAAACAATACTCAAATATATCAAAAAAAAACTATGCTTCTATTGGCACCAAATAATTGTGTTTACAAAAATAGTGTAAATTAAACTGAAACATTAAAAAGCCTTTTGACATTTACAACATTGTATCAAAATCATAAATACGCATAGAAAATATGTACTGAATGTTTTTGTAATTGTTCATGAGAAAAACCATTAATGGTATATACAAGAAAGTAAACACAACACACACACACACACAACACACACACACACACCACACACACACACACACACACACAACACACACACACACACACACACACAATATATAATATAATATATATATATTAAAATTTTATTAACAAAAATGCACATATACACACATATATAGTTTTAAAGTCGACAATGCCAAATATAACTGTATTGTACTTGAAACACTCAGAACTATAATGTTAAAGTTGCCCCCCTACATACCTCATATAACATTCATAAAACAAACTCTAACGCTACCGCCCCATTCTAGGAAACCAGCCCATTTCATCCCCCTTACTGCCTTTCAACTCCCGAAAAATCCCGTAATGTAAAATTCCCTAAAAACCCTCACTTAAATCCCTCTCCCATCTCTCCCTACACCTCCTTATTCCTACACTTTGTCCTATAAAAAGTTGCTATTAACGCATAATTCTCTCACACACGTTCGCTCCTCTCATAGCCCAAGACTTTAAATATCCGTAATTATATACCCAAACGCATTCTCTACCATTTGATTCACCCCCCTATGTCTAGCTTAAAACCTCAACACCGGGCAAACCCCCCCCCCCTACTAACCTTATTACCTTACCCAACCAAAACCCTTATTATTTCAATACTTCGCAAAAATACACATATTCAAAACAGTCTCCAAACCCCACAAGCCTTGCATATCCCATCCTCCCGTATTCTCTTATGGAATAAAACCATTCCAGATGGTAAGATCCCATGTAAAAATCTATACAAAACTTCTCGTACTTTAGGTTTTAAAACGCAATTGTTTCAAACGCCCCCAAATATTACCCCAAATCATACATCGGATAAACCCCTTTCTAACCACAGCTACCACTGCCTTACCATCCACCCCATCAAGGTTTCCCCAAATTTAATATGTGAAGGATCGCTCATGTTTATGATGACCCGTAACATTGCCTCACCTATTATGAACTCCCTACCCACCCACCACCTTGCATATCCTGACGTATCTTATGAAGTCCCGCCTTCCCTCCCCCCCCCCTCCCACTTATAACTACGTTTCAAATACACACTCATAATCCTCTTTTCAACAGCTATAAGACTCAGCCCTCTGGGCCCAACCGGGAGTGTGACAACCGCTCTTTAACCATTCGCTTCCAGTACCCAAATGAATCTAAAAACGCGCTTTTGTAACCTTTGTATCTCACTCCCGAAGTATCGGATATATTACTGCTACATCCCAAAAGTTTACTATATAATAGGACATTCGTTGTAATTACTCTTTGATGCAAAGTTAAGTGTGCAGCTCGTAAACGACTAAGGCGCTTCAGTACACCATCTACAATACGCACTAAATTTTATTTGTTGTGCTAACTTAATATCACTTACATAAACAAACCCCACATATCAGTAATTGGTCCACCTTTTTCCACCTTTCAACTACTTCACATTCCTCATTTAAAACCCATCCCCAAGATCCCATATACTTCGTTTTCCCTCCTTATTAATTGACAACCAGAAGCCTTTTCAAAAACATTCACTAACTTTTCCCCCCCGGGCAAATCCTGTTCCCACTTACTAAAATCTTTTGTCATCACTATCAAACAATGCCAGCCCCCACCCCTTTCGTTACCTCCCACATTAGCTGCTAATAATTCTCTATAAAAGGGATCCTGTAAACACGCAAAAAATATTGTAAAAGGGACACCTGACGTAGACCCCTTCTCATCTGAATTTGTTCTCCTAACCTTCCATTTACCTGCACCCGCAAGGATGCATCTTGATACATTAATTTGGCCCATAATATAATTTCCTCTCCAAACCCCTGCATCTCATTAATCTTCCATAATGCTTCCCGTTCTAAACATATCATATGCCGCCTCCCAATCTATAGCCAACACCCCCCCCCCCCCCCAATTTTACTCTTTTTCAATAAAACTTCTAATCAACCCAGCCCGTCATACTAGACCTTCCCGGCACCCCCATATTGTCCCTTATAAAATCACTTTACCCAGGACCTTTTTTATTTGTTAGCTATAATTCTTGCAAAAATTTTATAATCACCACACAAAAACGAAATAGCCCCGATAGTTTGACTGTTAATGGCTCACCTTTAGGCACTAGAACGACCACAGCCATCCTTTGCTGGGGCCCATAAAACCTGATCCCGCTTAAGGATATTGAAAAAATCTTAAAAAAAAAACCCCTTTTAAAACACTCCAATTATGAAGATAAAAGTCACTGGGCAACCCATCAATTCCTGGTGCCTTACCTAATTGCGCCCGGATAAAGCTTCCCATGTCTCAAAACTCCGTTATCGGCCCTTTCCCAAAAAGGGAAATCGATCATGCTCTGTCAACTCGCACTGCAAAAACCTTCCAATTGACTGTAATGCTATTTCGCTTATTCCCCACACATTGCGTTTTCAACTTAACCAAGCATCAATATACCCACTCATACCCTCAGTCGTCGTCAACAACCTGGTCCACTTTATACCCTTGCATACCTACCTGAACTTTTCAACCCCATTAACTCCATTCCCTTGCGACGTCTGTGTTGACTCCGCAACACACACGCCGACGGCCGATCTCCCCACAAAACCTCCTCAATCCCCCTTAAGCCTTTTTCCCATAAAACCCTCTCATTTTGAAAATTTCCCGGATATTTTCCTTCAAACTTTCAATTTCAATAACAGGATAATTAGCATGAATTTGTGCATAACTTTCCGGGGAACTGCCCCTTTTAAATATTTTTGAAAACCGTATTGTAACTGATTATATCTCGTCTGGGCCTGGTGGCTAAAGCCCCCGCTTCACACACGGAGAGCCCGGGTTCGATTCCCGGCGGGTGGAAACATTCGACACGTTTCCTTCACTGTTGTCCTGTTACCTAGCAGCAAATAGGTACCTGAGTGTTAGTCGACTGGTGTGGGTGCATCCTGGGGGACAAGATTAAGGCCCCCAATGGAAATAAGTTAGACAGTCCTCGTTTGCCCGCACTGACTTTCTTGGGTTATCCTGGGTGGCTAACCCCCCGGGGTTAAAAAAATCCGAACGAAATCTTATTTATCTAGCTATCGTTTTCCCACCAAATTTAACCATGGCAACATCCCTGGTGCTTCTACCACTAAACGACCCCACATATTCCCAAAAAACAAAAAAACTATCCCCTTCCTTTAATAACTTTACATTAATTTCAAAATGATGGACCCGCCGAGGCACACCCTCAATATCCACATTTATTACAACTCCTCTATGATCCAAAAAACCACATCTATCACATCCACCCTCCGCACAGTAACCGCACAAGGCACGTACATTCGGTCCCAAACCTCGCCGCATAACCTCGTTTAATGAAGGTATGCCTACCATCCCCCCCCCCCCTCACACACATCCTTTAACCCCACCCCGGTCTAAAATATCCCCCAATATACCCAAAAAAACACCCCGCATCTCTAGGCTCCACATCTTTACGACGTTCACACAATTCCAATCTCCGCCTATTATTTCAACATTCGGTAAACACGTAAAAAAATAGACCAGTACGTCCTGAACAAATTTAGTTTTAATACTCACGTCACCCTCAGCCGGCCATATACACATACTAAACTAATGGGAACCCTACCCCAGGTTCCATCCCACTCTAATTACCCTCCCCTCCCCCCCTTCACTACGCCTTACTATAAACGGGCTAGTTTCCTTTACTAAAATGGCAGGCCCCACCTTTCAAACGTATCGCATGTTCCATGTACACATTATAACCACTTTATATCCAAAATCATAACCAGGCCTAACATTGTTTCCCGTAAGAATACCACATCCACACAAGTCGCACCAAATACTCATTAAAACTTAAGCTTCTTCTCAGCTCTCAACCCGTTAATAAATTTTTAGTAAAACACTTGAATTCAACAAATGGGTTTTCCTTTTTTCCCCGGCATTGACTTTACCCCAGTTCGTTTTGCAACACCTCGTCCCTCCCCCCCTTTTTTGGAATTTACCTTTGCAATCCCCTTTATCCTTGGGTTCGCCATTCCCTTTTCTGCTGTACCTCCAACCCAAGACTTTTTCCCAGGGCGTTGGGCAGGAGTTAGCACATCACAGAAACCCATGATGCTGCAGTCCTCTTTCGTGTCCCGCCCTCCACCTGCATTTTGACATCTGAAGCACCGTCCTGATGATCCCCCACCTCTACTGCATGCACCTTGAATCCTTTACTCTCTCTCGTCGACAAACCGTCATCTCCTGCCATACCATCATTCACAGCCGTCCCCAGGAACTAAGCCTGGGTCTTCCACCCGATCTAGACTGATTCCTCTAACAAGACATCCAACGCCTTTACCAAAGACCGGGCCCCCACTTTTCACCCATATTAGGTAGTCTCTCCTCATAAACCTGATGTATGTCCAAAGACTGAGAATTCTCCTTGTAGGGGGTACAACTGGCGATTCGAGCTCCTTTTCTTTGTCCACCTCCTCACTCCATGACATCCATTGTTGGGGAGGGGGTAGCAAGAGACTGTTCTCGCTCATCGCCCACCTCGCCATGGCTGCTGTTGCCGTTATTGTTGTGCCCGGGGAACCCACTTCATTTCCCACACCTGCGCCGCGATGTGGTCATTTTGACCCACATAGCCGACCGTACGTTGTTGCCCCGCATACGTTACATAGATTGAGTCCGTAATTCCTTCAACACAACATATAAGGAATAGGGTGTCGAAGAGTGATTTAACAGTATATGTACTTCCAGCGCACCTGCCATACGGTTCAGTTGCCCTCTCCCTGCTGTGGCTACGTGAACCCTCCGTAAGTACGCAGTTCACTGCTAATTTTCAAAATCAGTTGCCTCAAAAGGCACATTCTGATTTTCACCCAAGTGTAGTGTCGAGATACATCATGGAGTCGCCCGACACAGCGTATTTAACCGTATGATTGTCTCCTGATACTTGTCGACCACCGCCTCGTAGACTCGTGCAGGACGTCATTTTAACGAAGATTCTTGTCGTTCCATTGATTGCGACACCACTTATCTCCTCATTTGCTATATCATAGGTATCGCGAATGATCGCTGGTAACACTAAATCCATGTTGGATCCCGGGGACAGCCCCAGGATCATCTCAATGCAGAAGTATTGATTTTTCTGCTATTCAGCGCCATGTTGGAGAAAATAAAGTTTCCACCAACCAACGCTAGGGCAGCTCAATCAGGTAAAACCGCAAAAACAAACTCAAAAAAGGAGCGTCTGCGCAGCTCGTCCACCGGCTCGGAAGCGATGAGGACAATGTATAAATAGAATAAGGGTAAAGGAAAAGGGCAAGATCGCGCACCCTCATCCCTTGCATAGGGCGAATGAGTTTGTCAGTGTTGGGCTGCTACATCTAGCTATGGCAGTCTTCCCAGTAAACCCCACAGGCAAAAAATTTAAAGGACAAAAATGATGTAAGGGAGAGACTTGTTTGCTTTATGCACGCAAGGGAGAGGACTGCAACATTCCTTTCATAATTTTTGAACTTGATGCAAAACAAATAAGGGCAACTCAACATCGCCTGGTGAGGATGGTATACTTAAACATACTCAGATTGCTGTGTCGAGTACCCGATAATCCTTTACTTGAATTATATAACATGAGTTATGTCACTGGGGAGCTCCCTAAAACCCGGACTAACAAGCCTCATATTCCCATTCCGAAGCCAATCAACAAAAACCCATTTCGCCCAATATCCCTTACTAGCTGTTGGGCAAAACATTTGAAAGGATGATTCTTAATCGTCTTATGCACAGAATTAAGCAATTCTTGTCTCCCCGGTTGCATGGCTTCATGCATGGAAGGAGCGTGCATCATTGCATTACCACCTTTTTTTACTCGGCACACTGACAGCTCATACACTACCTTTTCCCTTTACCTTAAATTCCCCTTTTGATGTAGCCAACCGACATCTAATCATTTAGTGAATTGCCAGAATGGATTTGGAGGAAGGCTTTTCCGCTGGATTAAAGGCAACCGTGTTGTTCCAGGGACATAGAAGTGTAACTAAAGATTTTGAATTAGGAACCCCACTGGGAGGTGTGCTTAGTCCCGGGCCCTTTTCAATTTCTAATTAATGCCTTTAAAGCTATGGCTAGCCAGCCCCATCATTATATGGTTAGTTTTGCTGTTTAATGATTCACAAACCCCCGGATTCTCCAACACCCAAAACATTCTTAATCATGTACTAGCCTCGTGTCAGGACCTGGGTTAATAATCTCAGGGGATAAAACAAAGATACTCAAAGGCGTCCTCCTCGACAGAGGGGGACAGTTCGTCAGATCCAGTTGCATGATGGGTCTCTTCTAGAATATGTAAGCAGATACAAAGGGATCTAGGCTTTGAGGTTCCACTACTTGACCTGTTGCAACGAGGGCTTTGTCGCCAATACAAGAAAGGCTGAGAGCACTTAGAATTTTTGGCAGGTTTTCAACCCCAGGTATGGTGTAATGTTAAATTGTGAAATGATGTATCTTGCTTATATTAGATCATTGGTTGATTTTGCGCGCCACTACTTGCACTCGTGCTGACTGGAAGCTTGGAGGGCTGGAAAAAAATGGGAGAACGAAGCAATGAGGATCATCCCAGGATGCCCTCGTACTGCCAAAATTTTAAATATGCGGAGAGAACTTAATATTCCAAGCATTAGAGATCGTTTTTTACTGAAAGAAATATCCTTATTGGGGTCAATATGCTTAGGTTACCCATTCAAAACCCTGCACAGAAGCCCTCCAAACTTTCCTCAGCACTAGTGAGCAAACTTCCAGATTGATCGAAAAACTGGAACCTACCTCCGCATGAACCAGCTACATGATCTATGTCAAGTTATGCAACAGAGAAAACTACCCTGCTCCATGGGATATTAACCCCATTCCAAACTACCATTCCTCCATTCCCCCCAAAAAATCTTCTTAAATCACAACCAAAGCTTCGTCTTGAAGCCAAACATGATTTCCTTAAACTGTATTGATTACTTAGTCACACAGAACAATCTTTCACAAATTATTTACGTCGATGGTTCTGTTCACCAGTCCCTGGTGCAGCTGGTAGTGCTGCTGTTGTCACAAATGAGTGATGGCTCTCATAAAAAAATTTGGAGCACGCTTCAATTTAAATGGGCCTCTACCCTTCAAACAAAAACTGTTTGCCATACTCTTGCACTCAAATGGGGTCCATGTATCTAAGGTTGACACTTTAATTGTAACTGATTCCTGTCATCCATAAATGCTCACAACTCATTAAGTATAAAATTGTGGCATGCTTGTGTCAGAAGCCAGACAAAAGGTATGGTAAGATTGTGGACAGTGGGGGTCAGAGTGCACATGCTGTGGATTCCACCTCAATTTTGGGCTTCAGATGCATGATAGAACTGATAAATTGGCTAAGCTGTATGCTTTCAAAGAGGGGGTAGATTACAATTTTGTGTCGTCAGTTAGCAGTTTGAGAACAATAATACGAAAAGAACTTCAAATGAACTTTATTGACTTAAGATTAGGGGATTGACTCAAGTCAGTCCATCTATCATCATTCCATCATGCAGGAGGAGCCACATGTCTATGGTGCATCCAAAAAGATAAGCAGACTCTTGGATGTCACTACCCCCCGGGCTCCGGCTGGTTAAAGTATCTTTGGCAGGTTAAATCACCACCACCAGATGTAGACCAAACGAAATGTAAACTTTGCCAGATGGACTATTGTCACACCTTGCGTCATTATGTACTGGAGTGTGATCAAATTAATGAATTTAGAGACAACTCACTCAGAAATGTTCAAGAAATGGCTAAGTATTTTATCCCCAGTGGTATATTACAGCCATTCCCGGAGAAATACCCTGACTTTGCTAGCTGTAAATAAAGCATTACCGGGTGTGTGTGTGTGTGTGTGTGTGTGTGTGTGTGTTGTGTGTGTGTGTGTGTTTGTGGGGGGGTGGTGGGAGTGCGTGCATGCTTGTGAGTATGCATATATTAGTACGCTCATGTGCATGTCTGTGCTGCGCCCTCGTGTGTGTATGCGCGCGCGCTCGTGTGGGGGTATGACCCCACTTAATATTTGTATTTTATAACTCATTCAATTGTGACCAGGTGTGGACGGATCAGTGGTTCATTACTTTTTAATTTGTTCATGACTGTAATCATGTAAAAGGAGTGAGGCTGATTCATTACCTCTGTAACTTGCCATGATTGTGACCAGATCTACCCGGAGTTCATTATCTTTGTAACTAGTTCAGCTATCGTAACTTTGGGGTCCAGTCCCTGGACCCATTATGTACCTTTGTAATCTTTTGACTACCGCCCACAGGATGGGTATGGGCTGCTAATAAACATATTAAACTAACTGATTTGCCGTGATGCCCATTGCCTTCGTAAATTTTGTTCGCTCTCATGATCTCTGCAATCCTTCCATATATAGAATTTGTCACTGATGTTAGCAGACATTCTTAATTGACTCACGTAATCGTAATGACACGATTGCAAACAAACCATTCCACAGGCGGGGTTAGAACCCCCCAGGTGGGTGGTTCATTATTTTTTCGTAACCTCTGTTTGCTCTGCCCCTTTTCTCTTCGCATACTTTGGGTCTTGTCTTCCTTAGTTACCCCCATTCTATGTTATGCAGCTCTCACTTTTCCCTACCCCAGGGGAAGTTCCAGCTGTTCGTCTGTTTTTTCCCATGCCATCACGTAACCCAACTGCCCCCGGTACTTTCCCCCTCTCTCTTTCTTTGGGGCCATTCCCCTCTTTTCGCCAACACAGTGGTTTAAGTCCCCTTTTAATGGTCCGATTTGCAGCATGTTTCCAGACGTGTCGTGCAAGGCCATTTTCTATCCTCGGCTAGCATTTTTACTTCTGAATTGTATGCCAGTCTTGCAGCACTTATCCGTATTGCATCTATGCCTGTATCATCATCTGTGGTTGTTTCAGATTCCCTTTAGTGCTTTACAGGCTATAGGGAAAATTTGATACACCTCACCCCCTAGTTCTTCCTATCCAACTTTGGCTACGCCTCATCTCTACCAAGCACAAAGATAGTTTTTCGTTGGGTCCCGGGTCATGTTGACGTACAGGCAATGAACAGGCAGACACTGCTGTATGGTCAGCAGTACATGACCTCCCAGTTTCACATTGCGTGTTCCATTCAGGGGACTGTTTTGGCTGTAATTACTACCAACCTTCGCACCCACTGGCAACAACGTTGGCCCTGATCTGCTGTATAACAAACTTCATTTTATTAAACCGAAATATAGGTTACTGGCAGCCTTCTTGTCATCAGTGTCGAGGTTGGGAGACTACTCTCTCTCGTCTTCGCATCGGCCCCACTCGTCTTACGGGGAGAGGCGCCATTTTTCCTCTCTGTGAGAATTGTCAGGTTCTAGTACTGTTAGCCACATTCTGTTGGACTGCCCCTCGATCATCGAGCCCCGAGAAGAATTTACCTCCATCGTCGTCCCCGCTCTGATACTCTCTCTTTTACCTTCCCTTTTTTTGCTTAAGGAACCTCCTTTAATCTGGACTCTCTAATTGACTTTTTGAAAAGCATCTGATTTACTCCACAAACTCTGGTACTTTTCGTTCTCCCCCTCAGCCCTTTCTAGCTCAATCTCTTGCTGCCCTCTACTCCTGCACTTTCTACTGCTCTGCTGTGCTCCATAACCTCTCCCTCTTGCTACCCGATACCCTCACATCCTTCCCTGCTCTGCAGCTCTGTATAGCCTTTGTGGTTTAGCGCTTTTTTTTTTATTATAACTGTATTAACCCAGGAGAGACGACATACGTAAAAACCCAGGAGAACGACTATTTGTATTAACCCAGAGAGACGACATATTGTATTAACCCAGGAGAGACGACATATGTATTAACCCAGGAGAGACGACATATGTATTAACCCAGAAGACGACATACTGTATTAACCAGGAGAGACGACATATTTTTATTAACCCAGGAGAGCGACATATTTGTATTAACCCAGGAGAGACGACATATTGTATTAACCCAGGAGAGACGACATATTGTATTAAACCAGGAGAGACGACATAATTTTTATTAACCCAGGAAGAGAAAATATTTTTATTAACCAGGAGAGACGACATAATGTATTAACCCCGGAGAAGACGACATAAATTTATTAACCAGGAAAAGACGACATATTTTTTATTAACCCAGGAGAGACGACATATTGTATTAACCCAGGAGGGTTAATAATCCTGGAAAGCCAAGCATGTGGCTTTATACTATGTTGGTGTTTAGGTTCTCTGGTCTAAGATGTCGCCCACAACAGTCTACTAACATCTAGGTAAAACATGAATGGTATAAAATATCTTTATTTGTGAAGATTGAGACATTTAAACGCAACATATGGGAATCTACTTCAATTTTCGGTTTTAAAATCATTTATCACATTTTTTTTGTAGACGCTAACCCACTGGATGACAAAGCTCTTAAAATAAAAAAAACCCAGAGTCGCAGGGTGTCAAATTCTTCAATACCTGGGCACCTATTTTCTGCCAGGTGAACTAGGATCCAAAAATATTACTCTCCTGTTGACATTTTTGTAAAAAATTTTGGGCATCGTGTAATTAACCTGTTAATTAAAATTTTAACAAACCTATTAAAGTGGTGTACAATTTATTACCTTAATTCTGCAATATTATCAAAATTGGGGCCCCTCGCATTATACAGCTGCCCTCATCCAATACCATGGTTTAAAAAGCCTAAAATTATAAGTATCCGTTTGCAATCCAGACAGATGTAGACGTATTTGGACAAATGTCACACCTGCTGTCCCTGTCTAATCCAAAAACAGTAAATAGGTACCTGGGTGTAAATACTACGGGGGTTTGTCCTGAGAAGAGACAGACGTATGAGTTACGTTACTTTTTTCTGCCTTTTCCTCACCTCTGTTTACCTAGCACTAAATAAAACTTTATTGCAGATTTAGTAATAAACAGAACGACCTTAAAGTTTACTTGGGCTCAGGTACACTTAAGTACAGCCATACAGTGTAATTTACCAGTTTACCTCTGTCTTCAGTTAGACACTGGACAGGTACCTAAAGTTAGTACCTGACCGGCTGGGCTGTGATTCCAAAGTCAGTTTCCGTGCTGCCAGCAGTAACAGTCTGTTGGGTCAGGCCCTGAATCCACCGAGAGGCCTAGTGAAGAAACAGGGCGTGGGGGGGGGTTGACCCCCCGGAACACCCCCCCCCAGGTATACTCCTGTAGAAACCAAAATACTTCCCCAAAGGAGTCAGTCGCTTAAATATTTAAGATAAATTCTATTTAATTTTTTATCTTCCCGTAAGAGAGAAAGTGTTAAAGTTAAACCCACCTAACATGTAAGTTACCCACCTAAAAAGTGTAAATTACCCACCAACAGTGTAAGTTACCCACCCAACAGTGTGTTAACCCACCTAACAGTGTAAATTACCCACCTAACAGTGTAAATTACCCACCTAACAGTGTAGTTACCCCCCCTAACAGTGTGAGTTACCCACCTAACAGTGTGAGTTACCCACCTAACAGTGTGAGTTACCCACCTAACAGTGTGAGTTTTCCCACCTAACAGTGTGAGTTTACCCACCTAACAGTGTGATTACCCACCTAAAGTGTGAGTTACCCACCTAACAGTGTGAGTTACCCACCTAAAAGTGTGAGTTTTCCCACCTACAGTGTGAGTTACCCACCTGAGAGTGTGAGTTCCCCCCTGAGAGTGTGAGTTACCACCTGAGAGTGTGAGTTACCCACCTGAGAGTGTGAGGGTTTCCCACCTGAGAGTGTAGTTACCCACCTGAGAGTGTGAGTTACCCACCTGAGAGTGTGAGTTACCCACCTGAGAGTGTGAGTTACCCACCTGAGAGTGTGAGTTACCCACCTGAGAGTGTGAGTTACCCACCTGAGAGTGTGAGTTACCCACCTGAGTGTGTGAGTTACCCACCTGAGTGTGTGAGTTACCCACCTGAGAGTGTGAGTTACCCACCTGAGAGTGTGAGTTACCCACCTGAGAGTGTGAGTTACCACCTGAGAGTGTGAGTTACCCACCTGAGAGTGTGAGTTACCCACCTGAGAGTGTGTGAGTTACCCACCTGAGAGTGTGAGTTACCCACCTGAGAGTGTGAGTTACCCACCTGAGAGTGTGAGTTACCCACCTGACAGTGTGAGTTACCCACCTGACAGTGTGAGTTACCCACCTGACAGTGTAAGTTACCCACCTAACCACGTACAAGGTAGAGCCCAATATAATCTATAGTTATTACAGGTAACAGTAATTAACGTTCCCACAACAGTAGCTAAGTTCAATGCTCGGCATAAGTAGCACCTTTGTATGTACTAGTATGTCACTGATGTTAGTTAGGCTTTCATTCCCTGAATTACATATTCAGGGTATGAAAGCCTAACTAACATCAGTGACATACTAGTACATACAAAGGTGCTACTTATGCAGAGCATTGAACTTAGCTACTGTTGTGGGAACGTTAATTACTGTTACCTGTAATAACTATTGATCATTGTTGAAATGGTGATATAGTTGTAACACAGGAATTACGTCCCTAGGCGAATTATGGTGTCAAAAATGGCCGCCGTTGGCAGTGAGGTTATCAGAGATGAGCTGAGCAACTGTACCTGAATGATCACAGTGAGGTTATCAGAGATGAGCTCAGCAACTGTACCTGAATGATCACAGTGAGGTTATCAGAGATGAGCTCAGCAACTGTACCTGAATGATCACAGTGAGGTTATCAGAGATGAGCTCAGCAACTGTACCTGAATGATCACAGTGAGGTTATCAGAGATGAGCTTAGCAACTGTACCTGAATGATCACAGTGAGGTTATCAGAGATGAGCTCAGCAACTGTACCTGAATGATCACAGTGATCACACATTGCAACTTCATCAACACTGCATCATGACTCTTCTGGACATTGGTCTTAATCATATAGATGACCAGTTTATGCATTTCCCTAAATGTTGCATGAACCCTTATTGGTTTAGCGCTTCCACCCTGTAAATAAATTTACTTTTCTTTGGTTTATCTCAGAATTTAAAAGTCGGATTTTAATGCGTCTAATATTTGTTTTTCTTCAGGCTTCTCGCGCACACAATGAAAGATAGATGTCAGCAGCGTCCCTGACATCCTACGTCATCGGTAAACTGTCGAGCAGCGCGCCCCTGGAAACTGTCGAGCAGCGCTCCCCTGGAAACTGTCGAGCAGCGCGCCCCTGGAAACTGTCGAGCAGCGCTCCCCTGGAAACTGTCGAGCAGCGCGCCCCTGGAAACTGTCGAGCAGCGCTCCCCTGGAAACTGTCGAGCAGCGCCCCTGGAAACTGTCGAGCAGCGCTCCCCTGGAAACTGTCGAGCACGCGCCCCTGGAAACTGTCGAGCAGCGCGCCCCTGGAAACTGTCGAGCAGGCGCCCTGGAAACTGTCGAGCAGCGCCCCCTGGAAACTGTCGAGCAGCGCGCCCCTGGAAACTGTCGAGCAGCGCGCCCCTGGAAACTGCGAGCAGCGTGCCCCTGAAACTGTCGAGCCACGCGCTCCCCTGGAAAACTGTCGGAAGCCGGGGAAAACACAGGGGGGGGCGC